>JAPEHQ010000021.1:0-600000 GCA_027405735.1 Mucor racemosus
AACAATCAGTTCTTCAACTGTATAATAAAAACAAGATATTGTTTATTTAGATATAAAAGTACGGCTTTTTATATTGATTTGACATTGCAATCCTGAAATGTAATTAAAGACACTATTGAACCATTAGATCTGTTTGATAGTAATCTATGGATTGAAATGAATCAATCATAATTTAACCGTTCTTGCAGAACTGTGAGTTGCCTTGTTTAATGCTGCGCTAAATGTGCTTGTTGGATGTTGATTTGATAGCTACTTGATTGATTAACCGCTGGGATAAAATAATGTGGTGTCATAATTGAGGCCTAAGCGTTCTTGGTAATTACTAGATTAAACTTAGTACGCTAGGAGTTCGTATATCCGATATCAAGACTTTGAACTTCAATACATGCCGTACAATCAATAGATTGTAAGATGTATTGATGCTGTAGAAAGTGATAACATATTATGGTACTACGTGATGGCATACAACATACTACTGTAGTATATGATTCATATTTTTGTCAATGGTCACTCTTCCAAAAAAAAAAAAGCCGAACAATCTCCGGAAGCGGCCATCTAATAATATTTCCAGGCTTTAAATTTTTAGAAAAAATTACCGGACAGCCCGGACGCTGTTGTTTAAATATCCCAAGCAGCTATAAGATGCAGGTATCGAAATTTCATACAAAAATTAAGATTCGACTATATTGCTATCAATTACTCAAAGGCTTATTTTAAGTAAAGCATAAATACAACCTACAACATTATAGCCTAATAACAGATTTAACTTGAAAAGTATAAGATGATACAAACGAATTCAAAAAAAGTCCATAAAATCACAAATTTAAAGGATTTATATATAAAAGCACTACGGCCGACCTGTGCTGCACAAGATGATTTTGTTGTGCCCAGGTGAACTGCACACTATTATGGCCTGATGAGTTGTTGCTTCCACTTAATAATGGCTGAAAGGATAACAGATGCACATGGGCACAACAAAAGAAACTGCACACGAGCATAATAAAAAGCCTGTATGTGCAGAACTATAGATTCTGTCCGTGTGCATGACATTAATCCCATGTGTGCATAATTAGAATTCCTTAAAAGCATATCATTGCCTTCGATTTGATCTGGTAATCAAGAAATACGTCCAACAATACAGTAGTAATAAATAATGATATCTAATCTTAGAATGCGGTTAAATGAAAATATCAGTCTCTAATATAGACTGCTACCTATATGCCAACGTACCTGAGATGCTCAACTTTAATCTAAAGCTATGTTCCTAAAAATATCCAATCTTTCGTAGTTGGCAAATTTGAATGATGCAGAAATGGCCAGCTTAAAATTGAGAAAGCGCATTTGAAATGAAAATAAGTCGAGAAAGTACTAAGGTATTGCATAATGGATATTAAGTAAAGTCTAGATTATTTTTCATTCTCTACCAGATATTTAGTTTTTGGATGGCTGTAAAGACTTTTTTTTTTTTTTATAAATTTTGTGAGAGCACTTTTTCTGTTATAGAAATCCATGAAGGGATGACTGGTATGCAAAACTAGAACCATAGGATAGTACTCATTAGCGTCTATCCAACGAATTTTACCTCGTCAAAAAATATTGATTTTTCATCGAGAAAATTGAGATTGAATGATTGATTTTTTGTGATACTACAAAAAAGGATCCATTTTGGACGAGGATATTATACAAGGAAAAATTTTCGGTTTTACAAAAAAAAGATTAAAAAAAATGTATATCCCCACAAAAAATAGGGCTACAGCTACGTGTAAATACTCATTCTGTAGATAATTTTGTTGCGCATAATGTGAAAATAAAATATTTCAGGGTTGCATTTGAATAAAGTACTTTTTGATCAAAACTGTTGAAATTTAATATTAATTTACTAGAGATTTTATGAGAAAAATATTTTCAAAACCTACACAGTTCGATTTAAAATTAAAACTGAACCTGAAACATTTAATACGCTAGTTCAACTTACTATGCATTTTTGTGAGTAATTAAACATACAAGGATTTTTTTGGATTTTTTTGGATTTTTTTTCCATTTGAACACTTTTTGGATTCAAGCTCAGTTACATGTGCATATCTGATTATACAATTTATATGGTCATATTCAAAATCGGAGCGTGCCCCCATTTCAATAGATAATCATGAAATAAAAAATGTAGGGCTATACTTGATATGCTACAGAATATTGACAAAAGACTTATTTCTATTCATGCTGATTTCTCAGCGAGCATAAGGCTTCAAAAGTGAAACATTTGCTTTTACCCCGCTTAAAAACTCAACCTAAGATGGCAAATATCTCGAGATTTTAATAAGCTTGTTGCACTTAAATGCTGCTTAGCAAAATCTTCTTGTTTTTTTTCAATGTTTTATTATATATTAAAATTTCAGGGGTGGTTTTTTTGGATAATTTTTGGACCCCCTAAACCTTGTAATTGTCAATCCTGTTTTGTTTGTTTTTTTTTTTCTTTTTGTAGTTTTAACAATTTGGAGAATTTTCATATTTTTTTTACAAAAGTATCGCTAGGAATCAGGCAACCAAGTTTTCTGGGGTAAAATGGCTGCTGAAAACGAATCTGCAATTCATTTATTGCATCTATCAATTTCGCCGAGTGAAATGTCAAAAGAGTCTGTATAAATAATCTTGCCAGAATATTACACTTTTATTAACATATATCCTTTGGATGTATTTATATACATTAATTATAACTATTACTAGGGTTTTACTATCTAAGAATATGATGTAAGTCAGTAATCCGCATTGATTTACTGTAACACTAATTATAGACTGTGACCTTGGATGTGAGACCTAGGATGAGTATTGACATAACACCGAGATTTTGTGGTATAAACTCTGCTGGATTCTAGTATATACGCCTATGGCAACCCTTAAATTTCATTAGAAAGTCTTGAACACATAATAAAAGTTGTTAAACAATTTATTACACACACTTTGATGTATAATTCTAAACGTTAAGTATAGTGTCGTATATTTTCATGTTTGATAAATAATACTTAAAAAAGAATACAATTAAAGCAGAATGAGTAATGAGTAATGAATCAGTTCTTCAACTGTATAATAAAAACAAGATATTGTTTATTTAGATATAAAGTACGGCTTTTTATATTGATTTGACATTGCAATCCTGAAATGTATTAAAGACACTATTGAACCATTAGATCTGTTTGATAGTAATCTATGGATTGAAATGAATCAATCATAATTTAACCGTTCTTGCAGAACTTGTGAGTTGCCTTGTTTTAATGCTGCGCTAAATGTGCTTGTTGGATGTTGATTTGATAGCTACTTGATTGATTAACCGCTGGGATAAAATAATGTGGTGTCATAATTGAGGCCTAAGCGTTCTTGGTAATTACTAGATTAAACTTAGTACGCTAGGAGTTTCGTATATCCGATATCAAGACTTTGAACTTCAATACATGCCGTACAATCAATAGATTGTAAGATGTATTGATGCTGTAGAAAGTGATAACATATTATGGTACTACGTGATGGCATACAACATACTACTGTAGTATATGATTCATATTTTTGTCAATGGTCACTCTTCCAAAAAAAAAAAAGCCGAACAATCTCCGGAAGCGGCCATCTAATAATATTTCCAGGCTTTAAATTTTTAGAAAAAATTACCGGACAGCCCGGACGCTGTTGTTTAAATATCCCAAGCAGCTATAAGATGCAGGTATCGAAATTTCATACAAAAATTAAGATTCGACTATATTGCTATCAATTACTCAAAGGCTTATTTTAAGTAAAGCATAAATACAACCTACAACATTATTAGCCTAATAACAGATTTAACTTGAAAAGTATAAGATGATACAAACGAATTCAAAAAAAGTCCATAAAATCACAAATTTAAAGGATTTATATATAAAAGCACTACGGCCGACCTGTGCTGCACAAGATGATTTTGTTGTGCCCAGGTGAACTGCACACTATTATGGCCTGATGAGTTGTTGCTTCCACTTAATAATGGCTGAAAGGATAACAAGATGCACATGGGCACAACAAAAGAAACTGCACACGAGCATAATAAAAAGCCTGTATGTGCAGAACTATAGATTCTGTCCGTGTGCATGACATTAATCCCATGTGTGCATAATAGTAGAATTCCTTAAAAGCATATCATTGCCTTCGATTTGATCTGGTAATCAAGAAATACGTCCAACAATACAGTAGTAATAAATAATGATATCTAATCTTAGAATGCGGTTAAATGAAAATATCAGTCTCTAATATAGACTGCTACCTATATGCCAACGTACCTGAGATGCTCAACTTTAATCTAAAGCTATGTTCCTAAAAATATCCAATCTTTCGTAGTTGGCAAATTTGAATGATGCAGAAATGGCCAGCTTAAAATTGAGAAAGCGCATTTGAAATGAAAATAAGTCGAGAAAGTACTAAGGTATTGCAATAATGGATATTAAGTAAAGTCTAGATTATTTTTCATTCTCTACCAGGATATTTAGTTTTTGGATGGCTGTAAAGACTTTTTTTTATTTTTTTATAAATTTTGAGAGCACTTTTTCTGTTATAGAAATCCATGAAGGGATGACTGGTATGCAAAACTAGAACCATAGGATAGTACTCATTAGCGTCTATCCAACGAATTTTACCTCGTCAAAAAATATTGATTTTTCATCGAGAAAATTGAGATTGAATGATTGATTTTTGGTGATACTACAAAAAAGGATCCATTTTGGACGAGGATATTATACAAGGAAAAATTTTCGGTTTTACAAAAAAAAGATTAAAAAAATGTATATCCCCACAAAAAATAGGGCTACAGCTACGTGTAAATACTCATTCTGTAGATAATTTTGTTGCGCATAATGTGAAAATAAAATATTTCAGGGTTGCATTTGAATAAAGAGTACTTTTTGATCAAAAACTGTTGAAATTTAATATTAAATTTACTAGAGATTTTATGAGAAAAATATTTTCAAAACCTACACAGTTCGATTTAAAATTAAAAACTGAACCTGAAACATTTAATACGCTAGTTCAACTTACTATGCATTTTTGTGAGTAATTAAACATACAAGGATTTTTTTGGATTTTTTTGGATTTTTTTTCCATTTGAACACTTTTTGGATTCAAGCTCAGTTACATGTGCATATCTGATTATACAATTTTATATGGTCATATTCAAAATCGGAGCGTGCCCCCATTTCAATAGATAATCATGAAATAAAAAATGTAGGGCTATACTTGATATGCTACAGAATATTGACAAAAGACTTATTTCTATTCATGCTGATTTCTCAGCGAGCATAAGGGCTTCAAAAGTGAAACATTTGCTTTTACCCCGCTTAAAAACTCAACCTAAGATGGCAAATATCTCGAGATTTTAATAAGCTTGTTGCACTTAAATGCTGCTTAGCAAAATCTTCTTGTTTTTTCAATGTTTTATTATATATTAAAATTTCAGGGGTGGTTTTTTTGGATAATTTTTGGACCCCCTAAACCTTGTAATTGTCAATCCTGTTTTGTTTTGTTTTTTCTTTTTGTAGTTTTAACAATTTGGAGAATTTTCATATTTTTTTTACAAAAGTATCGCTAGGAATCAGGCAACCAAGTTTTCTGGGGTAAAATTGGCTGCTGAAAACGAATCTGCAATTCATTTTATTGCATCTATCAATTTCGCCGAGTGAAATGTCAAAAGAGTCTGTATAAATAATCTTGCCAGAATATTACACTTTTATTAACAATATATCCTTTGGATGTATTTATATACATTAATTATAACTATTACTAGGGTTTTACTATCTAAGAATATGATGTAAGTCAGTAATCCGCATTGATTTACTGTAACACTAATTATAGACTGTGACCTTGGATGTGAGACCTAGGATGAGTATTGACATAACACCGAGATTTTTGTGGTATAAACTCTGCTGGATTCTAGTATATACGCCTATGGCAACCCTTAAATTTCATTAGAAAGTCTTGAACACATAATAAAAGTTGTTAAACAATTTATTACACACACTTTGATGTATAATTCTAAACGTTAAGTATAGTGTCGTATATTTTCATGTTTGATAAATAATACTTAAAAAAGAATACAATTAAAGCAGAATGAGTAATGAGTAATGAATCAGTTCTTCAACTGTATAATAAAAACAAGATATTGTTTATTTAGATATAAAAGTACGGCTTTTTATATTGATTTGACATTGCAATCCTGAAATGTAATTAAAGACACTATTGAACCATTAGATCTGTTTGATAGTAATCTATGGATTGAAATGAATCAATCATAATTTAACCGTTCTTGCAGAACTTGTGAGTTGCCTTGTTTTAATGCTGCGCTAAATGTGCTTGTTGGATGTTGATTTGATAGCTACTTGATTGATTAACCGCTGGGATAAAATAATGTGGTGTCATAATTGAGGCCTAAGCGTTCTTGGTAATTACTAGATTAAACTTAGTACGCTAGGAGTTTCGTATATCCGATATCAAGACTTTGAACTTCAATACATGCCGTACAATCAATAGATTGTAAGATGTATTGATGCTGTAGAAAGTGATAACATATTATGGTACTACGTGATGGCATACAACATACTACTGTAGTATATGATTCATATTTTTGTCAATGGTCACTCTTCCAAAAAAAAAAAAGCCGAACAATCTCCGGAAGCGGCCATCTAATAATATTTCCAGGCTTTAAATTTTTAGAAAAAATTACCGGACAGCCCGGACGCTGTTGTTTAAATATCCCAAGCAGCTATAAGATGCAGGTATCGAAATTTCATACAAAAATTAAGATTCGACTATATTGCTATCAATTACTCAAAGGCTTATTTTAAGTAAAGCATAAATACAACCTACAACATTATTAGCCTAATAACAGATTTAACTTGAAAAGTATAAGATGATACAAACGAATTCAAAAAAGTCCATAAAATCACAAATTTAAAGGATTTATATATAAAAGCACTACGGCCGACCTGTGCTGCACAAGATGATTTTGTTGTGCCCAGGTGAACTGCACACTATTATGGCCTGATGAGTTGTTGCTTCCACTTAATAATGGCTGAAAGGATAACAAGATGCACATGGGCACAACAAAAGAAACTGCACACGAGCATAATAAAAAGCCTGTATGTGCAGAACTATAGATTCTGTCCGTGTGCATGACATTAATCCCATGTGTGCATAATAGTAGAATTCCTTAAAAGCATATCATTGCCTTCGATTTGATCTGGTAATCAAGAAATACGTCCAACAATACAGTAGTAATAAATAATGATATCTAATCTTAGAATGCGGTTAAATGAAAATATCAGTCTCTAATATAGACTGCTACCTATATGCCAACGTACCTGAGATGCTCAACTTTAATCTAAAGCTATGTTCCTAAAAATATCCAATCTTTCGTAGTTGGCAAATTTGAATGATGCAGAAATGGCCAGCTTAAAATTGAGAAAGCGCATTTGAAATGAAAATAAGTCGAGAAAGTACTAAGGTATTGCAATAATGGATATTAAGTAAAGTCTAGATTATTTTTCATTCTCTACCAGGATATTTAGTTTTTGGATGGCTGTAAAGACTTTTTTTTATTTTTTTATAAATTTTGTGAGAGCACTTTTTCTGTTATAGAAATCCATGAAGGGATGACTGGTATGCAAAACTAGAACCATAGGATAGTACTCATTAGCGTCTATCCAACGAATTTTACCTCGTCAAAAAATATTGATTTTTCATCGAGAAAATTGAGATTGAATGATTGATTTTTGGTGATACTACAAAAAAGGATCCATTTTGGACGAGGATATTATACAAGGAAAAATTTTCGGTTTTACAAAAAAAAGATTAAAAAAATGTATATCCCCACAAAAAATAGGGCTACAGCTACGTGTAAATACTCATTCTGTAGATAATTTTGTTGCGCATAATGTGAAAATAAAATATTTCAGGGTTGCATTTGAATAAAGAGTACTTTTTGATCAAAAACTGTTGAAATTTAATATTAAATTTACTAGAGATTTTATGAGAAAAATATTTTCAAAACCTACACAGTTCGATTTAAAATTAAAAACTGAACCTGAAACATTTAATACGCTAGTTCAACTTACTATGCATTTTTGTGAGTAATTAAACATACAAGGATTTTTTTGGATTTTTTTGGATTTTTTTTCCATTTGAACACTTTTTGGATTCAAGCTCAGTTACATGTGCATATCTGATTATACAATTTTATATGGTCATATTCAAAATCGGAGCGTGCCCCCATTTCAATAGATAATCATGAAATAAAAAATGTAGGGCTATACTTGATATGCTACAGAATATTGACAAAAGACTTATTTCTATTCATGCTGATTTCTCAGCGAGCATAAGGGCTTCAAAAGTGAAACATTTGCTTTTACCCCGCTTAAAAACTCAACCTAAGATGGCAAATATCTCGAGATTTTAATAAGCTTGTTGCACTTAAATGCTGCTTAGCAAAATCTTCTTGTTTTTTCAATGTTTTATTATATATTAAAATTTCAGGGGTGGTTTTTTTGGATAATTTTTGGACCCCCTAAACCTTGTAATTGTCAATCCTGTTTTGTTTTGTTTTTTCTTTTTGTAGTTTTAACAATTTGGAGAATTTTCATATTTTTTTTACAAAAGTATCGCTAGGAATCAGGCAACCAAGTTTTCTGGGGTAAAATTGGCTGCTGAAAACGAATCTGCAATTCATTTTATTGCATCTATCAATTTCGCCGAGTGAAATGTCAAAAGAGTCTGTATAAATAATCTTGCCAGAATATTACACTTTTATTAACAATATATCCTTTGGATGTATTTATATACATTAATTATAACTATTACTAGGGTTTTACTATCTAAGAATATGATGTAAGTCAGTAATCCGCATTGATTTACTGTAACACTAATTATAGACTGTGACCTTGGATGTGAGACCTAGGATGAGTATTGACATAACACCGAGATTTTTGTGGTATAAACTCTGCTGGATTCTAGTATATACGCCTATGGCAACCCTTAAATTTCATTAGAAAGTCTTGAACACATAATAAAAGTTGTTAAACAATTTATTACACACACTTTGATGTATAATTCTAAACGTTAAGTATAGTGTCGTATATTTTCATGTTTGATAAATAATACTTAAAAAAGAATACAATTAAAGCAGAATGAGTAATGAGTAATGAATCAGTTCTTCAACTGTATAATAAAAACAAGATATTGTTTATTTAGATATAAAAGTACGGCTTTTTATATTGATTTGACATTGCAATCCTGAAATGTAATTAAAGACACTATTGAACCATTAGATCTGTTTGATAGTAATCTATGGATTGAAATGAATCAATCATAATTTAACCGTTCTTGCAGAACTTGTGAGTTGCCTTGTTTTAATGCTGCGCTAAATGTGCTTGTTGGATGTTGATTTGATAGCTACTTGATTGATTAACCGCTGGGATAAAATAATGTGGTGTCATAATTGAGGCCTAAGCGTTCTTGGTAATTACTAGATTAAACTTAGTACGCTAGGAGTTTCGTATATCCGATATCAAGACTTTGAACTTCAATACATGCCGTACAATCAATAGATTGTAAGATGTATTGATGCTGTAGAAAGTGATAACATATTATGGTACTACGTGATGGCATACAACATACTACTGTAGTATATGATTCATATTTTTGTCAATGGTCACTCTTCCAAAAAAAAAAAAGCCGAACAATCTCCGGAAGCGGCCATCTAATAATATTTCCAGGCTTTAAATTTTTAGAAAAAATTACCGGACAGCCCGGACGCTGTTGTTTAAATATCCCAAGCAGCTATAAGATGCAGGTATCGAAATTTCATACAAAAATTAAGATTCGACTATATTGCTATCAATTACTCAAAGGCTTATTTTAAGTAAAGCATAAATACAACCTACAACATTATTAGCCTAATAACAGATTTAACTTGAAAAGTATAAGATGATACAAACGAATTCAAAAAAAGTCCATAAAATCACAAATTTAAAGGATTTATATATAAAAGCACTACGGCCGACCTGTGCTGCACAAGATGATTTTGTTGTGCCCAGGTGAACTGCACACTATTATGGCCTGATGAGTTGTTGCTTCCACTTAATAATGGCTGAAAGGATAACAAGATGCACATGGGCACAACAAAAGAAACTGCACACGAGCATAATAAAAAGCCTGTATGTGCAGAACTATAGATTCTGTCCGTGTGCATGACATTAATCCCATGTGTGCATAATAGTAGAATTCCTTAAAAGCATATCATTGCCTTCGATTTGATCTGGTAATCAAGAAATACGTCCAACAATACAGTAGTAATAAATAATGATATCTAATCTTAGAATGCGGTTAAATGAAAATATCAGTCTCTAATATAGACTGCTACCTATATGCCAACGTACCTGAGATGCTCAACTTTAATCTAAAGCTATGTTCCTAAAAATATCCAATCTTTCGTAGTTGGCAAATTTGAATGATGCAGAAATGGCCAGCTTAAAATTGAGAAAGCGCATTTGAAATGAAAATAAGTCGAGAAAGTACTAAGGTATTGCAATAATGGATATTAAGTAAAGTCTAGATTATTTTTCATTCTCTACCAGGATATTTAGTTTTTGGATGGCTGTAAAGACTTTTTTTTATTTTTTTATAAATTTTGTGAGAGCACTTTTTCTGTTATAGAAATCCATGAAGGGATGACTGGTATGCAAAACTAGAACCATAGGATAGTACTCATTAGCGTCTATCCAACGAATTTTACCTCGTCAAAAAATATTGATTTTTCATCGAGAAAATTGAGATTGAATGATTGATTTTTGGTGATACTACAAAAAAGGATCCATTTTGGACGAGGATATTATACAAGGAAAAATTTTCGGTTTTACAAAAAAAAGATTAAAAAAATGTATATCCCCACAAAAAATAGGGCTACAGCTACGTGTAAATACTCATTCTGTAGATAATTTTGTTGCGCATAATGTGAAAATAAAATATTTCAGGGTTGCATTTGAATAAAGAGTACTTTTTGATCAAAAACTGTTGAAATTTAATATTAAATTTACTAGAGATTTTATGAGAAAAATATTTTCAAAACCTACACAGTTCGATTTAAAATTAAAAACTGAACCTGAAACATTTAATACGCTAGTTCAACTTACTATGCATTTTTGTGAGTAATTAAACATACAAGGATTTTTTTTGGATTTTTTTGGATTTTTTTTCCATTTGAACACTTTTTGGATTCAAGCTCAGTTACATGTGCATATCTGATTATACAATTTTATATGGTCATATTCAAAATCGGAGCGTGCCCCCATTTCAATAGATAATCATGAAATAAAAAATGTAGGGCTATACTTGATATGCTACAGAATATTGACAAAAGACTTATTTCTATTCATGCTGATTTCTCAGCGAGCATAAGGGCTTCAAAAGTGAAACATTTGCTTTTACCCCGCTTAAAAACTCAACCTAAGATGGCAAATATCTCGAGATTTTAATAAGCTTGTTGCACTTAAATGCTGCTTAGCAAAATCTTCTTGTTTTTTCAATGTTTTATTATATATTAAAATTTCAGGGGTGGTTTTTTTGGATAATTTTTGGACCCCCTAAACCTTGTAATTGTCAATCCTGTTTTGTTTTGTTTTTTCTTTTTGTAGTTTTAACAATTTGGAGAATTTTCATATTTTTTTTACAAAAGTATCGCTAGGAATCAGGCAACCAAGTTTTCTGGGGTAAAATTGGCTGCTGAAAACGAATCTGCAATTCATTTTATTGCATCTATCAATTTCGCCGAGTGAAATGTCAAAAGAGTCTGTATAAATAATCTTGCCAGAATATTACACTTTTATTAACAATATATCCTTTGGATGTATTTATATACATTAATTATAACTATTACTAGGGTTTTACTATCTAAGAATATGATGTAAGTCAGTAATCCGCATTGATTTACTGTAACACTAATTATAGACTGTGACCTTGGATGTGAGACCTAGGATGAGTATTGACATAACACCGAGATTTTTGTGGTATAAACTCTGCTGGATTCTAGTATATACGCCTATGGCAACCCTTAAATTTCATTAGAAAGTCTTGAACACATAATAAAAGTTGTTAAACAATTTATTACACACACTTTGATGTATAATTCTAAACGTTAAGTATAGTGTCGTATATTTTCATGTTTGATAAATAATACTTAAAAAAGAATACAATTAAAGCAGAATGAGTAATGAGTAATGAATCAGTTCTTCAACTGTATAATAAAAACAAGATATTGTTTATTTAGATATAAAAGTACGGCTTTTTATATTGATTTGACATTGCAATCCTGAAATGTAATTAAAGACACTATTGAACCATTAGATCTGTTTGATAGTAATCTATGGATTGAAATGAATCAATCATAATTTAACCGTTCTTGCAGAACTTGTGAGTTGCCTTGTTTTAATGCTGCGCTAAATGTGCTTGTTGGATGTTGATTTGATAGCTACTTGATTGATTAACCGCTGGGATAAAATAATGTGGTGTCATAATTGAGGCCTAAGCGTTCTTGGTAATTACTAGATTAAACTTAGTACGCTAGGAGTTTCGTATATCCGATATCAAGACTTTGAACTTCAATACATGCCGTACAATCAATAGATTGTAAGATGTATTGATGCTGTAGAAAGTGATAACATATTATGGTACTACGTGATGGCATACAACATACTACTGTAGTATATGATTCATATTTTTGTCAATGGTCACTCTTCCAAAAAAAAAAAAGCCGAACAATCTCCGGAAGCGGCCATCTAATAATATTTCCAGGCTTTAAATTTTTAGAAAAAATTACCGGACAGCCCGGACGCTGTTGTTTAAATATCCCAAGCAGCTATAAGATGCAGGTATCGAAATTTCATACAAAAATTAAGATTCGACTATATTGCTATCAATTACTCAAAGGCTTATTTTAAGTAAAGCATAAATACAACCTACAACATTATTAGCCTAATAACAGATTTAACTTGAAAAGTATAAGATGATACAAACGAATTCAAAAAAAGTCCATAAAATCACAAATTTAAAGGATTTATATATAAAAGCACTACGGCCGACCTGTGCTGCACAAGATGATTTTGTTGTGCCCAGGTGAACTGCACACTATTATGGCCTGATGAGTTGTTGCTTCCACTTAATAATGGCTGAAAGGATAACAAGATGCACATGGGCACAACAAAAGAAACTGCACACGAGCATAATAAAAAGCCTGTATGTGCAGAACTATAGATTCTGTCCGTGTGCATGACATTAATCCCATGTGTGCATAATAGTAGAATTCCTTAAAAGCATATCATTGCCTTCGATTTGATCTGGTAATCAAGAAATACGTCCAACAATACAGTAGTAATAAATAATGATATCTAATCTTAGAATGCGGTTAAATGAAAATATCAGTCTCTAATATAGACTGCTACCTATATGCCAACGTACCTGAGATGCTCAACTTTAATCTAAAGCTATGTTCCTAAAAATATCCAATCTTTCGTAGTTGGCAAATTTGAATGATGCAGAAATGGCCAGCTTAAAATTGAGAAAGCGCATTTGAAATGAAAATAAGTCGAGAAAGTACTAAGGTATTGCAATAATGGATATTAAGTAAAGTCTAGATTATTTTTCATTCTCTACCAGGATATTTAGTTTTTGGATGGCTGTAAAGACTTTTTTTTATTTTTTTATAAATTTTGTGAGAGCACTTTTTCTGTTATAGAAATCCATGAAGGGATGACTGGTATGCAAAACTAGAACCATAGGATAGTACTCATTAGCGTCTATCCAACGAATTTTACCTCGTCAAAAAATATTGATTTTTCATCGAGAAAATTGAGATTGAATGATTGATTTTTGGTGATACTACAAAAAAGGATCCATTTTGGACGAGGATATTATACAAGGAAAAATTTTCGGTTTTACAAAAAAAAGATTAAAAAAATGTATATCCCCACAAAAAATAGGGCTACAGCTACGTGTAAATACTCATTCTGTAGATAATTTTGTTGCGCATAATGTGAAAATAAAATATTTCAGGGTTGCATTTGAATAAAGAGTACTTTTTGATCAAAAACTGTTGAAATTTAATATTAAATTTACTAGAGATTTTATGAGAAAAATATTTTCAAAACCTACACAGTTCGATTTAAAATTAAAAACTGAACCTGAAACATTTAATACGCTAGTTCAACTTACTATGCATTTTTGTGAGTAATTAAACATACAAGGATTTTTTTGGATTTTTTTGGATTTTTTTTCCATTTGAACACTTTTTGGATTCAAGCTCAGTTACATGTGCATATCTGATTATACAATTTTATATGGTCATATTCAAAATCGGAGCGTGCCCCCATTTCAATAGATAATCATGAAATAAAAAATGTAGGGCTATACTTGATATGCTACAGAATATTGACAAAAGACTTATTTCTATTCATGCTGATTTCTCAGCGAGCATAAGGGCTTCAAAAGTGAAACATTTGCTTTTACCCCGCTTAAAAACTCAACCTAGGATGCCAAATACTGCAAATATCTGGATTGATAATAAACTTTCATACAGTAATCTATGTATTGGGTGCTATAATCTTGTATTAGATTGAAACTATTAAGGAAGAAGTATTAATAGGTGGACGTTGTTGGTGTTGCTAATTGTAATTAATTACTACGTTGATCAATACTTACTATGTATTAAATATAGTTGATATGCGACAAGTAATATTAAGGAATACATCAGTTATATTTGTGTTTTTGATAAATTTATTTGATTTAAAATATTAGGGAAGGAAGAGAACAGATATTTTCATTAGCATTAAATATCTGATTTTAATTTTGCATATTTACTGTATATACTACAAAAATGTCAAAAAATAGAATAAAAAAAAGTGCTCAGAATTATTTTATATTAAAGTGTATTACAGAGTGCTCCAAAACAAGTAAATTTTATTATTAAAAAGTGTTAGCATAGCTTAATTTTTTGTAGAGATATGAGGCCTCAAAGGTTTTAACTTGTAGCAGTGAAATACGTATAAAAATCTGAAATATCAGCACTGAAGAATTAGTATTGCCTGCAAAAAATAGGATATTTCCGGATACTCGTTTTTGGATTAAAATTGAACATCTCAGGTACATTTGCATATAGCTTTTTTTTCGTTTTTTTCAGTGAAAAAATAAGTAAAGCAGGAATTAAAATAAGACCCAGATTTTTTTCTTAAAAAAAGAAGTTAATTTTATGTGTTTTTGAATCTTTTATGAGATATCAAATAAATTTATGAACAAGTAGCATAACGTGGTCAAATCTATCTATTTTGTAGTATTTAAGGCATATTCTGTAAAGTGTTTAATATGAAATTTACTTATAAAATAGGGGGCTCGCTCCGAATTCGAAGATTGGAAATTTGAAAATCAATGTTTGAAAATTCAATCTATCTCGAACTCATACTTACTAAAACCCAACCATCGTATATTCGCTGAGATAAATACATTGAAGAGAGAGTACATATGATCATTTTGGTGATTTTGTATTTGTCATTTACAAGTACTGTAAAACATCAATCTGAGAGTTTTAGAGCTCAATGTGCAACCTGAACTCCAATCTTTGGCTAGATGAATGATACACTAATTTTGATATTCTATCAACAAGGCTTCTCGAGTTCCAAGCTTGTGAATAGTTCGAACTTTATGATGGATGTTGAATATGACAACATTTTTTTTCAATGCTGCATATATTCCGCAGTTATTGGTTGAACAGAAAATATAGCAGCTTAGTTCATCTCGTTACTCAAAGTGCTTAAGTTAGAAAAGGTGCTTAGCTTCTTTCCTTAAAAAGCATTAGCATGTACAACTATATAGGTTTGCGAAAGGTAAGATGAAAAATCATCATAAAAAATACCTTTTCTTTCTTCTGTACTAAACCTATATTTAAAACAACCATGGTCAAGCCTATATTATCAATCAAACTTAAAGAATCCCATAGCTATTTTTCACAAGACGAAACGATTCCATGCATTGCCAATTTTAAATTAGAAAAGGTCCTAAAGGAAGGGTTCATTCGCATTCAATTTATGGGTCGCAGTAGCTCTTATTGCAATGGGAGTCGTCAACATTTACAAAAAATTTTCACTGTAGAGAAAGAAATCAAAATTGACAAGTGGAACAACTCTTCAAATATCAAAAAGATGCATGAAGCTGAATTTTCTGTGGAAGTTCCAAACGGTAAAGCAATTCCTAGTTATCGTAATGTAAGTATACAATAAAGGTTATTCAAAGATTGTAATTATGCTAATGAGTATTTGAACCAAGTTGGAGGGAAGTGACGGTGGCAAAATTGAATACATGATTGAAGCAAGTTTGGAAACTCCAGGCGGATTGTTTAAAAAATCAAATATTCTAGCAAATCATATCATACAAGTGCCACTGATTGCAAAGGTCAATATCAATGAAGATGGCCTCGAAAGACATAGAGAGTCTTCAATACGCTGGCCGAAAATTGAAGAAAATGTAAATACTAGTGTACTATCGGCAAGAATCCCTCATGAGGGTTGTATTCGAGGTAAGTTCAAAGTTTACTTGAAAGGGATCGAGACTAAAATAATCTGGATACTAGGAAAAGAGGTTCCCGTGCGTGTGGATTTTCAACAACCTGAGCGTTTTGATGCTATCAAGTTTGTTAAGGTTTCGTTGATTCAACAGGAAATCATCGCATCTAGTAAAGATAATATTCCAGAAATGACTAAGCAACTTACAGACAGAATCATCACGACGGAAGAGAAACCAGTAACAATGATCAAAGATATGTATAATCCATTACTCACTACGAGTGATCTTATTATGATTACAATTCCATCAAATGCAACGCCCACTATAGGTACAATTGCAAAAGTTATGAGAATTGATTACAAGATTCGTGTTACAGTGAGCATTACAGGTGCAGAGAATGGTAAAGAAAAAGAACTAAGCGTTAATTTGCCTATAGTTGTGGGTACAGCGGGTGAATATGCTATTGTCCATGATAGTGGTGTGGATACAAGATTTCATAACAATGAAGTAAACAGTGTGAATAGTCCAACTGTATACAATCCTTTCAATGCTTATCCTCCTGTTTATCCCAACGATAACATGAGCTTTGGATCCAATGCACCATACCCTCCTCCCACTGCTGGTGGATTCCAAATGCCTAATCCATATCAAGCAGCCCAACAACCTTACCCTCCACAAGATCGCTTTATGCTTAATCCTCAACAAATGTCATATCCAGGTTCTAATAATGACAGTAAATACGAAGGTGGAATGCCTGTGCCTGAATTTTCAACTTCTGAGCAAACATTCTCTACGGCCACCAGCCCTGTTAATGATCAAACTAAATCTTTTGTGTACCCACCTGTATCTCTTAAATCCCAAATGAGTACTCTTTCGGTATCCACTAATCCGTTTTCAGCTAATGCAGACAATTCTCCTTATCCTCCCAGCATAACAGATAAACCGCCTGGATCAACACCCACCAACATGTCATTTTCCCCAGCATTTGAAAAAAAGACAGATGCAGATATAGCCGCTTCTTCATTAAGTCGTGAATCAACTAGATCTACTACACATAGTACCGGAAGTAACGCCTTGTATCCTCCCAATCTTTTATCTATTGATAAACCGAATACACCTACACCACCACAAACTCCAGCCGTCATTAATAGAAATCTGCAACAACAACGACCCCAAAGACCGATTGAGAGTGGATCTTCTTATTATAGTGGTGTATCAGTGTTTGATGACACTGTTTATTCTTCATCCCCACCTCAAGGAAGTCAAATGGCTACTAGGATTGACCCCTTAGAGGGCACCATTGTTTTATCAAATATAACTAGTAATAAATAAACAAATTAGCTGATATTCAAATACGTTTCCATACAGTTTCATTTTATTGCGAGCCCCCTCTCCCTTTTTTTACTTTCACGTTTATTAGGTAATGGGTATTGATAACATGGCAACTACCGAGAGAAAGCCTATCAGGTACAATATATATCAAATTCTTCAGCTTATTATTAGCTAACAGTCAATAGAGTTTGGGTTGATGGATGTTTTGATATGATGCATTATGGACACGCCAACGCTTTGCGTCAGGTACTTTTTACGTTACCATAGTAACCCAACCTGATTCTAATCATTATATTTACTAGGCAAAAACCATGGGTGATATCTTGGTAGTAGGTGTTCATTCTGATGCAGATATCGAGAAAAACAAGGGTCCTACAGTTATGAAAGAACAAGAGAGGTTAATATTTGATAAACATAATTCATACTGTAAATTAACCTTATTTTAATAAAATAGATATGCAGCTGTAGCTGCTTGTAAATGGGTAGATGAAGTTGTTCCTGATGCACCCTATAACACAACTGTTGAATGTCTCAAAGAACACAATATTGATTTCTGTGTACATGGTGATGATATCACTACCATGGCTGATGGTACTGATTGTTATCAAGCTGTCAAGGATGCAGGATTATACAGAGAATGTAAGCGTACTGAGGGTGTTTCTACAACTGAACTTGTAGGCCGTATGCTCTTAATGACCCGTGATCACCATAAACGTAGACCTTCCACCACAGCCGAACCTATCATTGCTACATTTGATACTCGGGAATTAGCACCTTTCAGTGCAAATGGTTCAAAAGTAACCACAGTATCTCACTTTTTGCCTACATCTCGTCGCATTGTTCAATTTAGTGAAGGTCGTGAACCCAAGCCTACAGATAAAGTAATTTACGTAGATGGTACATTTGATTTATTCCATGTTGGTCATATCGAATTCTTGAAACGTGCAAAAGCATTAGGTGATTTCTTAATTGTTGGTGTACATGATGATCAAACAGTAAATGCTATTAAAGGATCCAATTATCCATTAATGAATTTGCATGAGCGTGCTTTAAGTGTTTTGGCTTGTCGATATGTAGATGAAGTTATTATTGGTGCACCTTATAGTGTTACGGAGGAGATTTTGAATGGAGAGTACAAGGTTGCACTTGTAGCCCATGGTAATAGTCATTTAGAGGAAGATATGGATGGAAGAAATCCTTACGATTTACCCAAGAAGCTTGGTATCTATAAAGAAATCGATACTCCCAATGCTACAATTACAACTGAAGGTATTATCAACAGAATTATTGAGAATCGTAAAATGTAAGTTTTTGATTTGATCGTTTTTTTTAAGTTTGTATTTAACGTTTCAATTAGCTTTGAGGAAAGACAAAGAAGAAAAAACGCAAAAGCTACATTGGAACGTCAAAAGGAAATTGAAGAGAAGAACTTGGCTACTGCATAATACCCTTTGTACATTTTTCAGATGAATAAAGTATCATTGTACTCTTAATTACAGCTTACAACTACTACTATCTGATTTGTTTATCCGCCCATCTCAATCATCTTTAAATAATTATTTCTTGTGTGAAAATTACGACCTTTTTTACATTCAAGGTTTCAAAGCTATGTTCAGAGCATTAGCTATTTAATATATTTTTTATTTTGCAATATCTCATATATAAATGTTATTTTTCACCATTTTCAAGTAGGTCCTTCTTTAGTTTTGTTTCATTTTTTACTTCTGTCAAAATGTTTTTGTTGAATTTTTAATGGATCGAACATATTTTCTAATATATATATATATGTATATATATCGTTCGAATTGCGTTTTGTGCTTTCTTACATTGTCGTATCTAGGCGTTTTTTGTCTTAGAAAGCTTCAGAATGCTATACTATATTTGATTATGTAGAAAGGTTTTAGGCACTACCGGTTCCACAAAAATAAACTATGCATGTCTTTATAGTAAATAGCATCAATACTGTATAAATAGGGTATATTTGTATAAGATAACTTTGATTATGTGTTTATGAGACTTTTCTAGTGATGTGCACTTATTTGAATTCAATTAGAACATTTATCTAATGCTCTACTACCTTCAATTTGAGCGTTCTAAACTTGCAAAAGTCGCATAAAATGTTTGCTCATTAAAAATCTCACTTTTACTGCTAAAAAAGCAGTAGAAAAAAGTAAATATGCAGAACAACATCCGAAAACTATTTCTTTATATAACCAATACAGCAATTATGGTTTCATACGGATTGAAGTTTTTTTAAAGGTGCTTAATCTTGGATATTCCATTATTTTTTGGCTTCAAAATTCCCGCCAATTAAAGCGCTGACCAATTGTAAATCAATCGGTCGTGTAACGTTTAACGACTCAAAACTCGATGTACTATGCGATATATATTATTATTCAATACTCCTTAACCGTAAGAACCATGCTTGACGGAAACTTCTTCTCATGATATAATGTTTCTGGGCGTTAACACACATTAAATGATGCAAATGCAGCAAAATAGGCCCAATCCAGTACTCCAAGCGCCATTCTCAGCAGTTTTCAGCCTTTTTCATCGCTCAGGATTTGCACCAAACTGATGCCATCGTTCGATACTATCATTCTGATATAAATTTGCGATTTTTCTTTACACATAATTTCAACTTGATTTTTGCCTTACTATACCTCATTCAAATTTTGAATTTTGGCAAATCTTGATTTTTCACTTGAAAAAAAAGACTTTTTACTAAGGTATATATTAGAGAAAAATGATCAGAAAAGAGTTGGCTATAACATCAAAGCGTTTTATTTTAATCTGCATGCCAAGTTTTGTGATTTTTCTTCCGAAACCTGATTTTCAACTTTTTTGTTAATATTGAATTAACTTTGGTAAAAATGTAAAAAATAAAAATACAGACAAATAAAGCGCTTAATTTTATAGAGCTTTTGTTAGAGCTATAAAATGCAGTTAATATTGCTTTATTTATGGAAAAATCCTTTAAAGATCAAATTTAAAAAAAAAAATATCAAATTGGTTCAGAAACTCAATAATTGTGATTAGCGAATTTAACCCCCGCATACCACTCATTTTGGCAGGCATTTTGATCTTTGTAACGAAATCTTCATTGAATTTGGTATATTCCGCCAAATTTCTACATATTCTACATAAGTATTTTATAAATTCTGATATAAAGTAAAAAAAAAAAAGCTTAATTCTCATAAATTTGAATGAAAAATACCAACAGCAAGCTGTCTGTACCAATTCAATCCACCTTGCATCAGACATTTCAATCTGTTGCTGATTATCATAACTTAAGAAAACATATGTTGGTTTGTATTCTCTCTCTTCAAGACGATTTTTTTTTAGATATAATGTGATTATCTGAAAAGAGAGAGAGAAAAGAGGGCATATTTAATTAAAAATTATATCCAGGGCAACAACAGTATATGAAACTAAACCTGCAATTAACGACAGAAGAAGCCAAAATGGCTACTGCCACCGTCACGGATTGCAGTAAATCAGGTAGCCAGTATTTCGACGTCATGTTGATAGGTTTAGATACTGTGGAAAAAGTATTTGCTTTGAGTGTTTCTTTAAAAAACTACAATATCAAATATGGCTGTCGATTCACAAAAGCAGCCAGTTCAGCCTCGTGATGCACGTATTGTATCTCTTATTCTTCAATCATTAGGCGTGGAAGATTATGATCCAAAAGTTGTTCATCAATTATTAGAATTTGCACATCGTAAATATATATTTTCTATCTTTTATAGAGAAATATTATAGAAAAACTAAAACCAAATAAACAGGATATACATCAGATGTGTTTCAAGATTCACTTATCTATGCAGAACATGCTGGTAAATCAGATTTGGATCTAGATGATATTCAGCTGGCTATACAAGGACGCGTAAATCATTCCTTTACTACACCACCACCAAAAGAAGTAAGATAGATTACAGTTAAATATTTTTGCATCTTATATTAATTATTATTATTATTATTATTAATAGTTTTTATTGGAATTGGCACAAGAGAAAAACAAACAACCATTACCATTAATTCCTGAAAAATATGGCATTCGATTACCAGCAGACAAGCATTGCTTAACAGGCATCAATTTCTCTATTGTACCTGATGTGAGTATTCTAATTAAAGTAAAATAAACCTAGTTTCTCATCATGATCTGTAGGCACCACCACCACCAAGACCTACGTTAGATAAATCTAATTCAATGATGGTTGATACACAGGAAATACCAGTCAAATTTGAATCAGCATCATCACAACCAACAGCAACAACATCTACATCAAACGAACTGAATAAACGTGGACGAGATGCAATGGAAGACGATGATTATGATTTTTAACGAATTATTATTGTAAATAAAAACAAAAAAAAAAGGGGAAAGAAAATAACGTTTATTATACATAATAAATATATGAACATTTATCTATTTTTTGGGATAAAAAACAGCACCTCTACAATTACCAGGTTGAAGTACATCAGTAATGATATAATCACTACGACCTTTAACATAGAAATTGAGCGAAACTTCAGAAAGAGAACCACCTTTACAATCCAATTTCACATTAGCGCCGTATGCAGTCTTTAGTGCTTGACGAATTGTTTCAACATTATATCTATTTCCAGGGGAAACGCCGTTTAAACTATAAATGGACAAATGATTAGAATTCTACTGTACACGATACGATAAAGATATTTATTACTTGAGAGCACCGAAAAGATCAAATTTATCACGTAAATCAAGTACTTGCTATATATTATATAAACCTAGTTAGTATTGATTATCATCTTGGTTTCAACTGATTCATACCTGGAAGTATTCAATGACATCTTGATATTTTTGATAGGTTGAACCATAACAAGTTGGACGTAATGTACTTACACACGTGCCGTGCTTTGTCCATTCATGTGACCAAAACCTGGTAAAACTACATTAACAAAACTAGGAAAAATAATCAGACTTTCAATTGAATTTACCAGTTGTTGTCGCCTTTGTTACTGGGCCAAAATGTAGACATTCTATTGTAGACAGTTTCATTTGCATTTCTGACAATTGTAGCAATTTGATTAGAGTTTCTGCTGGAATCACAACCACGAGTAGGACCCATACGGCCAGCACTATTATATAGATTTAATATGATGAATTGCCAGCGAAATGTTTTATTTTACCATGTATCGGGCCATAAACCTATTTTGAAACATGAGGAAATGTTGAGAGGATTATATTTGGTAATTGCTTGATAAAATCAACTTACCGTGAATAGTAAATTCATCAGAAGGACCCCATCCCGGAGACCATTGAAGAGCAAGTACAACTAAACCATATTTTGGTGAACAGCATGCATCAACGGAACCAGACCAATGGCATGAAACTGTGGATGCATTACAATAATTGGGTGCATTTAATTCATCAAGTTGCTTAGCAGTGATTTGAGCACTGCTAATACCTAATAATGCAAGAAATGGAAGTATAAGTTTCATAATTTGTTATGTTTATAAGGGGAAAAAAGAAGAAGAAAAGGAACGATATCTTCCTCTTTTATAATCGGTTGAAATTTTTGTTTCGTAGAAATTTAGTGTGAAGACTTGTTTTTTTTTTGAATGTGATACACACATTATGCACTTTTCGTTAAACATAAATGGATATACCGTACAAGTTTGGTAGTTTTTTGATTTTATGGACGTTTGATCTAAAATATGTTGTATTAAATTAATTTGCTACTATGATTGCCATTATGTGTAACTAGTTGATACAAGATAAGCAAATGCCAACCATTCTCAAATGCGATTGATCAAGCTGGACTGTACTATTTCATCCAGTTATTCGACCTGTGAACTGTTGGATAAGTTCATTTAGTAGTGAAAATAGCTGGTGGTCCATCAATTTTTCAAATCCGACCCCATCCTTGATTTGAAAGGTTTTGTATTGGTCAAGCTCTTGTGATTGTAACATATGATAATGGACCAACAACGATAATCATGAACACTGCATATATTGCATTGAAATTGCTCTCGTTGTAGAACATTATTAATACGTTTTGATTATTACTAGTAATTATTACAACGGACATGGATGCTTAGCACACTTGAAAAGGAAAAAGAGCTATTTTTCCGAATCTAAAAAAGAGATACAGATACTACATTAATGCAACTTTGTACGTTTATAACGGTACCATTTCATAGCTATGTAGGTTAGTTTTTGTTTTTATAAAATAATAATTTTTGATCAAGAAAATGAAAATTTCAAATGACTCAATCTAACCCGTGAGTTTGGTCGATCACTTTTTCTAAATGTCCCAAATGTACGGATCTCAACATCTTTTTAGTATAATTTGATGAAGCAAAAAATACTATCATAATTTGTACACTCTTAGGATATATATTCAATTGGGATTTTAGATTTAAGCGTATTTATTTGTTTGAAAAAAAGTCTTTAAAGGTGAATTGTTTTAGAAATAAACATCTTTTGCCATGATAAATCCAGTAGATGTTGCATAGGCATGGTCAAAATGTAAGAAATTTTATTTAATTATAGATAATAGTAGTACACAATGTTTACAGCAATAATAGGTGGGGATATAATATTAACCAGAAGGTTTTTGTTGTGTTGTATCGTACATTCGAATAATTCTTGATTGATCATTCTCATTTTGAGCAAAAGCAAAACCTCTTGATTGTTTGAGTCTTTGGATTTTACGTACTTTGTTAACTGCACGGCGGAATCGATCCATTCGAGGTCTATAATCTGGGAAATTGTACTTTTGAATCTCTTGAATGTAATGATAGCTTTGAGGGCGATACATGCGCTTAATACTGTAATAAAGGATATTCTATATAAGTACGTCTTCATTTTCGCAATGAAATATCAACTTACTATTTCCAGATATAATCGCGCAAAACGCATGCAAAAGGTACCACTATAAAAAACAGCCAAAAATTGACATTTCCAAACAATAATGGCACAATGCCATAGTATTCTTGGAAAATTTCCCATGGCAATAAAGGCCCAACATAAGCAACTAAAGGTAAAAATATGAACCAAATGACCAAAGAGCCAGGTATAGCAATGAAAGTGTACTTTGTCCAGATACTATGCAATGTTAAAATATGTTTATGCAGACTGAATATTGTACTTACTCTGTAATCAAAGCTGCTTTCCATAAAATAGTAGCAAGTGTAGCTGTAAAGATTGTAGTACCTACAAACCATTGTCCGCCCGAATAACCAGCTCTAAACATGGAGTCATCTACAAAAGCAGCCATACCAATAAAGAACAATAATGCAGAATGGTATACGGCATTAACGATCCAACCCCAAAATCTTTTTTGATTAAAAAACTCATTCTTTTGTCCAAGGATATACATTTGAGGGTATTTATCTAACAAACGAGCAGATGCAAATTGATCAAAAATACCAATTGCCATTGGAGGTAAAAATGTAAAAAAGACATTAAAGCATGACATTGTCCATGATTCGTACAAGGTTTGACCCGAAAACCCATTGAAGATGGCATACTATTAAGGATGTTAATATATGTATATATATATATTTCATTTGTTGATGTATCAAAACTTTACCCAGAATTGTGTCAAATACATGGCTACATTTTTGTAAAAATAGAAAAAGATCATCTTACTCAATCTTTGATAAGCCCAAGCACCATGTACGAGCAACAGTTTCTTTAAAAATCTGAATTGTGAGATAGCAAAATCAGCACTTCGAGCAGCCTGTAAGCCTTCAACACCACTGATACCAATACCAACATGAGCTGCTTGGATCATAGATACATCATTGGCTCCATCACCGATAGCCAAAAGAATAGATTTAGAGAATTTCTTTACAACTTTAACTACTAGAGCTTTTTGTAATGGAGATACACGACAGCAAACAACGGCTTTGCAACGTGTAGCCAAGTCATAAAATGTCTTTTCAAGGTCTTTCTCCAACGCATACGTTAATGCCTTTCCTTCAATAATAAAAGCAAAGGGCTATATACACAATCCGTTATTAATAAACATACATTTTACATTGTCAATCATACTCACATCATGTTCCATGTGTTCAGACAGACTCATTACATGAGCAAGCTTTTCGTCTAAAAATGCTTTTGTTGATATGTGATCCTCTTCATCACAAATAATAAGATCCATTTCTTCTGTTAATAGCTTGCAACTATAACCAATATTAATAGCAGTTTCTTGACGATCACCAGTCAACACCCATACTTTAATATTGGCTTCATGCAATGTGTGAATAGTATCTGGTACACCATCTTGCAATTTATCTTCAATAGCAGTTGCTCCCAATAAAAACATGTCTTTTTCAATCAATTCAGCAGCATTATCTAATTCTTGCGCACGATCTACAAGTGTTGTTGAAGCCTTTTCATAAATTGTAGCCCATTTTGTGTACTCATCATCCGATATTTCGCGCATCGCAAAACACAAAGTACGCAGCCCTTCACATGCATAACTTTCCAAATGTTCTAAAGTGGGCTCAACAAAAGGATTGTCATTTGACAAACGTTCCAAAATTACAGTATCAGCACCTTTACAATACAATTTGACTCTACCATCAGGACCTCTCAATACAACAGACATACGCTTACGAGTCGAATTGAATTCACAAACATTCAAAATCTGATACTCTTCTTCAACGCCTTTACGCAAACATGTGATTGAATGAGGCTTACGAGCAGTAAATTTATAGCCAAATATATCGCTAGCACCATTAACCAATGCAGCCTCATCAGGTGAAGATGCTTGATATATAATTTTATCTTGTTCTTCATTCATTTCAGGAATGACAGTATGACATGTCATTAAAGAAGTCAAGAATTCATTGATTACATATTGATCTTGTGATACTTCTAAATGTGTTTCCAATTGTTGAAAAGAGTATTGCCCATTAGGATCATTATCGGAAATAGGTCGTTTATCTGCATCTGGTGTAGTTGCATAAGATAACCCACTTATTGAACATTGACGAAATTCCATTTCATTACATGTTAATGTTCCTGTTTTATCAGAAAATACATATTCAACTTGACCCAATTCTTCAATTAAACTACTACTTCTAGCAACTGCAGGCGTATTGGTTTTTTCGTAATAAATATCGAGATCATTATCAATCATAATTGCTTGAATGTATTTAACAATTTCCATAGTAACCATCAAACTATTGATATTTTGGTTTAATATTGTATATACATTTTATGGCATTCTGTTGTTTTTACCTGATTGGAATAAAACTGTTGAATAGAATCATAAATGTCAATATATTCAAGCCAAATTCTTTACCAAGTGCGGCATCAGGAATCATCATATAGTCTCTAGCATCGCCATCCTTTTTCTATAATCAAATATTCAGCATCAATTTCTTTTATACAATGTAAAATAATACTTACAGCTATAGCGAAATTACCAACAGAACATACGATGCTCATAGTTACCAACATGGCAAAAAGATACAAAATATTTCTATTTGTAATTCGAGTAACATTAGAAGCCTTTGTTGGTTTTTTACTTGAATTCAGCATTAATTTAGTCTCATGCCCAGTGAATACAACTAGACCATAAATCCAACTTGTGTTTCTTAATTGAGCACCTCTCAACAACAACATACTAGGATCCAATGGATAATCCTTTGGCTTTCCACCACCCGTTGCATGATTTGTCGTCGCTAATGTTCCATCGTAATTATAAAGTCGATTATTAGGTTGTTCTGATTTAACTATGCCTGATAACGTTGAAATTTGAGCTGGTGAAGTATGAATTGCAGTTTCTGGTAAAGCTTGTTTGATTTTAAGATTGACTTCACCATCCAAATTACTTGTTTCAATATAACAAAGACCTTCAGGTTCAGAGCTACTCAAAAGTATTAAATCTGCAGGAAAGAATTGAGAATTGTCTATACGACAAATATCGCCTACTTTGAGATCTCGCCATAGTTTATCGACAAATTGTGATCCATCGTATATTTTACATTTGCTTGAATTCAATTCTCGGTCAGATTTATGTACGCCCTATATATCAAAAAATGGTTAATTTGCTTGTTTGGTTTGATATAAATCATGCCACACTTTACGAAGTCTTCTATAATTTCTTTTACGGCAGTAATAAACAATACAATGACTAGCGGTACCAAGGTTGTGTATTTGGATGTAGGTGAAATATTTGGAATTTGCTGTATAAATGTATAGTTGAATTAGTATGAAATCAACTTGGTAACAAGCCCAAAAAAACTTACTTGAATCCCAGAGATAAATAAAAAGAACACATTTGCTGATTTACTAAACTCTTCATATAAAAATTTAGGTAAAAACGTCAATAGATTATATTTTGCTGTTGATACAGAATTTGACATGAACTTTTGTTGATTGTTTAATTCTGTGTTATTTATGTGAATAATACGAGGTGACCCATCTGTCACACCATTTCCTCGATTGAATAGGTTCTTTATTGTATCTTTAAAGCTTTTTCGAGGTGGCTTCTTTTGTTTTTCTTTCATGGCTGAGCGACGAAAATCGTCTTGATGCATATCCTCCACTCTGTCTGTTGTATAATTTTCTTTCCCTCCGTCATTTATAGTCGGTTGTTCCAACATTTCAGTTAATTCATCTGCTGCATAGACATTATTGTTGAGTGATGAAAATGAATAATCAGGTACAAAATTATCATTATTGTTATTATGTCGAGGGCGAGGTCGAGCTTCATTGTTAAGTAGGCCTAAACCTTCTTCAAAATCTTCTGGCATGGTCCGGCCACCGTCTGAAGAATCTATTCTACATGTAAGCTTCTTGTTTTTTTTGTTTTTTTTGTATGTATATATGCTTCATATATCGTACCTGTATCAAAGGAACGCATTTTTTTGATAGGTGGATTTAAGTGAATATTATTGTCTTGAGCGTCTCCAACTTGCTGCTGTTGTTGATAGTAAAAAGAAGAAGAAGAAGAGGGGTGGTTTGAGTCGGCACTCATATAAAAGCAACGATGAGTAGCAAGTTCGACAGAATATTAAAATAAGGAGGTTAAGAATAAAATATAACGATAATAGATTTTGTTCTTTTTTCAATACAGTTAAAATATAAACCTTTTATTGATTGAAATATCAAGAAAAAAGAAGAAGAAAAAAAGACTAAAAAATCTAGATAATATAAAAAAGCCTTTAATTATGTAGAAAAACGAATCCAGGCCCTTAAAGTATCATATATTTATAACTTGATACACCAAAAAAAGACATTGAGGCTGATTGAGTTACAATGTATTCTTGAATCTAAATTTATTGAATAGCACAAAATAAACAATGACACACCATGTTTTTTATTCTGCTAATCTACTCTTTTATGAGCAAAATATTCTCTATATCTCATAATCCATGTTGTATCAAATGTCAAATCTCAAAGAAACCATCATTAACTATGCTACATCTGTGTTTCAAATTTTGTTTCTTTAATTTGAATAGAAATCCAGACATTTTTTTATGTAAATTAGGGTATCTCCAATCAGCTTCATAAATTCGTTTAAACATTCAAACCAAACAAAAAAAAAATTCAGGGTATTTCATTGAACTATAGTCTAGTAGTTGATGGCCTAAAATTAAGTCTAATGTTTTGAAAAGGTTGTAAAAAAATTGGTTAGAATGTTCGCATCTACTCGATAACAAACGTTTCGATATTGAAAAAAAAAAAAAAAACTTATATTGCAAATCAGGGCACATGCTCTACAAACTACTTTAGTGATTAATTTATTGTAGAAACGCACTGACTTTATATTTTATGACATAAAATCTTTAAATACAGGCAGAATCCCGGGAAATTGGTTTAGTCTATAGTATTTTTTTTTTCATTTATTAATGTGCCACGTCGGATGATGTTAGAACCCTTGGCATAAATATATGAAAAAGGGGGGGGGGGCGTTATTCAAAAGTATTACAGTATAATGTACCATATGTACAGCCAAAATGATATTCAATACTTGTCTTGTATCAGATCAACATAAATTCACACAGAAAAAAAAAAAGACATATTTGATTGATTATTATTTAATATTTATATTAACCAATAATAGAATGGTTTGATTAAGTGTATATTTTGAATGTTCTTGGCATTTAACTCGACTCGACTCGACTCAGCTCGGCTCGCTTCTCAAATTACATTAATATCACCAATGCTAGCAAAATGATGAGTACAATGATGAGACAGCATATACAGTAGCCAGATTTTGATTCTATTTTACATCATCATTTAGTGGCTTGATATAAAGCATATTTCGTCATATAAATACCTTCTTCTTTTTTTAAAATTGTAGTAACTCTGCGCATTGCATTCTTTAATTTCCCTTCTGAACGATCTACATGATCCCCCAAGTCATCCAATAAACTAAATATGGTTTAGTTTGCATTCCTTGTAATGCTCAGCTTTATACTTACATGACTTGATCATCGATTTCTGTGTTCATTGTACCTGCAATTTCCTTCAAGTTTACCAAAGTTCCTCCCATTGCATCCAAATGTTGATCTTGGTCTTGCATAATCATCTAATTAAATAAACGATAAATTTTCCTCCGACTTTATGTATTTTGTACAATTAAAATACCATCTGCTGTTGTTGTTCGTTTTCAATGAATATACTATTATCATTTTGCCGTGCTGTTTGATAAGAGCTACCGCCATTAGGTGACTAAATTCCAAACTGGATTACTATTATAGACTTCCATACGATTTTGTTTTTATATACCTGACTATTAGATGGTGAATATTGTTTTTTGCTCGGTGGATTTGCTAATGTATTACGAATAACTTGGATATTATTGCGAGACGTATTCAAGAATTTCTTTCTGGTATTCATGTCCCTTGCGGTCAGATTAAATTGTTGAGGATTTTGTTGTGCAGCTTGTAAAGCCTCCTCTAAATCTTCTATATCTTGTTCTATAGCTTCTAAAGCCGAGTTGAGTTCATCAGCTGTCCATAATAACTCTTGGTTTTTGGGTGAAGAAACAGTTTGTTGAATACGTTTCCAAGATTCAAATAAATTGTTTGCATTCACAAGAGCTTCTTCAACTTGACTTAATAAAACGAAATAATAATTAGTTGCATTCAATATTAGTTTATTGTCTTTTAAACCTTTTAACGATAAGAAAAGGGTCTTGGTCCATTTTATCTGAGTGGTATCTGCATAACACGCGAAAAACATGCTTCCCACAACGACAAGGCTTTTAATACTCGAAAACTCCGCATTGAGATGTTGTTGGTCATGCTGAATACATGTACTAATATGACCTTTACTGCTATACACTTGCGAGTGCTGAAAAATATAATTGACTAAATGATACTAAGGTTACGTTAATGACACAAACTTTTCCAATGCCAAAACGTTTTTTTTTTACCAATTGCTTCATAGTAAGGTTTGACATGGAAAAGCTGTACTGCAAGAGTCATATATCAAATATATTGCACATAATTGACCGCACTTATTTAGACAACATATAAAAATTTATAACAAATGCATAATAATAATAGCAAGCTCTAGGAGTTATTTTATGCCCCTGAAATAAAACTGAACTAATATTAAGGCATTTATTACATACATTATCATCTAAATGTTTACAATATTGGAAACGTTATTTGCTTTAGGAAATTTCACGCTTGGTGTTTATATATAATTTATGAAAATGGTGAAAAGTCGCCATGGATGATTAAAGAAATGAAAAAAGGTATCATTATCAGTTTTTCATATTACAAGATGCATGTAAGCGAGCCCCGGATTTGAATAATATGTAATGATGTTTATAATCGATTTTTGTTTTTATTTTATAGCAGTTAAAAAAAGCTGTTAAACATGACATCTGGATAAAGTAGCACTCATGACATTTAATTAAACAATTCGTTAACAAGACAAAGATATACGATTTTTTGATGTTTTTTCCGTACAGTTATTGTATATCATCAATGTGGATACTCGACGTTTTTTTTTTTTAAAAAAAAAGCAGATATACAAGCCCATTTGCGCTACAACTTTGATTATATATAAAAAAGACGTTTACTCATCAATTTGGTAGTTTACATTGCTATATATGCTGGTTTTGGCTAATTTAATGTTATTTCTAAAATAGTCGTCTGCTAGTCCACAAACCTTCTTTCGAAGAAGTGATCGTTTTATTCCTACGAGTTAACCAGCAAATCAATTGGATGCTAGAGGTATAACACTAGACATTGTTACGACCGTAGTATATATTTTGAAACTTGCAACCCATTTGGATCAATATTATTGATATGCAAGCAATGTTTCAATTGTTTTATTTATTTATTTTAGCAGCAAGAGAGTTTTTTTTTTTTGGAAACATGGCTAAAATTCTTAAAAAACAATTGTTAGCTAATGAAACCAATATGTTTTATTTGTACATCTACTACACAATAAATGCAACTTCAAAATTCAACCTCAAACCATTATTTGATTTTATAAGAATTTTCGAAGAATATCTGAAACAACAAGCAACAAACAACCCAGAAATCTCATACGACGCATTCTTTAGGATATACCTTAGACACTACTAAACAGACATGAATTGGTCGCATTATGCTATCTATCCCTAAATTTATTTTGTATCTCACAAAAGACTCAAAAACGCGTAAAATTCACTGCTTTTCCCTTGAAAACTGGGTCTCATTTTTCATCCCTGCTCTACTTTTTGTTTTCACTAAATAACACCAAGAAAAAAATATATGCCAATGTACCTGAGATGTTCACCTATAATCCAAAACAAGTATCCGGAAATATCCTACTTTTTACAGTTGGTATTAATTTTTCAGTGCTAAGGTTTCAGATTTTTTACGCGTATGTCACTGCTAATGGATTGAAAACTTTGAGGCTTCATATCTCCAGAAAAAATTAAGCTATACTAGCACTTTTTAATAATAAAACTTACTTGTTTTGAAGCGCTCTATAACATATTTGAATATAAAAAAATTCTGAGCACTTTTTTTTTTTTTCATTTTTTTTTGACATTTCTATAGTAGGTTTCAAAATATTGGTTAAAATAAGCTACATTTTTTTTGCAATCATATCATTAAGCTCGTTAAGCTCTCTCGGACCCAATTTAGTTTTTTTCAAAATATTGATTTTTCGTGGAGATATCCTCAAAAATGTGTATAAAAAGGTACCTCCATTTCTAGCTTCCATTTTTCCCTTGTATACCCTCATCCCAAATTCTGAAACTGAAAATTTTTTGACAAAAATCTTGTTTTCTCTATGTAAAATGCAGCTAGAAACTTGTACAATAGCTTGATCAACAGATAATGTTTTTCTACATCATTTTCAGTAGCTATATTTTAAATATATTTATAAAAAGTGATGTGTATCTTCAAAAAACCTCCAAAATTTCAATTGCATTTTACGCAAAATTTAATGTGAAATGTTTGTCTGAATTTTATTTAGATGGATACAGAATCCAAAACTGTACAAAAGTTATTTAAAATACTAGGTCGACTTACTTTGCAGTTCATGATCAATTAAACGATTTTGTTTTTTTCATCATTTTTCGTCCATTTTTTAAAATAAATTTTGGAACCCAGTTATGATAAGCTGTAAGCTGTGATATCGACTATTATTTTGATTATCTCAATGAAAAATCAATATTTTTTGCTAAAACAAAAAATGCAGAGTAGCAATCAATTAGACCTATCTTGTGAGAACAAAAATTAAGCCATGGACAATGAGTTTTAATTTTTAAAAAATAATAAACTATTATTTACAACTGCAGAAAACAAAGAAAAAAATTCCATCCTTGTGAATATTGATCCAGTTAATCTTCAATTATACATGATGGTAATAGATTTAAATATATCTTGCATGAAAGTTTATACTTCTACTCTCACAGATCACTGTGAATTGAGGAAATCATACGCAAAACATGATATTTCTGTCCAATAAAACCACGTGTTGTGTCGTATATTTTCATGTTTGATAGATAATACTTGAAAAAGAATATAATTTAAAGAGAATGAGTAATAAATTATTTCTTCAACTGTATAATAAAAACAAGATATCGTTTATTTAGATATAAAAGTGTGGCCTTTTATATTGATTTGACATTGACATCCTAAGATGTAATTTAAGTCATTATTAAACCATTAGATCTGTTTGATAGTAATCTATGGATATAAATGGATCAATTATAATCTAACCGTGCTTGCAGAGCTTGTGAGTTGCCTTGTTTCAATACTGCGCTAAATTTGCTTGTTGGATGCTGATTTGATAGCTATGTCAATAACTCCATGAAAAATATGTATTTTTTAAAGATTTAAAAACCATTCAGTAGATAATGTTTTATAAAATGTGTTTGAGTATATACTACGGATTATTAGTAGACCAATACATCTTGCAATCTATTGATTACAACATGTATTGAAGTGTAAATTATTGATACCAGACACTGTATAACTTTAGCACCCCATTGATTTGCTGGTTAAATCGTAAGAATCAAGTGCCCACTTTTTCCAATTGGGGGTTTGTGATTCAGTAGACCGTTTGAAGTTAGAAATAGCATCAAATCAGCCAAAATCAGCATATATGACAATGATAACTACCAAAATTAATACGTAAACGCTCTGAATATATGCTAATACGCATACTGCAAAGGTAAATCACCAGCATTTATTTTACTCGGCATCCTGAACAAACGCCGAATGGGCCGACGGCCGATAAACAAAACGAATAGATTGACGATCTTTTACATCATGTACGTTGAATTCAAGATGGACGGCACATAAAAATAAAAAATAGCTATACAGTATGTGCTTACTGGAGCAATAGTGCTCATACTTTGTCTTTTGATTTATTTGCAGTTTGCAAAAGCGTATTTGCTGACATTGATTGCTATTTTCAGGAACAAATTTTGGGCCGAAATCGAAGGGTTCCTCGATGAGCTAGCGCGTTGTATATACTCCTCTGTATTCATTTTGTGTATTATATACCGGTATGTACAAATGTTTTGCTTGTATGCAAGGGGCGGTAAGGGTTTGCTCGCCTCAATCTTCATAAGGTTATTCAAAAGATGAGTGATTTCTGGTACAGTATTAAATAACAATGATTTTGTTAGTAAAATCATAATGATAGAAAACTCATGTTATGGTATAAATATTTGTTATTAATATATATTTTGACTAAGCAATTAGTATGTACCAGCCTTTTTGAGCATACCAGCATGACACCGTATGTAACTGAAGAGCGCGCTGATTTACAATATTTATATCCGAGATGTTGTATTTATCAATTATAACAATTTTAATAAATGATTGCAATTGCAATTTAATTATTAAAATGGTCTTTTCTATCTTCAAATTGGATAATACGAGACCTTATTTCATCAACGAGCTTGATTCTGTAATTTTATTCAAATTTATCGTTTTATAATATTAAAACAAAATTAGGATCATGTTACGTATGTGAAAATCCACCACAACTTGTGTTACGTTTAATACATTGTACGACATGTCATTATGAAAATAAGGTTAAAGTTTTATTTGGAAGGGGAAGAACTATTGTTACATGAGAAAATAATAACATGAAAAATATATCGTAATAAATAAGAAATACATGGTAATTTATAAACCTGTGAAAATAAGAGGTTCGCGTGGAGGAAATCTAGTCATTCCTAAAAGCACATTGTCCTGAGCGCGCTTTCCTGATTTTGTTCTTACGTCGTAACGCACGAGCATCTCTGCAATTACATACTTGATTTCATTAGCGGCAAAGAAACGACCAGGACAAGCATGGGCGCCCAAACCAAATGTAAGAAATTCTATACCTATAGTGGTAGATTTGATTTTCTTTCCTACAAATCGATAAGCATCAAATTCTTCTAGAGGTGAATCTCCCATAAAGACTTCTCCAGTATCTTCATCAATAGGCAAGTAACGAATATCGCGATGCGCTTGTTCCAACGCACCAACAACTAAACTGCCTTTGGGAATAATCTGACCTGTAGACATGGTTGTATCTTGGAGAGCAAGATGGTGCATACCCAAGTAATCTATATCACATCTAAGCACTTCACGGAAGAAGGAGTCCATCAACGGAAGTTTAGCAACAGCTTCAGGAGTTCTATTGTTACCAAGGGTCGCCACCTCATTCCTTAAATCTTGAATTAAAGTAGGGCGACAAGCTAATTCATGTAGAGCAAATGATGCAAAATAAGATGTAGTATGAATACTAGCTAATGCAATATTATTAAAATAATAAGCTGCATCTTGCACGCTTCTGGAAGAACCATCTTCCTTGGGTAAATTGAGAACCATTGAAGTAAATGTTACTTCATAATCATCACCAGCTTGACCATTTCTAATCTTTTTTAATTCAGGTACCAAAAGGTTCATAATAAGATCCATTTCGTATTCAACAGAAAAGAATCGACGAACAATAAAGTTACCCAACCATGTAGGAAGTATAGACATGAAAACACCGGCTTTAATAATCTTTTGAGTGAATTGTGCCATGCCGGCTATAAGTTCTTTATCATTGCCGACTTTACTACCAGCAAAACACGGGCATGAAATATTGGAAATTAGAATAGTTAATGTATCCCAAACGTCGACAATTCGGTCTTCCCCTTTGTTTAAATCAAGTTCTTTATCCAAAGCAGATTTTAATGCAGTTTGGATACGTTCCGAGAATACTTCAATCTGATTTTCCTTGAAATTATGCTTGATTGGATATAAAACTATAAGAACTGTTTAATTCCTTGCTGCGATATTCATAATGTAAATGCTCAACTTACTTGGATGCTTTTCTCTTGAACTGACGGTTTCGACAACAAATTTATGCTTGTAAGATGCTTGAACAACTCTTGCAGCAGGAACCAATGTTTCAATTCCTTGAGTAAAGCTAAAATTCTTTGTTGATTTCATTACTTCACCGATCAATGAACCTGTAACTACAACTAGTTTTCCTTGACCTGGAATTGAAAGGCGGAAACATGGACCATACGTATTTTTTGCATCATCCAAATATTTGGAAGGATTCTTTTCAAGATCGAATAAATTTCCAATCAAAGGAATTCCGCCCTTGACTAAAGGAGGAAAAAGAGAGCCATCAATTGTAGACTTTTTGCTTTTGTTTTTGTACAACTTGTACATTAGAAAAGTGACAGTAGCTGCAGCTGATAGTGAAAGGCATTGCTTTTTGATTTCATCGTTTTTCTGATAAAATATTTTTGTTGTTTCTGCAAACATTTTTTTGAAAAAAAAAAAAAAAAAAAAAAAAAAAAAAAAAAGAGAAAGAGAAATTTCTAGGATTTTTTATTTATTTTTATTTTATTTATGTAAGAAATCGCAGGAGACGAATCGAATCAATGAAGGTGGGGAAAAATAATACAGAAAAGGGAGTGGGGCGGGGGGGGGGGGGAGAGGCATGATTGCAGGATCGAAAATGGAACCGGATCAGCATGTCCGCGACAGTGATAACCAAAAAATGAGCTCGTACAGTAATGAAATCGGCTTGTTTATTAATTTGTTGAAAGTGGTATATTTCTCTATGTGCTTATCTACGTTTTCCACCGCCTCCTCCACCGCCACTCTTTTTACCACTAAAAGATTTCTTTTTACTACCTTGACGCTTGATTCTCTCAATGTCAGACTTGTTGATAGTCAATGTAGCACCCTTCATACGACCAATACCATTAGTAATACCAGGGTCACGATCACGCTTCTTCTCTTTGGATTTAACATATAAATGCTTCAAAGATTTATCGTAAATACCCATATCCTTAGCTTCTTGTAATTTTTTGATTCCTTTTTGCTTTCTAGATTCATCTAAACTCAATTTCACTGATAATGGCATCTTTTCTCCAGGTGAACTCTATTTTTTCAATTAATTAGAATCATGTAGATCACTGCATGTTTATCCAAATCATACCTTGACACCTAATCCTTCTAATTTCTTCATGGTATTTTTTCTTCTCTCTTTTGATGTCATCTCTTCTCGTTCTATGAATCGGCAAATGTTAAAAAGCTGCTGCTACATTGTGATATTTTCCGTTTATTACCAAGCTCTTCCAAAAGATTCGACGTTGCTAATAATTGCTTCAATTCTACATCATGCTTTTGATTTTCACTGTAAGAAAAAAAAAAAAAAAATGCGCAATCTCGATTAATTGTTCATAGTTACTAAATTATCAAAATGAGATTCTTACGTTTCTTCTTCGATATCCTTCACTGTTGGTTTATTCTTTTGTTCTATAATATCAAGAGGATCCACAGTTGAAATTCGAGAATCCTACACATAATCCATTAAGAACTACATCCATAAAGAAAGCTCCTGTATACTCCTTACCAAAAATCTCTTTTTCGAAGCTTTATCCTCCAATGAAGGTTTCTTTTGTAAAACAGATCCATCGAAAACAACAACATTTGGACCAGAAATTTTGCTGATACTTTGTTTCTTTTCAATAATTAACTTTTTCTTTTGTTGCTTCAACTCTTCTCTGCCGATTTAAAACGAGTTAATAACGCTGAATATTTGATATTTCAATATTTCTTACTTTGAAGTAGTTGCCTTTCTTTTTAAACTTCTACTAATGTGAGCATTGCTAGCTGTGTTTGCTTTCACACTACTAATTAAGTTTGCCAAAGATGACATTATGTTAAAGTAAAAGAAGATGCAAGCGAAAAAATTGAATGTTAAATAAGCCACTATAAACATATTTGGGCAAACAGTAGCTGACCACCGCTGTTTTAATTACAAACATGCCAAATGAGTGGAGGCTCTGATATATCAAAGTCTAAATGAGTCTTGATCCAACCTGGTTCACTGCTTCTAAAGCAGTGTTTGCAGTACTCAAATATAGTGTGTATATACAGAAAAAAGGGTACCACGCTGTGAAAGGGTGCTCTGTACATTTCCCTATTATAGGATCTCATTTATTCACATTTGCTTCTAACGAAATTTAATATGATTAGATGGCTGTTCTCAATAAACGTTATAGATAAAATATCGCTCCGTAACCATTGAGTCCTAATACAATTATGGGTAAATAAGATACTTTTACACCATGTAAAATATTACAATCTTTAGACTATAATTATAGCATGTTAATTTTTACATTGTTTAACACCACTATTTATACCATTTTCACACCATTTGAAGTATCGTCCTCATGTTTACACGATTATACTTAAAAGCCGTGGTTTAATTGAGGCTTTCAACTTGCATATATATTATTTTAGAGAAATGATATTATGAACAAATTATGTTTTATATATAGGAGGAAATAATAAGAAATAATAAACAGGATAGGATGTTGATTTACAATCTAAATCTAAAATCAAGCCGATTGCTTCCTTCAGATTTGGTTGTTCGCAAATATTCTTTCTTGTCTTCATCAGACATGGCACTCCATTTATTTGCTCTGATTTTGTTGGTTAGACTATATCTGGTTCTTTGAAATACAAAAAAGATACCAGCAATAGCCATCAAAGCAAAATTGACCCAGTTACCAACATGGAATCTCGGAGCATCACTTGCCTCTACAATGCAATATATTAATAATTGGCGATGGATACATGTAGAACTTGTATACTTACGGTAGATCTGAGATCCAGGGACACCGCAAATATTAGCAGATCCTATAACTGCACCCAAAGCGATAGTGCGCTTACCAACAGGAGCTAAATTAGAAGACATCCAAGCAATTTGCATACCGTGCCATGATGGTGCAGAGGCAACAAACAAAGCAGCTGCATAAAAACTCCAGCGACCAGCGCCGTCTGGTAAAAATTGCAACACCAAGAAACCAACCATAGACCATATACAACCAATGAGAGCATGTAAGGCATAGTTTCCATATCTATCAGCACTTTTTGCAATAATAATCGAAATGATTAAACCAATAAAGAAAGAAGGAACTGTTAGAAGATTACTAGTAGTAACATCGAAACCATATCCTTTGATTAAGGTGGGAAGATAAGTGCCAACTGGAGTATGAGGCATGATACTATATATATATATATGTAAATGAGTGGGTTGTTTAAATAATTCAATGTAACTTACCCAACAAATGTGATAAGCAAATGAACCCAAAGCTTTGTATCAACTACACTAATCTTGACATCATGCCATGTAATACGTTCGTATTGTTCTTTCTTGGTCTTGTCATCACGAATAACTCTAGTTACAGCAATATTACGTTCACGTTCAGTAAACCATCCATTCTTTCCACGCAATAACCCAGCAGTAGTTGCAGGACTTCCAGGAACATAAAAGCTACATAATTTTAGTATACATATTATATGGTAAAATAATAATATCGACTTACAATGCAATTATACCAACAATATGAGTAAATATACCATCAATGATGAAAAGCCATTTCCAACCATAAAGACCACCAATACCAGCCATACGAAAGATACCGAATGAAATTAAACCAGAGAAAGCAGAAGCAAAGGACTGAATACCCCAAAACCAAGCAAGTCGAGTAGCTAATTCATTTGTTTTATACCAACCAGTGAGGTATGTTAAACTAGCAGGAATAAATCCAGCTTCAGTTAATGCAACAAAGAAACGAACAGCAATATAACCGCTAAAATTCTGTATCTACTTGTTAATAAATATATTACAAAAATTGATATATATATATATATATAACTCACATGGATCAATGAGTGTGCCCAAGTAACAACTGCCCAAGAATTCATTAAAATAGGGATCCATATATGAGCACCCACACGTTTAACGATTGGATTAGTAAACAGAGTGCCCACAGTAAAGACAATAGAATGAACAAGAGTACCAGTATTTACACCGTTAATACCAAAACCAAGATCAGAAGGAAGATTATCAGAAATAGCATTAGCTATATAGATGTTAGCATTAAAAGAATTATTAGGTGAGCGTTGCACACATCTTACAAATATTGGTACGATCCATATTCAATACAAATGTCATTAAAAGTACAAATGACATTAAACGGATATCAATTTTATTTACTACAGCACGTTCTTCTTCTTCTGTCCATTGCAAATCAGGCACATAACCTTCAGCAGAAAGCTCACTTTTATCTGTACTGTAAATGGAGGATCCATCAGATATGGAGACGCCATCTTTCTCTTTGCCACCAGCAATCTTTATCTCAATTACTTGTTTAATATCTTTTTCTTGCTCTTGTTGTTGTACCATTTTATTATATAAAGGATATTGAAAAGACAACAAGTCTATACATTCAAGCTATTTATATAAAATTATTTGACATGTTCAAATCCAAATACTTCTTGAGATTCTCTCTAAACCACATTTCCTGATTTAATGCATACATAGAAAAAAAAAGTCAATAGAAACGAAAACTCAATCTATTTGTGAAACAGTATGAATATTCAATACATATCTAATGTGGCATCATATTCTCTCTTTTAATATTAAAAGCATAAGCTATGATTCTTGTTATTCTATCAAACAATTAGCTTGAAAAAAGATCAACAGATACCCAATATACATTTTATTTAGAAATAACAAGAAATGGATGTAATCTTTGGACTCATGTTACACGTATGAGATGGATGTTCACTACAGAAAGCCCTTTATAGTTTGCTTAAAGGGCCTGATCACCCCACTGCGTATGCGCCATTTCCTAAGGATAGTTACACACAATTCCACTTTTACTCTCACCGCATCAAACATGTCGCCATATTTCAATCGAAATAATCATAATAAATTATTAAAAGTATTGCGCAATTCCTTTTTATTATTTTGTCAAATTGATATTTTCTTTTTGATAGATGTTAGCTGGCCTAAAACTGCTCTTTTCAAAAACATGGTACTTGATTGGCATATTTCTTCGACGAGATCAATGCAATTGAATTCAATGATGGCTTGTGCATATTTACTGGTCAACAATAAGAGTAACTGCATTGAACCTTTATCTTTTGGATTGGATTGTACTATGGTTTGTAATGGTTGAACAAGATCAAATAGATGATTTTTGTCAAAATTAACCAATGGTTGTGTACTTAAAATAGTGCTTATTAATTGAAAAACATTGTCATTCCATGGTCGTAAATAGTTTCGATTATCATTTGATATTAGTTTTATATCTATATTTGCTGCTAAATAAGATTCTCCATCTGATAAAATAGTTCTACGAATGTGCGTAAGTGTGTGTGTGTGTGTGGAGTTATTCTAATACGATATATTTGTACATACTTTAATAAGAAAAGTCGTTGTGATGGATTAAGTTCACTTGTGGATTTGTTAATCACTTCACATTGAGGTTTACTCAATTCTGATTGAAATAATAGAGGCACAAGTAAACCATCAATGATACATTTTCCTTCATCTTTGGTTAATTGTTGTATGCTATTCATTAAAATTCTTGGCACATTTGATTTTAATGCAGTTATCTAAAGAGACCATCCGGTTAAATGTGTAATACAGGTTATTGTCACTCGTTACCTTTGAGTAAGTAGCAGCATGAACAAGATAAGCTGCATTCGTATTGGGTATATTCTCTGATTTTGATATCTCTTTTAATAGATCAGCAGTAATATCATCTGGCCAAGATGTCATATCAATCGATGAAATTACTACTTTTAACTATACATCTACGATAAGTATTCTATAAATCACATTGCTATTACTGCTTACTTGTGATTGAGGTAAACGAGCAAGATTTTCGAGTGTTTCTGATTTCAATTGGGTTTGTATTTGTGAACTAGAACCTGATAGCATTGACATGGACTCCAAAAGTGGTGTCAAATCAGGCAAATCTTCTTCCATTGGATCATTCTGTTCCACGCTATCATTTGGCACTGCCCCTATTGTATTGCTGCGTTTAGACATTATTGGTTTTATAACAGAATTACCAATGTACAATTAAAAAGTTAAGGATATACATTTACAAATATGAGTCTTGTTATATTAAATCATTTTTTTTTTTAAAAAAAAAGGATATGATTATCGGTTCAAGTGTTTTTGTTTCATTTGATTTCATCAGCCAAATTGGATCAACTGTATTTCAGTTAATAAAAGACACACTTACGCAGCAATATAATATTACCTGCTTGTCTATGTCCATTTGGGTCAAATACAGACTTTAAATTATCTGAAAATTGAAATCCTTGACTCTTGGCAAGTTTATTACGAATAGCATTCAACTTTTCTCTATTAATATCAGCAACAAACATGGTTTTTAATCAACTTTCCGCGTCTGGTTTCTTTATTGCAGTTATAAACACGGGTCACACACACGTCTAAATTCTATCTACAGTAGGCAGCCAATCTCCCAATACCTCTCAAATTCTTCACGAACATGAATAATACCTTTGTTAGACTTGTATTCTCTAAACCACTCTGGTTTATCCAAGACTCTTTTACGTAACCACTCAATATAAAAGGGTGTCTTTTCATATTTCCACTTCAATTCCCTCTTGGGCTCAATAATAGAAACAGAATCATCTTTACATTCTAAGATAGCATTTGTAATTTCTCTATATTCTCTATACATGAGATACTGCTCATTCTTGATTTTAAACATGAAATCCATTCCATTTCTTTTGCATCGAACAACGGCTCCTTCTACTTCTCGATTATTGTAAATTCCAGTTTGTTGCATATCATGTCCAAACTCTTTGACTTGATTCGCTGTATCAAATACTGTAAAATCAGTTGAATGAAATCCAAATTCTTTTGCTGTTTGTTCCACAATTGAAACTGGGAGAGTATATAGTTCTGATGTATTGTAATTGATTCCATGAAGATAAAGCCCACGATCCTTGTCAGTGTAGGGCAAAATATGTTGCTCAAATTCGTCATCACATAGTTCAGCAACCAATGTTATATTCTTATCAAATAACCATGCTGCTAAATCCTTTTCAGTCAATTGTACTGATTCCAAATGCTTCAATACCCAATTATATCCTACACCTGCATGTGCTTTTGTATCTGTCTTTTCTACAGGAATTGAATGCTTGGATGTAACAATAACTTTATCTTCTGATAATGCAGCAATGAATATAATACACCCATTTTCCTTTGCCATAACTTCATAGGGTCCTTCAGTTTCTTCCATAATCGAAGGCCATTGTGTTGCTTTGGTTTCCAGGACATTAAAGAATTTATCGTAACCTCGCACCATAATTTGGTATCTTCCATCATCTAGTTTTTTGGTGAATAATCCTCGGCTCATTGTTGGAAATGTATCTTGCTTCTTTTTATATACGCTCTCTCGCATTGTCCAACTAGTCCAAATCTGACCATCTTCCAAAATGAAATCTTTAGATCGTAGCTCTTTAGGTGTATCTATCTTGATTTGATATAATTGTTTAATTACATGCTGAACCTTGGCTTGATTTACTGTAAAATTTGGAATATCTATGCCAACCATGATTCGCGTTGTTTGTTAGTTTTGTTGAAAACAAGTTTAATCAGTCGCTGAGAGTCTTTATACTGTATATAACATTTCGTTTGAATATCCGAAACGTTGTGGCAGTAACAGGTTGTTGCTGCGTCGGTCTGTCATTGCTGCGTCGGTCTGTCATTGCTGCGTCGGTCTGTCATTGCTGCGCCAGTCAAGTGATCAATTCAAATGCCCAATTTCTCTGTCAAATAAAGTTAAAATATCAAATAAAAAAATACGACAGCAAAGGTATTTCGCCATAAAAGTATCATATAGTAACCATTGCATCATAAATTAGTCATAAAACTAAAAAAAAAATCTTGAAATCTCCACTTTTTAACTTTTATCAATTCTAATTCTTCAAAAAAAATCAGCCATATTGAAAGTTTAACGATTGTAATCAAATATTTAATTGGTTTTGAAGGGGTGCAGCTTAGGCTCAATTGTCATATAGAACAGTATCCATGCTGTCCTCCAAACATCAATTAGTCGTCATTGGAAAAATATCTACGTCCTCCATCTTAGAGCGGCAACTTACTGTAGAGTTTATAATGATATATTCTTGCGATCCAATAGATTTAAAATTCAAAATTTGCTATCGATCTGTAGCCCAGAGTTAGCTGTATCCTACTCACTATATAAAACTACGATCAATGTACATTTTGATGAGATATGTGTAACTGAATATAAACGTTTCACTAAAACTGGCATAATTAGCAACTTTAAAGAGCGAGAAATCAGGAACTGCAGTTTCTTTCAATAATTAAAAGTATTCCAAACCAATATCCTAGACTAATAGAAATTTCTAAATGCATTTTTATGAGATTTTACATACCTTTGTTCCACCTCCAAATTTGCCTTATGATACCTCGAGAAAAACGTCGATTTTGATAAATTTGAATTTTTCACCCCAAAATAGAGATATTTTATTAAGACATATATTGGTATAAAATGAAGATAACAACTCGTTCTAAATGCTGCATTGCTTTAAAAAAAATTATCTATATAATTTGTTGACTTTTTGAGAAAATAATGAATTTACGTTTATTGAAGATACTGCAAAATTTTGTTAAAAATATTTTTATTTTAATACTACCATTCGATTTGGATACCAAAAATCTACATTTTTCAATTAATTTGCAACTAATGGTAATTATGCGTTTTGTAGAGAAAATTGCAGAAAAGTATTGAAAAAAATTTTACAATGACATTTTCTTTGTTTTAGAGAAATAAAAGCTTTATTTCAGTATGTAAAGTCCTACAATTTTAAGCCAATGAAATTTTTGTGTTCCTGGATCGAGATTCGAAAACTACTGTATTAAACCTCCGCAATTTGCTTTTTATGGGCTTCTGATAGCTTTCACTGAATGGGTAGATGACACACACTCTGATATAGTTGATTTATCTTTTGATGCATAAACTATATCAGAGTGTGTGCTATCTACCCATTTAGTGGAAGCTATAGTATAACTGCTGGATGAAACATCTGTACCTATTTAATATTATACATGTTAAAGCCCAATGTGTTTATATAAAGAAGTACAATTACCTAACAATAATTGCACAATCAAATTCACAAGCATAGGTTCGTGGGACAATAGCTTTGTGATAAGGTAATACCCTGGTTTTCGTTTCCAAGAAAGTATATGAGAGTTTATGGACACATAAAATCTTATTTATAGAAAGAATAATAATAATAAAGACTAGTAAAATTTATCATGAAGAACGTAAGTTTTATTACTAGAAAAATTAATGATAAAAGAAAGAACCAAGAGCTTCTAGGTCTTGGTTTAAAAGACTATTTATAAGAATTGCATTTCAATATTAGTTAGAAATAGAAATGGCTTCAAAATTGGCTGTTTAATATCCTCGAAAATCGACAATGTAAATGCATTCAAATCTATATATAAAATAATTAAATGATGAATTATTCAAACGGAAAAAAAACCTATAACCTTTATTGCTAGACATTTTTTATGATTACACACAATTTCAGGAAAAAGAAAAAAAAACAACGATGTTTTTCCATTTGTAGCTTGTCGTTTTTTAAAACTTACTGTGATGAAATAGATATTTTAAGATATTTAGTATTTCCTACTTATATGAAAGGGGAGTATTTTCTGCAAGTATGAAATGATGTGTCTACTTTAATTTTTGGGTTTTTTTCTTCGATATTGCTTTATAAATGTTGCTTTTTCCATGTAGCCAGTGTAAATTGTATAATAATTCCATTCAAAGCATGCGAAATATTCGAGTAAGTCCATGGTATGCAAAGAGGTCTTAGATTTTCATATTGTGCAACTTTTTAAATGCCATCATTTTCGTGTTTATGATACATCTTTTGAGCCTTGTGACGAATATCTAAAAGATTGATAAAATTCCACAGGAATTATAGCTTCTATTTTTTTCCCAGCTATACATTGACAATCTTTAGCTACGATTGCATCTTTTTTGATATATTACTATAAAAGAAATTGATGTGATACATTGATCTATAGAAATTTGGTAAATATTACCTCATTTGTTTATTTACAAATTCACCGAATTTTCTTTATCATGATTAGCTGGACGTTGTGAGACCTTACAAGTAATTCAAAGAATGATGGAATTGATCAACCAAAAACAGTTTGAATTAGATCATTATTACTGTTAACTGATATCTTAATATATTTATAAAAAGATACATTGCTAATTTTGTTTTCACCGATTGACATCTGAATGTCGATCATGTATTCCTCATAGTAAAAGACATCGATTTAAGTGCTTTTGTATGTGCAAGTTCAATAGTTTACTTTTTTTTTTTCATCTCATGAGTAATACCCAAGCCATGATAGGCTCAAATACGTTTCGTAAAAACGGGAAATTGCTAGCCATAGATCTCTTTGTATAACTATGAAAAACCGGCGCCTAGAGATAAAATTGCTGATTAACAGCTAATCATTTTCGAGTGGGAATAACCCATTTATAGCAAAATTAGGTACCACTATTCAAGGATAATATAAACTTTTAACATCAAGATATTGCGGATATTCTCATCAAAACGCTCACATTCAATTGCACAATCACTTTAAAATATGATCAATGTCTTTAAGATACATATATAGTATACTATGCTACATAAGTTTCAAGCTGAATATAAATAGAAGAATTATACTCTATTCTACTTTTATATATTATATTTCTAAAGTTTATCAAAATAACTTAAAATGGGCTTTATTAATGAAAAAGCTGATGCTACTTTAGATTCTCATACATTAGATGTACCTAATGAAAAGGTTGAAGTAATTGATCTTGTGGATGAAAAGCAAAAGAATGTGTCTCTCTCAGATGCATCTTTTAGTAGTTCTGCTTCCGCTACAACTGTAACCAAAGCAGTTGAAGGTTATGTTTCTGATCTCGAATGGACTGACGAGGAAGAAAAAAAGGTGTTATTCATTATTGATATAAAACTCATGCCATTTTTGCTATTGATGACGTTTGTATTAAACATGGATAGAACCAACATCTGTATGTTATACTATGAAAGCTACGATTATTATGCAAAAATACTAACAATATATATCATGTAGCAAATGCCATTTCGGATAATTTGCCTGCAGACTTGGGTTTTGGCATCACTGGTGTGAATACCGCTACACTTATTTACTCGATTGTATTTACTGTAGTTACTCTTACCACTAGTATAGTTGTCAAAAAAATTGGACCTTATCGATGGATTCCCATTTTAATGTCTTCTTGGGCTATCGTTACTTGGGCTCATGCATTGCTTCAAGTGAGTTTAATGGAAATCAATATTTAGATAAGACCATCCTCACTAATAACCTGACTATTTACTTAAGAATTTAAAAGGCTTTCTTGTTGCTAGATTATTTATTGCACTTACTGAAGGTGGATTTATCCCATCTTGTTTAATTTACATGTCTGGCTGGTACAAAACAAATGAACTAGCAACCCGTCTTTCTTGGTTTTGGGGTATTCAATCTTTTGCTTCTGCATTTTCTGGTTTAATTTCATTCGGTATTTTTAATATGACTGGTGTTGGTGGCCTTTACGGTTGGAAATGGTTGTTTATTATTGATGGTATCATTACTCACATTATCGGATTTATTGCCTTGTAAGAATCTTGTTGGTATAATCATAAAAAATAAGCTAATAGTTTGCAACAGTTTCTATGTTCCTGTTAGCCCATTTTATACTTCTGGCTTACTTAGAGGCAAGCAAGGTTGGTTCACTGAACGTCAAAAACAAATTGCTATCACTCGAATCATCCGTGATGATTTATCAAAAGTTGATCAAGAGGCAAAAATTACATGGCACGATATCAAGATCAGTGTTCTCGATACAAAATTATGGACTCATTTAATCATCACTTTTGCAAGGTAAAACAAAAATACAATGTACATTTGATATTTACATATACTCATACCCTACATTAATTGATAGTATGATGCCTGGTACACCGATTGCCACCTACTTGCCCACGCTTATTAAAAATTATGGTTTCACTGTTACTATTGGTAATCTTTTGACGGTTCCTGCAAGCATAATCAATCTTGTAATTTCAATCATAGTAGCCCGTAGTGCCGATAAGCGAGGAAACTATGCTTTTCATGCAATGTTGGGTGTCTGTTGGACATTAGCTGGTTTTCTAGCATTAGAGTTTTTACCTGGAGACGCTGGTCGTTGGAACTTTTATGCCGCTGCTTTATTTTTAGCATCTTCTCCATTATGGCACGGAATGCATATTGCCTGGATGGCATCAAATTTGGCTCCTTTTGGTAAACGTACAATTGCATTAGGTGCTGTTGTTGGTGCTGCTAACATTTGTGGAGTGCCTGGCTCCCAAATTTATCGTGAGTTGATAATTGCAATTATTGAATTACCATATTGTACTGACTTTTTTTCTATGCATCTCTAAACAGAAGCTGATGATGCTCCTCGATTCTTTAGAGGCAACTGGATCAACATTGGTATAATCGTTGCAACCGGCGTCTTTTTAATATTTCAGCATATACGATACATCTTGACAAATAGAATTAGGGCCAAGAAATGGAATTCTTTTTCTGATAATGAAAAAAAAGAGTACCTGAAGAACACTAAAGATGAAGGCTCTAACCGTTTAGATTTCATATTCAGAATTTAATGACACCAATGTATACGATGTTTAATACTTATTAACAGCGTTTTGATAACTCCTGTAAATTAACTTGATTACAAATATTCAATAAAATAATAACACTAATATATATATATATATAATATATATGATTGACTATGATTCTACGATTGGGAAGAGAGGTTGGCGTTACTAATTGTAATTGCTATTACTAGTATATGATTAATATCTATGACTGATTATATTGGGTTATACAACTATTGGTTATAATTAGCAATGATAAATAAGTAATAACATATATTTATTTAGATTGATATTATAAATATATAAAGGGAAAAGAAAGATCAGATAAATTCACTAATGCTCCTTAATCTGTGTTGATTATTGATACTTATATGAATTAGGAATATTATGTAATATTAGATCTTAAACTTAAAGGAATGTAATGGATTAAATCACTACGCATTTCTAATTTTGTCACGGAATATATGGTTTTTGGTAACTCTCAAATTTGCTGACTTTAAGCCTATTCTATCGTTTTAACAATTAGAAGCACACAACGTTTTAATTGATTATGACGAAACAAAAAATCCAAAAAATAACCTGAAATACTTTCCATCATTGCTGTTAACTAGAACGTTCATTCATCTCGCAGATATGTAAGAACAATTCCTCAAAGGCCAGCTATTAATTGCAACCCACTTTATATATTGTAATAAAAAGAGATAACGCAACTGGTTATTATGCAAATTTTGAAAAAAAAATCCAGTGAACTACTGTAAAAACTGTGAAAAAATGGTTTATAAGAACGTCGTCAAATAGAATTTAACTTGATAATGAAACTCTACATTTATCTAGTTGCATTTTAATTGTTTTATTTATTTTTTTCCGTGAATATATACCTATTTTCGAATTTTCTCGCCCAATAATGAGTCAAATTCCATCGTATTTTCAAGTAAAATGTGCCTGTCCTCTATTGAACATTGATATCTGTCCGAAAATAAAAGACTCAGCACCAGAATTTAAATGCAATGGTCTAACAATGACCAAATTTGATTTAAAATTGATTGTAAAAAATCAAGTACTTCAATTAAGATGTTAATTTTTGTATTTGCAAGATATATCCAATCGAAAGCTATCCTGCATTTTTTGTTTCAGCAAAAAATATTGATTTTTCGTTGAGATAATTAAAATAATAATTCCCATCACAGCTTAGACCTATAGCAACGGCGTTCCAAAATTAATTTCAAAAAATGATCGAAAAATGATTCAAAAATAAACATTGTTTAAATGCTCGTGAACTGCAAAGTAGGTCAACTTAGTATATTAAATATTTTTTGTAGAGTTTTATATTCTGCATCTATCTAAATAAAATTTAAAGAAATGTTACACATTAAATTTTGCGTAAAATACAACTGAAAGTTTGAAGGTTTTTTGAAGATATACATCACTTTTTATAAGCATATTTTAAATATGCATAATGGAGATAATGTATTGCATCATTATCTATTGATCAAGCTATTGCAGAAGCCTTTAACTAAATTTTTCGTAGAGAAAATGAGGTTTTTGTCAATTTTTTTTTCAAATTCAGAATTTGGGATGAGGGTATATAAGGGAAAAATTGAAGCTAAAAGCACAGGCATCTCTTGGTGCATATTTTTGAGGATATCTCCACGAAAAATCAATATTTTGAAAAAACCTAAATTGGGTCCGAGAGAGCTCAACAAGGTCCATGGCATGAATGTAAAAAAAAGCGTTACTCAATTTAACGAATATTTTGAAATCTACTACAGAAATGTCAAAAAAATGAGAAAAAAATAAAAGTGCTCAGAATTTTTTTATACTGAAATATGTTATAGAGCGCATCAAAATAAGTAAGTTTGTTATTAAAAATTGTTAGTATAGCTTAATTTTCTGTAAAGTTATAAAGCCTCAAAGTTTACAAATTTTAGCAGTGAAATACGTGTAAAAATCTAAAACATTAACACTGAAAAAGCTATTCCAATTGTAAAAGATAGGATATTTTCAGATACTCGTTATTAGATTAAAGTTGATCATCTCCGGTACATTGGTATATAATTTTTTTTGGTGTTATCTAGTGAAAAAAGGTAGAGACTGGATGAAAAGCTGGAACTGCATCAGTGGTGTACGAAATTCCGGTTTCTTTCGCAAATCGTGGCCATATGTTGTTTAAATAAAGAAGAAATGTGTCCTCTTGGTATGCTGGAAAGCAGGGGGAAACGCGCATTATTACAGTATTGGCAATGTAATTAATGCTACAGAACTTGATAGCATACTCAAAAGACGATCGAGACGTTTAAAGCATTATTATTGATTGATTTTTTGCGCGTAATAATTTATATTACATGGCGTTTCGACAATAATTGCATGGATTAGTTTCAGTTGAAATTTTATATAAATATGCAAATGTTAAATCAGATATTGACCACTAGTAAAAATATCAGTTCTCTTTCTTTATTAATAATTTGACCCAAATAAACTTATTAAACATAACCATAACTAATCTATTACTTAATACTACTTGTCACATATTTATCACACTTAATATATAGGCTACGTGTAGCCTAGATCTTATTGTATTGGAAATAATCGTTATCAACATATAACTTTCACCCACAAATTCGTATACTAAATTTCGGCGTGATGCTGGCAAAATAATTAGTATACTTTCGGCATGCTGAAAAAATGATTCATTATTCTATCAAAATGAATATTTGGGGGGTGTAAATTACGAAACAAATATCCACCACTACCTTTATTCAAAGAGAATAATAATACAACTATCAATTTACAACACCTTCTGCTAAAATATGCTTAACCTGTACATTTAAGATAGAAACCTTTTTCAAAACATTGAGACAGATCTACCCAAAAGGAAAGATATTGTATTGCAGATAGTAATACGAGTATAATGTCTACCAAGCTTTATCTTGTTGTTTATTCAATATTTTTTGAATTCTATCAGAATACCAATCCCTACCACCGTGTAGATTCTTTCAATAAAATGTGTCATAGTGTTCTATTCAAACTACTTGAAAATCAGTCGTGTCGATGATAGTCATAATCAATCAGCAAATGCAACATCTGCATTAGCAGTAAAATGGATATATGAAAAAGAGTGTTTTTGGTTTTTTTTTATTGTTTCATTGTTTCCCTGTATAATGTATAAAAAAGCCAATCTTTGAGCATCTTTGCCATATAAAATTGGACTACAAGTATTTTGTGTGGAAATGTTTGCCTCTATACTAGTCAGACCTTCAATAGTCTTCGATATTTGTACTCTTGATGAATATTCAGTTGATCAAATGAGATTATAATAATCTTTGGTGGAGCATTGTCTAATTTGATGATTCCTTGTTTCCCGAGCTAACTGCAGCAGAGAATATGGCTTTTCGTCCAAATCGATAAATACAAACTTGTAAACGCTTTTAACTTCTTCGTACGCGAAATCTTCTAAACCATGAAGGCCATGGTTCTCAACATTTTTTTTTGATTCCTGGAGAGCTGTTCCCATTCTCTTCTCGAAAAGAAAATCAGTTATGAGTCCATCCAATATGACTGTTTTGGCAGATAAAACATCATTTAATTTATTGGGACGCAAATCATTAATACTGTAATAGTGATGGAAACTTTAATCGAAACAAACTACTGTTCAACTCTTATTACCGATATGTCAAAGGTTTTTTACACGTCAAAGCCTGTGAGTACTACGACATGAGCATAAGAAGCTGACCGTATACGCACAAATGGGTTTGTACATGAGTATCGTGCCATTATCAAAACTCCATTACACTTTCTACTGGAATGGGTTTTTAAATTACATTTGTTTTTATTAATATAGATTATAGACAATACAATTCAATACGTTGTTGATGTAGTATATCCCATCCATACATTTAACAGCCAATATATTTACGATTATCATCATTTGTAAATATGTTTATACAGTAGCTATAGTGTTTACAGCAACAATAGTTTTTGCTCGAGCATAAACTTAAATAACACTTACTGCTTAAATTTATATGCAAGCCAAATCTAAGAATATTTATTATGTTTCTTTCTCACATATAAAATCTAAACAAATTAACCTTCTTTAAACTTACTATTTTAGTTTACGATTATTGTCAGCTGTAAAAAGATTTGTTTTCAAGTACAGTATATATACAATCAAAACTATCGTAATTAGGCAAGACGTTAGATGGTTCTTTTTTTTTGTGTTTCTATATCATTTGAAATTTTATCACTTTTCTGGAACATTTCGTGGGTTTGTAGCCAGTTCTAGCTTTTCATTGAGTCGATATAAATATCATTGCCCTTCGATTTAATTTGGTACTCCAGAAATACATCCAACAATACAGTAGTAAATAATGATATTTGATCTTAGAATGGGGTTAAATAAAAATATCAGTCTCTAATATAACGACTGCTACCTAAATTAAAACCATTAGTTCTTTATGTTAGCATGCGCATTCAGACAAAAGAAAAGAAGAATACCAGCTTGATAGTCCGATATGCCTTATCAAACAGTGCATAATATCCTTGGAAGATGAAAGCAAAAAGAGAGAAACAACACACCGTAGAAAAGGATTTTCAAGGCTTTACATTATTTAGCGCATTTAAAACCCTGCTAAATTGCACATTTCAGCCGATGTAAAAGTAGCATTACAGCACATCAACCCATAAACTACGCAAAATAGGCAATATTTGCTACCATAGAAACACACATTTTTCTACCAGAAAAACCGTCTGTTATATCATAGATTCATTAAAAAATTGCAAAAGCGAGCTCGCAGAGCGACACCATAATTGAGCATAACACGATCGAATGGCTAAGTCTTTTATACTATGGTAAATATCTAAGCTTTAAATGAAAATGCGTTTTTTTTTTTTACTTTTCTTATATTTAACCACGTACAGTCTGAAAATTCAGTTTTTGTAGCGGACATTTTCGGTGCTCATTTTATCCTTACCAACACACATGATTTTGATCAAAAAATAGAAAAATCAAATTTTAATACCAAAATCAACGTTTAAATATACTACATTATGAGAGAAAATTGTAGGTATAGCTAATACGCATTTTATAAAAGCTTAATATTAAATGTTAAGTAATGAAACTTAGCATTTTTGGCCTAAAAACGGTTTTTTGATTAAAGGATTTTCATGTGATATGTTGCAATAAAACGGGTCGTTATTTTTTATTGAGCAAATAGAGCGCTAAATTCTGTATATGTGTATATTTTTTGTTTTTATAATTGGTAGTATAATTAACTCTAGATTTGCAAAATCAGAAAAAAAAAAAATTAAAAAAAGTCAAAATTGATGATCTGGACAAAAATAATTTTCTAAATTAATATTCTGCTTATAAGCTTTGTGAGTCTTAAAAATAAGAGATTTTATAATACTTGAGAACTTTTTCAAGAATTTACGATGCTGTATCCACTTGATTTGAGCTTATTACTGTAAATCTTTATACATGTTACTATTGTGTGGTAGTTGATTTGATGATAATATAGACTTACTTGATAATTAATGCGCTAGAGGAGATTTACATTAAGTTTTAGTCTTACCCTTCCAATATCATAAACATAAATATGGCCATCACTGGGACCTATTGCCACCTTTTTACCCTGTTTGTCCTAAGCCAATTTAATCAGTGTTTCAACAGAACAAAGTTACTTTTGACTGATTTATCAAAATATGTTTAGGTTAATTAAAAATTAGAAATTTAATCAAGTAAAGAGATATCGTTTATTGTAATGAAATTAATAGGGTTTATATACTATTTGATTTGGGGAATTAATGATGTGATAAGGTATTTTAGACATTATTTAATAGTAATGTGTTATGTTGGTATATCATGTTGGAATATCGCAGTGGTGTATCATGCTTTACACCATGCTTCTATACCATGCTTCTATGCCATGCTTTTAGGAGCATTGTATATATAGTTAATATTTAATTAAGGAACTTCCGGTTCCGAATCTGTTATTGTTGTTTACTTTTTTGGATTTGACATGATCCGGTTTAAGAATGATACATAATTGACCTATAAAACAGTAGCTACAATCAAACTATGGTTATTAGATAAAACATTAGATTATTCAATCTTTTTTTTGTTTTTATATCATTTGAAATTTTATCACTTTTCTGAAACATTTTGTGGGCTTGTAGCCAGTTCTAGCTTTTCATTGAGTAGATATAAAAATTATTTCCTTCGATTTGATCTGGTAAGTGGTAATCAAGAAATACGTCTAACAATACTGTTTAGGACATAGACTAGACTGGGTACATGTATTACTCGTAGAAGTGCTTAAAGGGTTATTTAGACATGATTCTTAGCATAAAATGATGAGTATGAGGTGACAATGATGTATTGCATTTTTATTTCATTTAGTTATGTTACATTTAGTCTATAATCAAATGATGTAGCCTGAGATCCTGAAGTTGAGCCAATCATGAACTCTTTCCTAGGAATGGAATTCAGCTATTATTCCGTTTGTATAAACATTCACTGTCCAAAGTTAATCAAGCATGAATATCCTATATATTTAACTTGGTCGTATCCTACGAAACTTGCTCTGGCCAATCTAACGTGCCACCAGCTTTAAACCTGCACAAATTTTAACTTTTTTTAAGAGCTATCAACTCACCCAAAACTAACGATACAATAAAAAAAATCCATAACAATCATTATTTAAACCTTTGTAAACAATTGTTATGGCTCGAATACTTAATTTTACTATAAAATCATTCTGTTGATAGCCCTTGAAAATAGACGGTATTTCAAAATTTAAGCTGTGTGCTCTTAGGTGAGGGTAACTTTTGAAACAAGGATACTCTGTGACACATAACCTCCTTACCTTAAACCCAGCTTACGTAAGCAATGCGTGAAATCAGCATTTTCGCTATCAACTTTCCGAAAAATAAAGATATAATAAATCAGAGCCATAACAATCATTATTTAAACCTTTGTGAACAATTATTATGACTTTAATAGTTATTTTTATTATAAAATCATTTTACTGATACCCAAAGTACCATTGCGAATGCAATTGGATCAAAATGTACTGTGGTGCTGCCAAGAGGGAAGCTCGTTTGCGATGTGACTATACATTCAAGTCTCTGGAGAAAAACATCCATTCTTTTCTGGATACCTCTGGTAACCTGACTCAAATCAGACATTATTTCAGAAGGTCGATGGACTACATCGAAGCTTATAGCAAATGTAGAGAAGTTGTCCAAGAAGTTAAGAAATTTGTCAAAAAAAATATTTATCTCACAGAAAATTTAGAATTCCTAAAGATTTGTTATAAAAATAAAATGTTTGTTTAAACTTATTATACTTCTCAATCTCTCAAATAACAAATGAGCTACATTATCTGCCATGAGATGCCTCCAAAAAAAATATATATATTGAAATGACGGAGTTCCAAAATAAATAAAAATTGAAACAAAATTAAAGTTTACACAGATTTAAAGCTGGTGGCACGTTATTATATCATCATGTCGTAATCAACTAGTTCCTCAAGACTATGAAATTATTCTTTCATACATTCTGTATTGTAGACTCTATATCCACGCTGCCAAAACATATAAATACCCTGAATCCTGATGTCGTTCGAGATGGATTCATTATCTTTTTTATCTACAATATACTCAATAAACATATCTAGTTTTAACTTTATTTTCTAGTTATTCGTTGTGTATATTAAAACAAATTTTATACGATTTATCTTTCGATAAATCATTATTCTTCATTCGATTTGCTATACAGTTAAATTCATGTTATCTCTATTTGAATATTAAAACATAGTTTTATGTGAGATAACATTTAATTTCTTATGTGGGGAAACAATATCTTAGTTCAGCACACATGTTTTTGAAACAAAAGTCTTTTCTTCTGCTTGAAAGAAATTTAGAAACCGGAAAAATGCTTGAAATCAATGAATATTGATCCAAATAGGCTGAAGTTTTTAAAATATACACTACAGATGTAACAGTATCCACAAATAAAATCTTAACGTCCATCAATTTTTTGGTTGGATTGTGGGAACAAAACGCGCCCTTTTTCGAGTGGAGTTTTATAGCTGAGCAGACCATTTAAAAGTAGAAATAGCGCTGAATCAGCCAACACCAGCATATATGGCAATGGTGACTACCGAAATTAATAATAAAGCATCCTCTTTATGTATAATCAAAGCTGTAGTGCAATAGATTCTGCATTTATTTTAAAAAACTGTCGAACTTCAAACACTGATTTAAAAAAGTATAAGCAAATTAATACTAGTAAAAGTACTAGAAAATCTTAAACCTTTGTTTCTTGAATGAGTTGCTTTATTTAAAATGCAATTTTTTTATGGAATATGCAGCACACATCATAATACTAAGAAACAAATTGCTTTGAAGTGATTTATTAACTTTTCAACTGGTATTTATAAAAAATGTGGTTTGCTGAAGAAATTATAACAGAAGATACCCTTACGCAATGAGCATCTAAGCTCGTTTGAAAGTTTTAAACCACAGTAGTGCAATTGACTACTTCATCATAAAGAAACATCCTAAAATATACCACATATGACAAAACGTTTTATGCATTTTATAATAATTTACAACATGTATAAAAAAATAATATATATAATCTAATCTAAACTCAAGGCCTGCCCCAAGTACGAATTCGACCTCTTCTATCAGTTGTCACTAATGTATGTTCTCTAAATGTGAGGGATAAACAAGGATCCGCATGGACGGCTATCATTGTTGTAGGTTGTAAAACAGCAGCTTGATTCTTTTTAACAGGAGGGTGCAGCACAGGCATATGTTGTTTCATTTGATCTTCCACAATAACATCATCACTAAAATCGTTATTGGCGGTAAAAATGTTGTTCGATCTAGAAGATCGTTTTCTGAATCTACCAAATGATCCAGTAGTGCTACTACTGCCAGCACTAGTGCTTATAAGAGAAGCAGTGTCAGGGGAAGAAAATCCGCGGAACAACCGATGATTTTTCAATGACTTTTTTCGCTCAATATTTATAGGTGATGCAGTTTGTTGTTGAATAGGTGGTAAAGGTGCTGCCACAGTGTTTGTCGATGCAGATGGAGGAGGAGGTGCCCAAGGCTTTGGCAATATCGAAGGTGGAGATGATGCTATAACTCGGGGCTAATTACATATTAGTCAAATTATACTATTGACATTTTATATACAACTTACATGCTTTGGTTTTTGGAGAGCACTAAATGAGAAATCCCATAAAATCAAATTACAATCTTCGCCTACGCTACCAAATCTATAATTTTGATCATCACATCTCCAACGATCAAATGCGACGCCTGTAATCTAATTTCAAATTAATGTTGGCATATTGTCTTTATTTATCAAGTCATTGTAAATGCCTTACCCATGATTTATGTCCAGGACATCTTGCGATTATTCTTTTTTCTAGAAAAGACCATAAAGTGACAAGGTCATCTTCACCACCAGTCTATCAAAAGAATGTTAGGCTGTGTTGTTTATCCATGACATGATTCACATACCAAAATATAACGTCCATCAGGACTCCAGTCTACACATGTCAGTTTACCATAATAGCTCGAAAATACATCAGTCAACTTTTCGTTTCTGTAATCAATAATACGCATTTGGCCATCTACACCTGTAATGGCTAAATGCATACCATCAGGGGCAAATGCAAAATCTTTATGTACACAATGTGAGTTATTTTTCAAATCAAAAATCATATTGAATTTACCTGTCAATCCTTTATCACTAATCTTCCAAACTGAAACTGGATTGTATTTGGAGCTTCTGTGAGGTCTAAAAGCATTGAATCTATACGAATATAATTAAATTTGAAGATTTTCTTATAAAATATAATTAAACTTACTGAGATTCCACCCAAGAAGCAGCTTCAGGTATATTAAATGTTTGGTCATCACGTTCCTTGTCCATGATCAAGACAGTTCCATTTTTAAAAAGAGCGATAAATAGCTCCTCCGAGCCGGGAATCCATTTAATCATGCTAACAGCTGAATTGACCATAGCACCACCCTTATTTAATCTAACATATTTACAACTTAAAGGATCATACCAGATAATATCACCTGTCGAAAAACCAATAATGATATCCAGATGGTCATCACATCGAGTTGTTTCATTGATATCATGACATAAAGGATAAGACTTAGAGAAAACAATTCTCGATAATGGTTCCTATGGTATATATTAGTGTAAACATTTTCTTTTGATTTTGATACTTTAATAAAGCCATACCTTTGGTTTGCTGTTTGAATCAACCCAAATAAAACTGGAACCAATGTTGAAAAACAAAAATTCATCACCTAGTCCATTTGATGACATTAATTTATGTAAATGTTCATGTATCAAAAACCGTAAAACAAATGTGGAATTGGTTTTAGATAGATGATTTTTCGGTTTACTGCTGTTACTGCTGATACTAGTACTCATACTTCTGGCTATGGAAGATGATAATTGCGGTGTTGATCTTGCGCCCGGAGTATTAACGCTTTTTCCAAACAAACTAGATAGAGATCCAACACTTCCAGTATTATTGATATTGTTGTTGACATTATTAAGACTAGAGGATAATGAGTAATCATTTGTGTTACTAACAGACATATTGGACATGCCAAGATCTTGTGATGAGCTCATCATATAAGACCCGGAAGCAAATTGCTGTTGTTGATGTGAGTGTTGAGCTGGTGGTAATTGTGATGTAGGGGGTAGCTGTGATGTTGGTGTAGTTGAAAATGAATTTGAGTAAGGTGAATATGGACTTGCATTATTGCCATTGCCATTGCTAGTCATAATCTTTTGTGGAGAAGTTAATACTTGAAGACCATTGGCATTGTTTGCATTATGAATACTCGAAGTTGAAGAAGATGTGGTGAGAGTATTACGTAAGCTTCTTTTGTTGGAGGAAGCAGCGTTAGGAATTGGTAAAGCAGCGGATTTGACAGGTGTCATTGAAAAAGAAGGACCGCCTATGATTAAACCTTCATCTTCTGAAGATTCATTATTTGCAATATGAAAATGCTGGTCTTTTACGCTAACAACTGATGCACGAGTACCTGTAGTGAATTGAGGTGCAATTGTTTCGTAAAACGTTTCGTGTAACAAGGGATAAATGCCATCGGGGGTATGTAATTCAGTGCAACTAAAATCTTTGTTTGTGGGTGGAAAATGAGGTACCACTCTAGCTACTTGAGCTATCGCATTATTTGCATTGTTACGGTTGATATTTTGCTGCAAAGTGTTTGCTGCTAGAGTCTAATTGTTTGGAAATTGAGTACAATATCAAAGCCGTAAAATTGTAACTAGAAAATTTTTTCCAGAGATTTTAAAACTTACTGATTGAAAATACCCGTCCATAAGCTTTTAAGTGCAATTTAAATAATAAACAAGGATAAAATAAAGGAAATATGTACTTTTACTGTATCTGTGAGATTTACAGAAAGCGAGTAAATTGGAAGAAGGGAAAAGAGAACTTCACACGCCTTTTTTTTTCATGTTTTGAAATGCCCTCTCTTGGCCGGACTTTTTTTTAAATGTGGATGTAAATATAAAGTTCATCCGTAATGAGATGCCATCATATACAACATGGAAATAAAAAGGCCGATATGCTTTACCAAGTTAATTTTAGTTTCATCCTCGTGTACTGTGAGAAGAAATGAGGCATTGGTATTTCATCTCATCAGATCTATTATAACTGGGAAAGTGCAATTATTCAGCAAATTGCCATCTAGTTGGACCCTACTCTTCTTTTTTTTTTCATCTCGAGTTACACCCTGTTATCAATTATAGCGAGTTCTGCATCCAATTTTTTCCTTGGAGTAGGGCTTTGTTGTGTACAACTAATTTGCTCGTGAAATTAAGAGAGAAAAAGTCGCATTCTCAAAGAGAATTTGAACCAACTATATAGCGTCATAAATCTTTATTTCTATCAATTTCCATCGCTTTTTCGAGATTTAAAAAATGCTTTAATAAACTTTGCATATTTTATCATCGTATCCAACATTTGAATACGCTTTATTTTGGGAGAAAACGTCTGAAAAAACCCTTCAAGAATGACCTATCTGAGATTTTATTTTTATTTTGAGCCACGCAGTAAACCTTGGGATTACGACATGATTTTCGAGAGAAAGTATAAAAGCACCATATCATATCATATCATATCACTGATACATACCTCGTATCATTTCCAGACTATATATGCTTATTTTGATAATCCATAATAATCTGATCAGGAGTTGCAGCACCCCTAGTATAAATTGAAGATTTTTAGGCTGATTCATGCCAAGAAAATAAGTTATCTCTAGATATGTAAATTGCTTTCAAATACAGCAAGCAGCTGACGATAGCACATCTTCATTCAGAGCAACTTGATTATGGCCACTTTTTTCGATCATTTCAGGTGAATCAAGTGCCAGTGTATTCGTAGAACACCAAAAGAGAGTTGATTTCAAATGAAAAAGGCTGCAATCATTCAAATCCAAAGAAACGCGTTTAAATAATGCCGCCCCGTCAATTGATACATTTGTCATCTGAAATGCCTTTGGTTTGATCGCTTATTAAATTCAAAATTTGTCTAATTTCTTGCGTCTTTCATGGATTATTTTATACAACCTCTTTTTCTCTTTCAAAAACTTCATATTATTTAAAATGACTTTGACAAGCATTGCCAATGAAAGTGGAGAAACCATTGTTGGCACTCTTAATGAGAAGTCCAATGATAAAATTATTCTCATTGTTCATGGTGAACAAGGTGAGTTGTTGATGGATGTCTTTTGGGAAGGGGGGAGGGAGGGGGTTTAATGTGTTTGAGGCATCTAATAAGGCAATCATAACAGGACATAAAGATGCTCTTTATCAAACCGCTTTAGCAGAAAAGTTACCATTCACTACATTTCGTTTTGATTTAAGTGGCAATGGTGAAAGTGAAGGACAATTCAATTTCGGTCATATCCTTGTAAATATCCAATTACATGAAATTACTGCCATGCATATATTTATTATATTTTTCTAGAAAAATACAGCTGATATTCATGCTGTTGCTCAACATTTTGAGAACCTTGGTTACGAAATTTTTGCAATTATTGCTTATGGAAGAGGATCATTAAGTGGATTAAAATATGCAACTACATGCGATAAACCCTTGCCTCATTATATTAATATTGCAGCACCCTTTGAGAATAAGGAAATTAACATTTCAGAGGTTAGTTGTGTAATACAAGGATACCGAGTAGTTTTTATTGATAAAAATGATAGGATTTCAAGGTATATCAAAAAGGAGAATTGGTTTCAATCAAGATCAATCGAAGCGACATCGAAAGCTTTCATAAATGGGACAATTCACACGGTATTTCTAATTACTATAACTTAAATGTTAAATTGTATCACTCATTTTTTTAAAATAGTTGTTCGTATGCCTAAAACAACCTGTGTTCATACAATTCATGGCATACAGGATGAGGTATTTTATACAAATATTAGAAATATTTTATAAACTAAAACAAACCCCCAGGTCGTGCCTGCATATCATGCTGCCATGTATTCCAACAAAATTTCCAATCACACTTTAACTTTGGTACCTGATGCAGATCACCAGTTTACCAATCAGCATGAATTCTTGATCAACACTATTGTTGAACATTTCGAGAAACATACAAAAGATGCATATCAAAAAGCCTTATTAATGGGTCAACATGTTAGTGTATGTATTCCTCGTTGGATTGACATACCTGGTGTCAAGAATTTTAGAGATATTGGCGGTTGGCCACTTAAGGATGGAAGTGGTTATATCAGAGAAAGAACTGTATTCAGATGCGGGCATCTTGTAGATATTACACACCAAGGCATAGAAACATTAAATAGATTAAATGTAATCGCTGCTTTTGATTTTCGATCTGACCCAGAGATTGAAAGACAAGGTGTTATGCCTGAAGTCAATGGTTTGACTCGTTACCCATCTGCTATGTTTACAAAGGCAGATTATTCTCCTGCTGCATTAGCTACTCGTTGGAAAGGTTATTTTGAAGGAGCTTATGGTTTCCCTAAAGTATATGCAGTTATTTTAGAAAAGGGTGCTCCTCAATATCGTAAAATTTTCATTCATTTGATTGAAAACCATTCTATTACATCAACCAAATCCATTATCGTTCATTGCACTGCTGGTAAAGATAGAACTGGTATCTTTGGCATGTTATTATTAGGCTTATGTGGTGTTGACGATGAAATTATTGCTAATGAATATGCTTTGAGTAATCTTGGCTATTGGGGTAAATATACTTTGCTTTTTATGTGTGCTGATTTTATTCATGCTTTTCTTTTTTATGTATAATTACAGAGCCTGAACATGAATTAGAGAAAAAGGCAGAGATGTTAAATGTCACTGTAGACGACATGCGCATGGTGATGTCTGCACCGTAAGTTATATGTATATATAAATATCGGATAAAATAATAACTTTTTTATCTATTTTTCAGCTACCTTGCTATGAAAGAAACTATCCGTCAATTAAAAGAGAAATACGGATCTATTGAAGGATATGTTCGTGATGAGTGTCAATTGACTTCAAATGAAATTCAAAGACTTAAAGACTTGATGGTTGTACCTATTCGCTTTGAAGAACGTCAATTATTTAGACCCAAGATTTAAATTATATTCTCGGGAAAATAAACTCTATATAATCTATCATTGATTGTTTGTTAATATGCTTTATTTTTGGTTTATAATGCTTAAAAGAAAAACTTCCGTATGCAATTAATGTCTTCTTTTTTTATTTCCATTTAACTATTATTCGCACATAATCATGACTTTACAACAGCAACAACTGGCACCAAGACCACATTTGGCTTTAAGATTACCTGAAATTGTAAACCATATTCTTTCTTATTTAATAACTCCTTACCAATTTGATGAAAGCAACAAAACAAAAATGTATCAACAAATTCATCCTTGCTTATTCGTAAATGTACTTTGGCATGATTGCGCAACAAGGCTTATTTGGAGAAATATTACGTTTGAAGATACAAAATTAGAATTTGAAGCTTTCTTAAAATTTGCCTCTGTCTTATCTAATCACCCAAAACCGTCATTATCAGCTATGGAAATTTCGCCAAGTTCTTTAGCAGCTGGATTAGCTATTGCTGCTCCAAAATCAGCATCAGTAATGTCTCTACTTACAGACAAACGATTGAACATCTTAAAGCCAAAATTAGATACAGCTTCACATTATATAAACCTTAATGCAAATGATTTTGATACGAATGAAGACCCAATGTTTCTAAATTATGATCATATGCCACAACAGCAACGAAATACCAGATCTTCATCTCATCAACACCGTCAACAACAACATCAATCATCGCCCACTCAACATCATCATCAATATCGAAATGCCGTGCGTTCAATTGCATTGAGAAAAATCAAAAATAAATCTATCAACGAACCTTTGCAGCAGTTAGGCCAATATACAAACAAATTAGAAAAATTAGACATCTACATTTGCGATCATTTATCTGATAGCTCAATTTACAGATTCATAACTCATAACAATCAATCGTTAACTTATCTTTCATTAGCTGGTTGCAATAAAATTACAGATGACGCCGTCCTCAGTGTAGCTAAATATTGCCCTAGCCTAGAGCATTTGGATTTACGAGCCTGTGGCCTAATATCAGACATCTCGATACAGTCCATCGCTTATAATTGCTCTAATCTGCATCATCTAAATTTAGGCCGTGTCCGCGACAGAGAAAAGATTACAATGCAATCCATCAATTTAATAGCACAAAAGACTAAAGTTGCTGTACTTGGATTAGCCGGTTGTGACATGTCAGATGAATGTTTGATTCTACTAGCCAAATATCGTGGTAGTGGGTTGGAACGCATCTCTGTAAATAATTGCTATCGTATTACTAACAAATCTATTCGAGCTTATGTCGATTATTGTCCTAATTTATCCGTTTTCGAAATGAAAGAATGTCACTGGGTGGATGATTGGGCATTAGTAGCTGAATTAGTGCAGCGTAAGGTATTATTGACCTTGTGCGATCAACAAAATAGAGCTTGTGCTGAGTGGGCTCGTCGAAGTGGAAGAATAATGGAAGTAAAAGCGCCCGTAAAATAGCCATTGGAATTGCAAAATACCCTTCAAACTCTATTAATACTTCCATTTATTTCTACTTTATTAAACAAAACTAAAATATAATGCGCAAATAAACTTATAATCATATCATTCATGAATTTTCATAGTTTTCAGTTTTCAAAATTGGAGCGTGTCCTCTTTTTTAGGATATACGTTAGATATTACTAAATGGATATTAACTAGTCAAATTATTTTATCTATTTCTAAATTTATTCTATATCTCACAAAAGTCTCAAAAACACATACAATTCACCGCTTTGTCCTTGGAAACTGGGTCTCACTTTTCATCCCTGATCTACTTTCTTTTTCACTAAATAACACCAAAAAAAATTATATGCCAATGTACCTGAGATGTGCAGCTTTAATCCAAAAATACGTATCCGGAAATATCCTATTTTTTGCAGTTGGTATTAATTTTTCAGTGCTAAGGTTTCAGATTTTTTACGCGTATTTCACTGCTAAAGGATTGAAACCTTTGAGGCTTCATATCTCTAGAAAAACGTAAGCTATGCTAGCACTTTTTAATAATAAAACTTACTTGTTTTGAAGTGCTTTATAACATGTTTTAATATAAAAAATATCTGAGCACTTTTCTTTTTTTTTTTCATTTTTTGACATTTTTCTAGTAGGTTTCAAAATATTGGTTAAATTGAGCAACATTTTTTTTACATTCATATCATTAAGCTTGTTGAGTTCTCTTGGGTCCAATTTAGATTTTTCCAAAATATTGATTTTTCGTGGAGATATCCTCAAAAATATGCACCAAGAGATGCCTTTGCTTCTAGCTTCAATTCTTCCCTCATATACCCTCATCCCAAATTCTGAATTTGAAAAAAAAACTGACAAAAATCTCGTTTTCTCTACGAAAAATTTAGCTAGAGGCTTTAGCAATAGCTTGATCAATATATAATGGTGCTATACATTATCTCCATTATGCAGATTTAAAATATGCTTATAAAAAGTGATGTATATCTTCAAAAAACCTTCAAACTTTCAATTGTATTTTACGCAAAATTTAATGTGCAACATTTCCATGACTTTTTCTTAGATGGATGCAGAATACAAAACTATACAAAAACTATTTAATATACTAGGTTGACCTACTTTGCAGTTCATGAGCATTTAAACAATTTTTATTTTTGAATAATTTTTCGATCATTTTTTGAAATCAATTTTGGAACCCCGTTACTATAGGGTTAAGCTGTGATGTAAACTATTATTTTAATTATCTCGACGAAAAATCAATATTTTTTGCTGAAACAAAAAATACAGAATAGTTTTCAATTGGATTCATCTTATGAATACAAAAATTAACATCTTAATTTAAATACTTGATTTTTTACAATCGATTTTAGATCAATTTTCGTTAATGTTAGGCCAGCGCAGTTATTATATTCAGGTACTGCAGTAAATAAAGATGTAGTTTACTGAAATAAAAACAAAAATACAAAAATACAAAAATACAAAAATACAAAAATACAAAAATAAAGGGGTATAAATATAAGTATAATCAGCTAAAGTTTTTATTACAAAAGATTTTTGAAGATTATTTAAAATAATTGAAAAAGTATGAGGGTATTTATAGTGATTTGGAGAACTTGGATACCATCAGACTTGTATGGATTTATATTTAGTAATTTTCTAGTTTTGAGTACATTGTTATTTGTTATGTCAATATCATATCCTAGGTCGCACATTCAAGGTCACAGTCAATATTCGGTATTATAGTAAATCAACAGGTGTCCACGTTGATTTACATGCGTCTTAGTAAATTGGTGTAATGCTCTTAGATAGTATTTCTGTGTAATAGTTATAATGAAAAGTATATAAATACATCCTCTGGATGTATTGTTAATAAAAAGTGTAGTATTTTGGCAAGATTATTTCTTAAGGCCGTTTTGACATTTCATTATTGATTTAATATTTCAAGGGGTAAATCATGCAGAGGATTGGCCATAAGGGATTGATGTCAAGCGGGACAATATAGACCTTTTGGGAAATGGTTGTTGTCTATTATTGTTATATCTATTTTATGTAGGGATCCTGTCGAGCCCAGCTTACATTAGTAGATTTGGCTGGCAAAACCCGGCTCGACACCAAGGCTAATTTTATGTAACCTTGAATTAATGGATAATTTTTATATGCTTGAGCCTTATTTATATTGATAGTACAACAACTTCACTATGGCCAACCTGCTGTGCTGCACACTATAGCCTGAGCTGCTATGCCCACTGGATATGGTTAAAAAGGTAACAATATGCACATGGGCACAACAAAAGAAACTGCACACGAGCACAACGCTAAGCCTGTATGTGCAGAATTATAGATTCTGTCCATGTGCATGACATTAATCCCATGTGTACATAATAATAGAATTGCTCATAATCATATCATTATCTCTATTAGTGCATAATAATAAAATCTGACTACTTTATGAGCATAATGAGCTGATCGTATGGGCACAAATTTGTTTGTACATGAGCATCGTGTCGTTCTCAAAATTTCATTGCATTTTTTACTGAACTAATGGGTTTTTAATTATATTTGATTTTATTGATACAGATTATAGACAATAATACAATTCAATACGTTGTTGATGTAGAGCAATACACTATGAAGAAAAAATCCCTTAATTCTCTTAATTGTGCCACATTAAGGAAAATAAGAAAATTTTCACTGCTTATTTTTTTTAAATTTTGTCTTATTTCCCTTAATGTGGCACAATTAAGAGAATTAAGGGATCTTTTCTTCATAATGATATATGCAAGAGCCAATATAATATTTACGATTATCATCATTTGTAAATATGCTTATAGCTATAATGTGTACAGTAACAATGGTTTTTGCTCGAGCGTAGACTAAAATACCACTTACGGCTTAAATTTATATGCAAGCCAAATCTAAGATTATAGATGTTACTTTATCACACGTAAAATTTAAACAAATTAGCCTTCTTTAAACTTACTATTTTAGTATTTTAGTTTACGATTGTCAGCTGTAAAAATATTTGTTTTCAAGTATACAGTAGTTACGATCGAAACTATGGTTATTAGACAAAACATTAGATTATTCTTTTTTTTTTGTTTCTATATCATTTGAAATTTATCGCTTTTCTGGAACATTTCGTGGGTTTGCAGCCAGTTCTAGCTTTTCATTGAGTAGATATAAATATCATTGTTGCCTTCGATTCGATCTGATAATTAAGGAATACATCCAACAATACAGTAGTAAATAATGATGTTTGGTATTAGAATGGGGCTAAATAAAAATATCAGTCTTTAATATAACGTCTGCTACCTATACTAAAAATATTAGTCCCTTATGTTAGCATGAGCATTCAGACAAAAGAAGAGAATACCAGCTTGATAGTCTGATATGTCTTATCAAACGGTGAATATATCTTTGAAATATGAAAATAAAAAGAGAGAAACAATACACTTAGAAAAGGATTTTCAAGGCTTTACATTATTTAGTGCAATTAAAACCCTGTTAAATTGCTCATTTCAGCCAATGTAAAAGCAGCATTACAGCGCATCAACCCATAAACTAAGCAAAATAGGCAATATCTGTTATCATAGAAACATGTATCATTTTTCTACCAGAAAAACTGTCTGTTATATCATAGATTTATTAAAAAATTGCAAAAGCGAGCCCGTAGAGCGACGCCATAATTGAGCATAACACGATCGAACGGCTAAGTCTTTTATACTATGGTAAATATCTAAGCTTTAAATGAAAATGCGTTTTTTTTTTTACTTTTCTTATATTTAACCACGTACAGTCTGAAAATTCAGTTTTTGTAGCGGACATTTTCGGTGCTCATTTTATCCTTACCAACACACATGATTCTGATCAAAAAACAGAAAAATCAAATTTTGATACCAAAATCAACGTTTAAATATACTACATTATGAGAGAAAATTGTAGGTATAGCTAATACGCATTTTATAAAAGCTTAATATTAAATGTTAAGTAATGAAACTTAGCATTTTTGGCCTAAAAACGGTTTTTTGATTAAAGGATTTTCATGTAATATTTTGCAATAAAACGGGTTGCTATTTTTTATTGAGCAAATAGAGCGCTAAATTCTGTATATGTGTATATTTTTTGTTTTTATAATTGGTAGTATAATTAACTCTAGATTTGCAAAATCAGAAAAAAAAATTAAAAAATGTCAGAATTGATGATCTGGACAAAAATAATTTTCTAAATTAATATTCCGCTTATAAGCCTTGTAAGTCTTAAAAATAAGAGATTTTATAATACTTGAGAACTTTTTCAAGAATTTACGATGCTGTATCCACTTGATTCAAGCTTATTACCGTAAATATTTATACATGTTAATATTATGTGGTAGCTTATTTGATGATAATATAGTCTTGCGTGATAATTATTGCGCTAGAAGTGATTTACATTGAGTTTTAGTCTTACCCTTCCAATATCATAAACATAAGCATGGCCATCACTGGAACCTATTATTGCCGCCTTTTTATCCTCTTTGTCCCAAGTCAATTTATTCAATGCTTTACCAGAACAAACGTTTGACCTATAAAAATTGATTTATTAGTAAAATCAATTATTAACAACAACCTAATAAGTAATAATTATGGTGTACCTTTGATAGTTGGTAGTGATATACAAGAAAACATCTTGTTTTCCTCTTCTTAGCTGTTGGCCACTAAATAGAAATAAATGCTTTTTAGAAACTAAATAGGTTAACACGAGTTTATTCATTCATTCAAATCAAGTCAATACTATACATACTTTTATAATTACCAGTTTTTCTCCAGGTAAATATCGGCTTTAGACCAGAAAAGCATTGATTATAACGTAGATGATGGAACAAAATGATTAAGTTGGATGCTTTTTTTGTTCGAGAAAGGTATTATAACGCGTCCTAACTTTAACAGTTAATAATTTATTTCTAAATAAACAATAGGAAAAACATGTACTTGTACCTGCTTGAGTGGAATTACATACTAAAAACGCTTGATAATAATAAAACAACCTAATTTCCAAGTGTCGTTCATAAAATATGATGTCACTTAAAAAATAAACGACAGTAATAAACAAACGCTTCAATTGAACACAATAACAAACGCATGCTAAAAATATGAAATAACGTTTTGAACCATACTTGTCGTGTAAATGATAGCACCCTTGATTACGGTGCAATCAATTACACAAATGACATATATATCAAAATAGAATTCTATCCAAATCAATAATAATACTAAACAAAGATATCAATTCAGTCAGCTACTCATCTATATTGAAGCACTACGGCCAAACTATGCTTCCCATGGGCATAATGATTTCCACAGATGGGCAGAATAAACCATTCATTGTGTGCAGAACCGGCAGCCCAGATAAGTAAAGCAATTAGATCAAGGGTTTTTAGTCAATTTATTAAAGTATATCAATCATAATATAACTAATATCGAAGGTAATTTAAATGGTTTAAAATATATGTGAGTTACTCTGATTTAACAGAATTGCCTTATTGACAAGATATATCAATTTGGAATTTAGGGTTTGAAAGAGTTCTGCCCATGTTCTTCTTTCGGGGACCAAATGGGAACAACGACAACAACCTGTTTGGTAACGCTAAAAGTATTTATGCCTTTGTAAATCCCTATTTGTAACACACAAAATCTTTTTTCTTCCCTACTCTTTTCTCAGCTCTTTTATTTACGTTTAAAATGATAACAAAAAGACTAATATTTTTTTATAAACTGAAATCAAGTAACAGGTACAAGTACATGTTTTTCCTATTGTTTATTTAGAAATAAATTATTAACTGTTAAAGTTAGGACGCGTTATAATACCTTTCTCGAACAAAAAAAGCATCCAACTTAATCATTTTGTTCCATCATCTACGTTATAATCAATGCTTTTCTGGTCTAAAGCCGATATTTACCTGGAGAAAAACTGGTAATTATAAAAGTATGTATAGTATTGACTTGATTTGAATGAATGAATAAACTCGTGTTAACCTATTTAGTTTCTAAAAAGCATTTATTTCTATTTAGTGGCCAACAGCTAAGAAGAGGAAAACAAGATGTTTTCTTGTATATCACTACCAACTATCAAAGGTACACCATAATTATTACTTATTAGGTTGTTGTTAATAATTGATTTTACTAATAAATCAATTTTTATAGGTCAAACGTTTGTTCTGGTAAAGCATTGAATAAATTGACTTGGGACAAAGAGGATAAAAAGGCGGCAATAATAGGTTCCAGTGATGGCCATGCTTATGTTTATGATATTGGAAGGGTAAGACTAAAACTCAATGTAAATCACTTCTAGCGCAATAATTATCACGCAAGACTATATTATCATCAAATAAGCTACCACATAATATTAACATGTATAAATATTTACGGTAATAAGCTTGAATCAAGTGGATACAGCATCGTAAATTCTTGAAAAAGTTCTCAAGTATTATAAAATCTCTTATTTTTAAGACTTACAAGGCTTATAAGCGGAATATTAATTTAGAAAATTATTTTTGTCCAGATCATCAATTCTGACATTTTTTAATTTTTTTTTTCTGATTTTGCAAATCTAGAGTTAATTATACTACCAATTATAAAAACAAAAAATATACACATATACAGAATTTAGCGCTCTATTTGCTCAATAAAAAATAGCAACCCGTTTTATTGCAAAATATTACATGAAAATCCTTTAATCAAAAAACCGTTTTTAGGCCAAAAATGCTAAGTTTCATTACTTAACATTTAATATTAAGCTTTTATAAAATGCGTATTAGCTATACCTACAATTTTCTCTCATAATGTAGTATATTTAAACGTTGATTTTGGTATCAAAATTTGATTTTTCTGTTTTTTGATCAGAATCATGTGTGTTGGTAAGGATAAAATGAGCACCGAAAATGTCCGCTACAAAAACTGAATTTTCAGACTGTACGTGGTTAAATATAAGAAAAGTAAAAAAAAAAACGCATTTTCATTTAAAGCTTAGATATTTACCATAGTATAAAAGACTTAGCCGTTCGATCGTGTTATGCTCAATTATGGCGTCGCTCTACGGGCTCGCTTTTGCAATTTTTTAATAAATCTATGATATAACAGACAGTTTTTCTGGTAGAAAAATGATACATGTTTCTATGATAACAGATATTGCCTATTTTGCTTAGTTTATGGGTTGATGCGCTGTAATGCTGCTTTTACATTGGCTGAAATGAGCAATTTAACAGGGTTTTAATTGCACTAAATAATGTAAAGCCTTGAAAATCCTTTTCTAAGTGTATTGTTTCTCTCTTTTTATTTTCATATTTCAAAGATATATTCACCGTTTGATAAGACATATCAGACTATCAAGCTGGTATTCTCTTCTTTTGTCTGAATGCTCATGCTAGACGGATATCTATAATTTTCACATCTTTTTAATTTTCTATATATATCCTATTTTTTTTTGTATATCTTCAGATTTCATATTTTTATAACTTTCTTTATGAATTAAAATGATTATTAAATATAATAAACATTATCAAGAAGGCAACTTTTCCATTTTGCATGAAAAAGCAACATTATATTTATGCTTTCTCTTAAGATACATACTAACTTCATATAAGATAAGATATCCGTCCTAACATAAGGGACTAATATTTTTAGTATAGGTAACAGTCGTTATATTAAAGACTGATATTTTTATTTAACCCCATTCTAAAACCAAATATCATTATTTACTACTGTATTGTTGGATGTATTTCTTGATTATCAGATCAAATCGAAGGCAATGATATTTATATCTACTCAATGAAAAGCTAGGACTGGCTACAAAACCACGAAATGTTCCAGAAAAGTGATAAAATTTCAAATGATATAGAAACAAAAAAAAAGAATAATCTAATGTTTTGTCTAATAACCATAGTTTCGATCGTAACTACTGTATACTTGAAAACAAATATTTTTACAGCTGACAATAGTAAACTAAAATACTAAAATAGTAAGTTTAAAGAAGGCTAATTTGTTTAAATTTTACGTGTGATAAAGTAACATCTATAATCTTAGATTTGGCTTGAATATAAATTTAAGCCGTAAGTGGTATTTTAGTCTACGCTCGAGCAAAAACCATTGTTACTGTAAACATTACAGCTATAAGCATATTTACAAATGATGATAATCGTAAATATTATATTGGCTCTTGCATATATTGCTCTACATCAACAACGTATTGAATTATATTATTGTCTATAATCTATATCAATAAAATCAAATGTAATTAAAAACCCATTAGCCCAGTAAAAAATGCAATGGAATTTTGAGAACGACACGATGCTCATGTACAAACAAATTTGTGCCCATACGATCAGCTCATTATGCTCATGGTCAGATTTTATTATTATGCACTAATAGAGATAATGATATGATTATGAGCGATTCTATTATTATGTACACATGGAATTAATGTCATGCACATGGACAGAATCTATAATTCTGCACATACAGGCTTAGCGTTGTGCTCGTGTGCAGTTTTTTTTGTTGTGCTCATGTGCATATTGTTACCTTTTTAACCATATCCAGTCGGCACGGCAGCTCAGGCTATAGTGTGCAGCCCACCTGGGCACAACGAAATCGTCTTGTGCAGTACAGGTTGGCCGTAGTGCGACAGAAACTTGAATAGATATTACAAGTACAGCATTTGGATATCAATGATTTATCAGAATTAGGAATTACCGAATTACCAATTTAGAACATCTTTCAAACCATGATGTTTAACATGCAAATCAAGCAAGGTCATATTTCATGCGTCTATCATCATGCTACTATTGAATCATTGAAGCATGATTCCAAAATATTCACACAATATTCAAAGGCTCATTCTAATCATATTATCACTCACATTTTATACACTTATCCCATTATTATATAAACCCCCTCTATAAGCTCATAATAAAACGGTACTTTTTTATTTGATTAATTTCATACGATTTACCTTTCGATAAATTAATCAACATCCATGGGCCATTGTGTATTCGTTTATTAAGTTTGAACAACAAGTTGGCTACTATTATCTGCTATTTATATATACTAAGGTCAGTAAGCTCACCAGTTCTTGCCGAATATGGATCTAAATGACCTCCCGTTGCAATAGCAGGCACTTCTAGTGTTGATCCACAGAATTGCAGAAGGTTTAGCCTCCCGGAGCTGCTGTGGAAATGGAGAAATGAAAACGCATACTTGTTGAACTATTTTGTATGAATTGTTTCAGATATTCTTTGAAAATTTTTATAAAATTAAATAATGGTTCGAAATTGAATTTTGAAATTGCATTTAGTGTACAGTAGATATACGAAGAACATATCTGGATTTCATTAACTAACAGCTGTTTTTGAAGGATATTTGGACACGTTTTTGGAAAAAAAAAAGCCTTTTTTTCTGTTCGAAAGAAATTTAGTAACTTGCAAAATGCTTGAATTCGACGAATATTGGTCCAAATAGTCTAAAAGGTTCAAAATATCTACTACAGCTGTAACAGTATCCATAAATAAAATTGTTAATATCTATTGATTTGCTGGTTAAACCAGAGAGATCCAACTCCCACTTTTTCAAATAGGGCGTTTCCCTTAATTAAGTGACCACTTCAAATTAGAAGCAGCCCTAAATCAGCAAAATCAGCCAAACCAGCATATATGGTACTTCCAGCTGCCAAAATTAATACGGAATATCCTGTTTATGGATATATAATCAAAGTTGCAGTGCAATATGACATACACTAATTATAAAAAACTGTCGAATTTCAAATACTATGGATTCAAATAACTACAAGCAAATAAATGCCATAAAATCTTAAACCTTTGTTTTTTGAATGTGTTGCTGTATTAACCAATCGGCAGTGGATAGTCAAACGAATAGTAAACAACGTTATCTACTGGATACTTTTTAAAGGTTCAAGAAATGTAATTTTTTGCATTTATTCATATTTTTGGCATGATTTGCACCGTGAATTCAAAAAAAAGTTATTCAATATTTAGCAAGCAATTTGGTACATTTTTGAATAATATGTCCAGAATTATCTTTAAATCATGTACTTGCATATTCTGTATCCGCACATTCGTATGTATTTCTTTGTGAAATCCTTATCAAAGCTAGTACATTTTCAAACCCGTATTTCCAGGGATGGGTATTGTGCTTGCAGACTCAAAAAAAATGTCATTTTGGAAATTTGGCACAACTTTTTCGCATATTCCTCTAGAAATTATTATGTGAATCTACAAAATTTATTGATGGCTGTAATTGGAACATTTGATTCTGCATCAGATGGTGGTTCTCACAAAAATTTCCCATAAAAAAACTTGCACAGTTTTGAAAACATTCATCCCCACAAAAGTTTGTTTCAAAAATGTTTAAAAGCGAAATCAATGCTTCTATAAAAATTCTGGAAGAATTCCAGTCATCTTGATTTAGAAGACATAGTAAATAATCCCATTTGGGGGGGGGGTCAAAATGTCGATTGAGCGATTACCGATTTTTGCTTATATCTGTAAGGGCTGCGAGTTTGATGACCATCATGTCTTTCATAACCCCCAAAAGTATGAAGAAATAATTTTGAGCGGATTTAAGCTTCAGAATTGTGCAAAAAGTGCATAAAACATTCCTTGAAAGATACATATTATCAATGATTTTGAGAGGATTAATCATCATTGAAGCTATAAATCGTATGATATAGATGCATTCGTATAATTTAATTCATTCATTTAGACAACAAGGGTGATGAATATCAATATTTCAATTCTACTAATGAAAGCGCTTATTTCCTGGTAGCCTTGCTTCAGGTTTGTGCTTTTTGATTGGCCACAGCTTACTTCATATTACTGATATGCTCTTTTGATTAGTTGCAGGTAAACTTCATCAAATGTATGTCTCCCGAGCATTACCATCATGTTATCTATTTATACATATTTGGTAAATCAGGCGATGATTTTCTTTGACTGCAGTTGCATTTAGTCCTTTAATATCACAACTTTTGCTTTGGTAAAATGTCCGAGATTCGATTTAGAGAAATCAGTAATAAAACTTATTTATAAATACATGTTGTTTGATTGGGAGATTTGGACTGCTGATCAGTGTTGGTTATTGACTTGGGCGCACATACACACACACATTAACGCACAAAGAATTTACATCCCAGTGATTTGAAAGAAGAAAAAGAAGCCGGGCGTGCGGGCTACTAAGACTACAAACATGGCTAACAAATTGAATTATATTTTCCTCCCTTCTTTGCTTCTACCTTTTTATCTTTATAAAATATCAGTAAAACTAAAACCAACAAACGAACATTTGAAAAAAGAAGAATCAACCTCTTTTTTTTTTTTTCTGTTTGTAATCATTTCTTTTTCTTTTTCTTTGAATAACTATTTTTTTTTAATATTTTTTCTTTGTATATTTGTAAATTTGTAAATATTCTATATTTTTGAAACAAGAAAAAAAAAAAACCAAAAACCTATTTGAATAATCAAAAATGATGCCCAGTTTGATGAATGACTCTATGTCTCCGAAAAAGACAAATAATTTGCAACAGCCTCAAGCTACAAATGCTCCCCAAGGGCAACAGGTTCGAAATTTTAATAAAAAATAAATGTAGGAAAATATTAACATACTTTATATAGCTTGCTGCTTTATTGCAGCCTGAATATGATTATGATCTTTTTAGTCATACAGGCGCGTCATCTTTGTTTCCAAATGAAGAAGCTAGTTACGATCGTTCTAATAGTGCTCCTCCCATCCAAGGCTTACCTAGAGGTGCACGTGACATGAAATCTAGCAGTGGTACTCCTTCTACTTCTCAACAGTCTGCTTATGATCCTGGTCAAGCTTGGAAATTGTGGAAGAATGGAAGTACCGATAATGGTATACAGATTATAAAATTAAAGTTTCATTAAAAAAGATGCTAAATATATTATTATAGAAATTATTCCCGGACAAGAAAAGAATGATAGTATTCGTACTCAACAGCGTCAGCTTTATCAACATCAGCAGCAACAATTGCAGCAACAACAGCAACAACAGCAGCAGCAGCAAGGCGATTTGTTGAACCGTAAAGGAAAATTAGTTGATATTATTCAACAGGTAAAGTATAATTTCATATTGAGTTTTTATCTTACTGTTATATTGACATTGATTAGCAGGATTTCCCTCGTACTCCTTCCCCTATGTTTGCTTTTCAAAATGATGGAGTTGATTTAGATGCTGTTAATAGAATGTATAGTAACAGTAGTAATAGTTATGATAGTTTGTTACAACAGCAACAACAACAACAAGCCTCTGGTAGTCAACAAAATGTTGTTCCTTCTCGTATTAATGCTTTGCGATCTTCTATCTCGCCTCAATTTTCTCCTGCTCGTTCAAATTCTACTCCTCCTACTAGTCGTGTTAATGCTTCTGTTGCAAACGCTTATTATGAAGCTGGCGATGACATGTTGATGAAGCAATTCGGTAGTTTTGGTCTAGGTGATGAAGATGATTACCTTCGTTATAATAATAACGCTAATAATCAAATTCGTCATCAACCTTATCCTTACTATGGTAATGAAGCTAACCCACTTTCCAATGCTGCTCTTGATTTAGCTGGAAATGAAGAGTATGAATCTGTTTATGGAAAATGGTCAAGCGAAGATGCTGCTGCCGCTTATCATTTGCGTAGTAAGCAAGGTCCATTAACTGCTCCTGCTCCTTACGATCCTGCAGGTTTCCCCATGTCTGATAATTTAAGTAACAACGATAAAAAGTTGCGTGCTTTACAATTACAACAACAACAAATTTTGATTAGACAACAACAACAGCAATTATTGGCTGCTCGTCAGCAATTATTGTTGCAACAACAACGCTATGGTGGCAGTAACCATGGAAACATGGGCAATATGAATCAGCACCACGGTAATCAATCACGTAGTCGTCAACACCAGCAGCATCAACAACAACATCAACAACAGCAACAAGATCAAAACTCTAGATCTCCTTCTCAAGATCTTGCTTTGAGTATTCGATCTGCTCTTTTGGAAGAATTTAGAAATTCTAAAAACAAGAAATATGAATTGAAAGATATTGCTGGTCATATTGTTGAATTTAGTGGTGATCAACATGGATCTAGATTTATTCAACAAAAACTAGAAACTGCTAATAGTGAGGAAAAGCAAATGGTGTTTGAAGAAGTATTGCCTAATGCTTTGCAATTAATGACCGATGTCTTTGGTAATTACGTATTGCAAAAGTTCTTTGAACATGGCAATCAAATGCAAAAATCCATTTTGGCCAAGCAAATGGAAGGTCATGTTCTATCTTTGTCTTTACAAATGTATGGTTGTCGTGTTGTTCAGAAAGCTTTGGAACACGTCTTGACAGAACAACAAGCTACTCTTGTTGGTGAACTTGATGGTTGTGTTTTGAAATGTATCAAAGATCAAAATGGTAATCATGTTATTCAAAAAGCTATAGAGCGTGTCCCCGCCCAACATATCCAATTCATTATTGATGCCTTCCATGGCCAAGTCTATAATTTGGCTACTCATCCTTATGGCTGTCGTGTTATTCAGCGCATGTTTGAACATTGTACTGAATCTCAAACTGGTCCTCTTTTAGATGAGTTGCACCGTTGCACCAATCAACTTGTACAAGATCAATACGGCAACTACGTTATTCAACACATTTTGGAACGTGGAAGACCTGAAGATAAAGCTAAGATCGTCGAAAAGATTTTAGGACAGATTTTACCTTTGAGTAAACATAAATTTGCTAGTAATGTAGTTGAAAAGTGTGTAGATTATGGTAGTAAACGTGATAGACAGCTTTTGATTGAAGAAGTTATTCAAAACCGTGCTGATGGGTAAAATATCTAGATTAAATGAAATATGGAATATATTCAACTAATATATGATATTTAGAACTTATCCTCTTGTCACCATGATGAAAGATCAATACGCCAACTATGTTGTTCAAAAGATGTTGGATGTTGTTGATGATGATCAACGTGAAATTCTTGTCAACAAAATTAGACCTCATTTACAATCTTTAAAGAAGTATACCTATGGAAAGCACCTTATTCAGAGTAAGTTTGTGTATATTATGTAATATTGGTATGATGTATCTAATGTTTTGTTTGTTAGAGGTGGAAAAGTTGGGCGTAACTTATGGCTTACAAGATCCTAATCTTGACCAGCAATTGCAGCAACCACCATTGCATCAATCAATTGAAGACTCATTAAATAATGATGATAACCAACAACAGGAACAACAGCAATCGCAAAGCCTTAATGATAACAATGATATCGTAGCTTAGAGAGAGAATTTATTATTTTTTGAACTTGGCTTACCTCCCACAGGAGTGGGTGTATATATGTATAAAAACTCCTGTACCATAAACTACCAATTTTTGTAAAAAAAATCAGCAAAAAATAATACTATAGGATTCTCTTTATCACCTTATATAAATCTCTCTTCTCCAACTCTCTCTTTTTCCACCAAATATAAATTATACTCTTATTATCGTAATCCCCCCCCCCCCTCTTTTTTAAAATTGAAATAAAACAAATTGTTTGTAAGTTTTTGTAATGAAAAGTTGATGTTTCCAAAAGAAAAAAAATATAATCTTTTATAGAGAACATGTCAAAGAACACATTTATGTTTTTCATTCATGTGAATTGATCAATACACGGATTAAAAATCTTGAAGCCTGATATCGATCGTCAATTTGGCGTATCTAACTCAGTTTCCATTACTGATCAAGATGTTGCGCTTGACACCTATCAATTGCAGCAGCATCTTTAATCAACTATTAGTGTTACCTTCGACGTCACCCTATGTAGTAACGACATATCCATTGGGGATAACTTGTTGTACCTTATTTAAATAGCAGCATAAACTTCACAGACCTTGCATTTTCGCTTTCCTTGTCCCGAAATTATCAAAAAATGAACTTTTTAAAGGCTACCGGTCATTCCGTACGTTTTGCTTCAAGAAGAGGTTTGGTTAACATCAAGCCCAACTCAGTTACTCAAAAAGCATCTCGTTTTTATTCTACTCCTGCTGTTCATGAAGCTGCAAAGAAAGAGGGTAGCAATATCCCCTGGGCAATTGGCTCATTTCTGGTATTCGGTCCAATTTTGTTCAAATTAACTTCTCCTCCTCCATCAAAGAAGAAGATTGAGGAACACACTCCTTCTCCTGTTCACGCTATCGTTCCCACTTCAACTGCTGATGAGGAAGAGACCAACGAAGAAGAAGAAGAGGTTGCTGCACCTGTCAAAAAGATACAAAAGCCTTACGTCCTTGTTGGTGCTGGTACCGCTTCATTTGCTGCTGCTCAAGCAATCAAGGAAAAGGATCCTCAAGCTAATGTAAGTAATAGTTGAATATGAAAGTAATTGGTCGTTAATTGTTGTCATGAATCAGGTTATCATTATCGGGGAGGAAGAATATGCACCTTATATGAGGTAAATCTTAAATCGTATTTGTAGTTTTAAATTTTGTTAATTTATTTAAAAACAGACCTCCTTTGTCAAAGGAACTTTGGTTCTCTGAAGATCCTGAGGTTGGAAAGAAATTGGTTTTCAAGGATGTGAGTACATAGAATCGCTTTATCAAAATTAGCATGACAACTAATTTTCATAATTGTTTAAATAGTGGTCAGGAACTGAGAGAAAGTGAGTGATGAGAGCATTTAGTTTCTGTCGTAACAACTAATATTTTCTATATAGCACTATTTATAAGGATGTTTCAGAATATGAATTGATCGAAGATGCTTCTGGATCTGATATCGAGACCAACAAGGTCAAATTATTACTCAACAAATCAGTTTCCGAATTGAATGTCGAGGATCATAGTGTCACTTTGAACGACGGAAGTGTTATTTATTACAACAAGGTTTTGTTGGCTACTGGTGGTCAACCCAAGAAGTTGCCCGCTCAAACTGAAGGTGATCATGTCACTACCTTCCGTAACATCCGTGATTTCCAAAAGTTGGATAAGATTGCCAAAAATGGTGCTCACGTTGCTGTCATCGGTGGTGGTTTCCTTGGTTCTGAACTCGCTGTTGCTCTCGCTCATCGTTGTAAGTCTTGCCGATTATAACCTTTGAATATAGCAAAATATTAACGTAAACAATTTTTTTTTAGCTGGAAAGGAGAACATGAAGGTAACTCAAATCTTCCCTGAAGGTATGTAATTGATGATGTGGCATGTAGCATAGCATTAATTCATTTAATAGATGGAAATATGGCCAATGTCTTCCCCGGTTATTTGACCAAATGGACCACTAGCCGTGTCCGCAAATGTAAGTATTTAATCTAGCCTTCAAAATCAACTGACTAATGTTATTAAATAGTGGGTGTTGATGTCAAGGATAACAGCGCTGTCGAATCTGTATCTACCGATAAAGAGTCTGGAAAGACCAATATTCAATTAAAGGATGGTACATCTGTCACTGTTGACCATGTCATTGTTGCCATCGGTATCGAACCTCGCATCGATTTAGCCCGTCAAGCTGGTTTAGAAATTGATGAGAAGCGTTCAGGTGTTGTTGTCAATGCTGAACTCGAAGCCCGTAGTGATGTTTATGCTGCAGGTGATATGGTTTCATTCCATGACGTTCAATTAGGTCGTCGTCGTATTGAACACCATGATCATGCTGTTTTGAGTGGTCGTCATGCTGGTGAAAATATGGTTGGTGGTAACCGTGCTTACAACCACCAATCCATGTTCTGGTCTGATTTGGGCCCCGAGATTGGTTATGAGGCTGTTGGTTTGATTGATTCTCAATTATCTACTGTCAGTGTTTGGGCCAAGGCTACTGCTGAAGATACACCTGCTGCCGCTGCTGCTTCTGAGGCTGATAGTCCTCGTACCGCACCTGCTGAAACTGCTACTGGTAGTGTTACTAATGCTGTCAAGGCCAAGGAGAACCCTTTCCAAGATGAAAAATTCGGTAAGGGTCTTGTGTTCTATGTTCGTGATCAAAAGGTTGTTGGTCTTGTCTTATTTAATGTGTTTGGTAAGGTCCAAGAAGCCAGAGATGTGATCAATGCAGGCTATACTTCTGATAAAATCGATGGTCTTGTGAAACAATTTGATATCTACTCCAAGGATCATTAATTTTGTTCGCATTCATGTACGTTTTTCTTCTTTTTGTAATCTGTTTTAACTTGCACTTCTAATTAATAAAAAAAAAAAACACACTCCACTCTAACTCAAATGTAATTCATATAAATTTTGATTGAAATGTATAAATCTCGTACTAATCTTCAAAAACATTCAGGTACAAACGAATACAACAGTACTCCCAAGCCAGAGTTATGAAATCATTTACATGCCCTATATATTTTTCTCCGTAAACTTTTTGTGATTAGAGTTGGGTAAATATCTATCCTTGTAAACACGACTAGATAAGTATGGATTGCATCATACTACTTGGTCCTAAATTTATTTTATATCTCATGAAAGGCTCAGAAACACGTAAAATCCACTACTTGTTCCTTGAAAACTGGGTTTCACTTTTCATAGCTGCCCAACTTTTTTTTTCACTAAATAACACCAAGAAAATATTATATGCCAATGTACCTGAGATATTCAGCTTTAATCCAAACACGAGTATCCGGAAATATCCTATTTTTTGCAGTTGGTATTAATTTTTCAGTGCTAAGGTTTCAGATTTTTTACGCGTATTTCACTGCTAATGGATTGAAAACTTTGAGGCTTCATATCTCTAGAGAAAAGTAAGCTATACTAACACTTTTTAATAATGAAATTTACTTGTTTTGAAGTGCTCTATAACATATTTTAATATAAAAATATCTGTGCACTTTTATTTTTTTTTTATTTTTTTGGCATTTCTATAGTAGGTTTCAAAATATTGGTTAAATTGAGCAACATTTTTTTTGCATTCATGTTATTAAGCTCGTTAAGCTCTCTCGGACCCAATTTAGCTTTTTTCAAAATATTGATTTTTCGTGGAGATATCCTCAAAAATGTGTACAAAAAGATACCTCGATTTCTAGCTCCATTTTCCCCCTGTATACCCTCATCCCAAATTTTGAATCTGAAAAAAAAATTGGACAAAAATCTTGTTTTCTCTACGAAAAATGCAGCTAGAAGGCTTCACAATAGCTAATTCGATAGATACTGCTTATGCGCATTATTTTCATTGTTTATATGTAAAATATAATTATAAAAAATGATACGTATCTTCAAAAAACCTCTAAAATTTCAATTGCATTTTACGTAAAATTTAATGTAAAACATTTATTTAAAATTTATTTAGATGGATGTAGAATTTTAATCGGTACAAAAACCACTTAATAAGCTAGTTCAACTTACTTTACAGTTCATGATTTATTAAACGATTTTGTTTTTTGAATCTTTCTCTGGTCGATTTGTCAAATTGATTTTGAAACTCAGTTTTCATAGATTGTAAACTGTAATGTGAGCAGCTAGAGTAGCAGATAATTGGATTAAACTGATACAACCTATAATCATGAGCAAGAAAACAGGGGGAACAATTGGATCAGTAAATTGACTTTTGATAACAAGATTGGCACCATACCAAAAATATAAACAATGAACACTAAGTAAAAAAAAAAATTGAAGAATGCAAAACGAATACCCAAAGAAGCACCGCGTTTGTTCCGTTTTTAAAGTATTATTTAGCTTTCTATTATAACTCTCAGAGAATCGTTTTTGCAAAAAGAATGAATGCACTATACAAATGGAATTGGACACTTGTTTACCATAACTGAACCAGCAGAAGCATAAGCATTTCGAGAAGCTAATTTATATTGAGTCATAAAGTAACTCATACAGCTACCAGTGATAAGCAGTACAGGTATCACAGCAAGCGTAGTGATGGCAAGTCTCCAACCTATCAGGAAAAATCAGAGTTAGGGTTAGGGTAAGACATTTAACTATTTTCTCTTACAAATACCTTTGATGAATACTACGACAAAACCAGTGACAATTCCGAAAGAAGCATATCAAATTGACCAAGTTTTCCCAATATACTATATTGAGCAATTTAAGTATCATTGGCAAGAATTGTAGTTAAAGTTCCTTCAACAGCCATTCCAAATCAGCGCATATCTTAACGGAGCATTGGATTCACATACAATCCAGAAACAACTAGAAATATACGAGGCCATCAAAAATGCAGAGTTAATGTAAATCATTGTATGAATAACAGGTAAAACTGGTTTCATCAAAGGATCGAATCTGTAAGTGATATTGTAACATTTGAGATAAAAGAAACGTAAAACATTATCAATACAGTTTGCATATTACCAGAGCCAACAGAGCAAATCAAGGCAAATAAGATAATGAAACGCTCCATTAGTGTAGAAAAATGAAATTGCTTCAAAATTGATACGCTTGGTTCTTTTGGTTTCGTTATTGTTTTTTCTTTGGTTCATCATTTGTTGTTTGTAGTAATGTCAAGTCTTTGACTTTTTCCTCATTTTAAATAAAATTTATTGTGTATAGAAACTCGAATCGAAAAAAGAAGAAGACATATTTATACATTTGACAGATTTATCTACCTGGAGTGAGAGACAAGAAATGCATGCAATCATAAACGACAATTTTTTCCTAAAGGATGAATCGCCAAAAATGAGATTAATAGGTTAAAAACCAACGAATACATCTAAATAAAATGAATAAAGGCAAAAAAGATGGTTCAATATCATTTAAAGTATATCGTATCTCCTTCTGTTATTATTTATATATGAAATATTCTAGAAAATAACAATAACAACTATGATCTTGATGGTTAAATTTGATTGCGGGTGGATGAATATTGAAGGCATATTTGTTTGGCAAGCTCAACGGGCCAAAATTTCTGTGTACCATTTAATTAGCATTTACATTTTTCTCGACTCCCAACTACGAAATCAAAATACCACAAATCTATATGTTTGTTGTATATGTTTCACAAAAGTAATATGTAGATTTGCTTCCGTAGACCCGACTTTAATGGCTCAAAATTAGAAGTTTTAGTAACATCAGTGAGATTAACATCCTTTTTTATCTTTTGATCATGGTGGACAAACTGTTTATTATTGTGGTATTTTTTGGCAATTAAATCTCTTGATTTGTGTAATTAAAATTGAAGGGAAAAGCATAATATGTATTATGCTGAAATTGCTAAATATCACTGCACAGCAATTGAAACTCTTGATGCTTGTTTCAAGTGTACGTTCTTGTGTAAATTCTATTTCTCTCCATCGGTAAATCAATCAGGTACAGTTAATCCATAAATTCTTTAAAGATTTTGCTTTGCTTTAGCCAAATCAATTATGAATAGAAATAAATGGCATGAATAGTACTTGAAACACAAATAATGGCTTGATTAAAAATAACTTTTTTTATTGAGTACGTTTATCAGCCTGCTGAAGAGATTTTTAATTACGAATGGTTACAAAACTAAATCGATTAATAATATACATATCGATTGGCATTATTGTTATTTTTTTTTTTACAAGTATTCATGCTTTTTTTGGTATTGTGAGTTGCTCATTTCATGTTGATGGTTCTTAGTTTTTCCATTTCCAGTAGTATAAGCATTGATTGGGTTTCGAATATATTGATTATAATTGTCTACAAGAGGATTATGTTGCTGTTGAGGCTCATAAGGTTGCTGTTGAGCACGATATATATTTGCCATTTCTATGACATTGGTATTATTTATATTGTGAGGATCATGGGATCGATAAGCTCTACCCGCTACAAAATATTCCATATCCTCAGTCATTTGACGTTGAGGAGGTGCAGAACCTTGACGCTGATCTGGTTGATGATATTCTGATACAATGCCATGGTCATCGTAGTCTGCACCAGAATTAGTATCCATGTACGACGCTGAAGTTACTAACGGACGCCTAGCAGAATAAATGTCGCTATTAGATGATGATGAATTATTGTAATGTAGCGATGAAGTAACTCGATTACTGAGACTTTTGAGCGGATTCATTGCAATTGCATTGTTATTAATGTTATTATGAGAGGAAAAACTGTTACTGTAATAACTAGTTTTTGGTGGATCTACAACATTTTGACTTTCTTCATCTTCATTGAATTTATACATTCCTTTAATACCTTCAGTGGAATCATCCAATTCTAAATCCTTTTCTCCAATGCTTTGGAATTGTAATTCTCCTCCTCCTCCAGCATTATTTTGTAGGTGAATAACAGATACATGTCGCACACTCTTTTGTCTTGTCATACGACTAATAAATGGTTTTTTACTTGTTGTATTTGCGCTACCATATATTTTTGGTAATAGATGACGGACTCGTTCATGTACCATTGGCACTGGAAGTTCTGCAAAAAATGCTGGATCTCCAAATCGAAACCCAATTGAATTTTTGGTCTTTTTGGTAGTGCCATCACTGCCAAATTTATGATCTGCATCATGTTTTGTGGAAGAATGTCCTTCTATTTTTGGGGTATAATAGTAAACTCGACTATCAAAACGACGACTGCAGATTATTTTATACAGGATAGTAATCAGAGGTAAAGGTGCTACAGCAATGGATGGTATACGAGCACTTTTCAAATTAAGGACACCAATCATAATAACTTGGAACAGTACTGTAGATACAAGCAAACGATTGAATAACAAACGCCATATTTGTCCACCTGTTTCTACATCTGTTACAAAAACGTACATTAAAAGATATTTGAAAACCATTGTGGCAAGGAGAAAGTATATCATGGTAAATGGAAGAACTAAAGGTGCAATAACCGAGTAAATGAGACCAACAGTGAAGAAAAATAGTAAGACATTGTAAAATAAAGGAAAATCAAATGCTGTAGGTCTTGTAAATTCTATATTTATAATCGGTTAAAATTCTAGAATTGATTAGTTTTAATATTAATCTTACCTTGTAGTTGGCGTGGGCTTGGTCTAGTGAATAGTTTTCTACGTGTAAATGGTATAATATCAGTATTTAATGATTGCTGTTTCACAGAATCTTGAATATATACCTCAATGTCACTGTCAAAAGTACGACAATTTGTGCTAAATCGACTATGACACCAAGGCCTTTCAGCGAAACATAATTGACCCAATAAGTTGAAACATCTATTACAAAGATTGAGAAAATGTACAATTGTCTAACAATCTAAAGAAATTTACCACTTAAATTCTTGGCCACTTGAGTTAAATTGCCACTCATTGTTGAAAAGAATTGCTTAGCTGTCAAAGTAGTACCACTCTCAACCGCTTTTTGGATCTCTGCGTAAACAGCAAGGAGCGTTGAAGAGACTGTAAAGACTAATAAATTGTTGATGATGAAGAAAATGAATAGTTTTGCTAATACTTGTCGATCCAAACTTGTTCCAGTCATGTAACCTTGTTGCTGTGACATGAATCGCAATATTTTGGGTAGAATAAAGAAGAAGATTGCCATAACTATTGGTGTAAACCACGAACTTAATAGAGATACAAATGTTTTATGCTGTTTCATAAACTGAGTTGACCCGGGAAATAATCGTAAAAAGTCCTTGACATTTGATGAAGCAGACAAAAAACTAGATGGGATAAACCAAAAGAATACAAATCCGTAAAATATAAAAGTAACAACCAGTCGTTTTGTTCTTTTCACATGCTCATTGAGAGCTAAATTTGACCAAATAATGTCTTTTGGCTGTGGTGCTAGTTCAATTGAAGGAGTAGGTCCTTCACTTATACGCTTTGGTAATGATAATAATGGTGATGATGAAGAAGCTAAATGTTTAGCATTCGCATGTGCCCAGGAAACTTTATCGTATGAAATCCAACCATAATTCGTCTTTTTACTTGTGGATATGCGAGATCGTGCGTCTGTGATTTTCCCTTGTAATTCCTGTACCTTTTCTGAATAATAGTTTATTGCATCTAATTTGACACCTCCACAACATCCAAGATATCCTCCAATTCGTACTAGAGGCCGTTTTTTACCCTCTATCACATGACCATCTGTAAATTGCTCTAAATAAGCTCAATGCCATTTAATATAAAAAAGAAACAGATAAATACCTTTTAAATGGTTTGATAAAATAATTTCAAGTTTTCTCACAGCATCCTCATGCTCTTCTACATATTTTGCGAGTTCTGTATTTTGCGTACCTATACAAACTTGTTGAGCAGGATACTTTAATCCTAATGAATTCACCCAATTCGTTAAAGCTTGATCTGAACGCATTGATGGAGGTACGTTGAATATCATCAGTGATCGGCCATGCATTGACTTTTGATAATCATCACTTTCAAAGTATTGCTGTCTAAATATCACATAATTTGCGTAGAACCGCCACAAGAAAAAGTAAATAATAAGTGAATATACCCAAGTTCCTGCAGCGTGACACCAATACCAATCGAGATCACCATTAGAAGCATGAAATTTACCATCGTAGTAATTGATGGTCGATATAGATAAAAACTCTAAACCTAAATTAGGTGGCCATTCACTAAAATCGTTGTTAATATTTCCTTTTTGAATTCATTGTCTTTCTATTTTTACCCTGTAAATGATGTGGCCACAATATTTATTGGAATAATAACACAGACACCGATGAAGGTCATAAAATAAAGCATTCTTCTGATCATTCGTATGAATTGAATGAAAAGCGTAGCATCAAATCCAATTTTTTCTATCAGAACACTATCGGGCGTATGCATTACAGGTCTAAACCAAGCAAAAAAACCTATAATTAAGTGAGAATTCGATTTTATTTTATCAAACTATAAAATTATACCATGTCCAAGTTCAGGTGGCTGTTTTCTGATATGTAGATCAAAAACTGTTAATAATTGAAACCTATATTGACTGATTTCGCTTACGTTTTGCTAGCATATTTATATTTTGGTGCATATACAACTAGATGTAAATAGTTTCTATCAGAACAAATAATGGTGTAATTCTGTCTTTATGAAATCTTACGAGAGTTGTTTGGACGTAATACATTAAATACAAGAAGGACTCCTACAGCAATTCCGACATTGATCCCCAGCTGCGTTGCCATACCAGTCAAGGATAGTTGAGAATCCTCGGTACTGTCAGCTTTACTGCTCATTGCAATCTGATGAAATAAAAAAAATAGAGAGAGAAAGGATAAAAGGAATTGAACAATAAGGGAAACTGAAAGGTTAAACTATAGAACTTGTATTTTAATTAGGGAGAGGGAAGGACAAAGAAATCAAGGTTATAATATACATGTGTGTAACATGTCGATTTAAGCCTTCTATTTGTTTGATTTCTCCTCGTGGCATACACAAAATTAAATTACATACTACAGCAATTAGTTGTATGTACATAAAAACTATGGTTTGTCTTATAACATAACTTGTTGCATAATTGTGATGATTAAAGACAATGTATATTTAATTTGCCATTGTATTTTAGCAAACATTAGTTTGGTTATTATCTGCATGCAAATCATAATTAACTTCAAAAGGAAAACACAGCTCCTCGCTTGCTAAATCCTTGGTTGCACAACATAGGCTCAATACAATAAACATTTTATTTGGAATGTTAGATATTTGCAGAAAAGAAAGTTGCAACCAATATTTACAGAGAAATCTTGATATTTGTTCCAATGAATTGTTGCTAATTGTGTATCTACGTAATTATATGTGAATATAATCACAAGCTTGGTATCTTCTCTAGCTCATAAAAACAGTTTTGTATAATAACAGGCTGGTTGCAATGAAATATCTGCCGTTATATATAAAGAATATGCATTAAAGCGAATTAAGGCCAGCAATTCGCAATGCGTAATATTAAGTTAGGTATTTTTATAGTATATATGGCCAATTGCAAAAAGAATTGCATGCACAATTATAAAAGGATAGTTTTATTTACAAATCTAGTATATAGAACACTCTTTGATCAAGCTTTGAGTATGTAGGAGTAGCGTGAGAGTTTTATTCTTTTTCTTCACCGGATCAAAAAGTTGGTCTTTTTTTTTTAAAAAAAAAAAAGAGCCCTACTGCAACTGCTAGATAGCAGAAGATATTTGATAAAAAGAAAAGATGAAAGTATATTTCGGATAACATCGAACAATGTCTAACAAATGGGTTTCTTATCCCCAATCGGCATGTTGTAGAATAAATTCTTTAAACATTTGTCTTCGGATTTTCGCTCCATAAAATCCGAAGACCCCAAAGAAGATACCCAGAAGGAAGGCAATTTACAGCATTACTTCATTTATAATGAAGAGAATGAGTTCAGGTAATTCATCAAATTAGTAATCAACTTTTTTAGGCCCACGTCTTATACCGGGGGACAATCCGACTAAACCTTTCTTTATCAAACGCCATATAGATAAATGCATGGTATACACATAAAGACTCTTTAGAATACTGCGAATGGCAAGACGAAAAAAGTCAAAAAAGGTTTTAAATCAGCTTTATTTTCATCTTTAACTGAGTTTTTCGGCTCAAATCAAAAGTTTAAATACTACGTACTAGTCTGATAGCTGTTTATGCTCATGTACTCAGATCCATTTTACATACCAAAAGTCTTTTCAAAAAATAGATGTATAGCACATTGCACTACAACTTTGATTGTGCACAAAAACGAAGACATTTGCCTATTAATTTCAGTAGTTGACATGGTCATGTATGCTGTTTTGGTTGATTTAGCGTTATTTCTTATTTGAAATGGCCTGCTAAACCGTAAAGCCCACTTGGAAAAAATGCGCACTTGATTCTCACAATTTAGCCAGCAAATCAATATGATGCTAAAATAATGGCACTGGATATTGCTACAGTTGTATTATATACTTTGAAATCTTGTGCCCCATTTGAATCAATATTCATTGATTACAAGCAATTTTCCAGTTGATTTATTTTTCCTAAGCAAAGGAAGAAAGAATTTTCTTTGAAACCTTCGCTAAGCTCCTTTAAAAACAGCTCTTGACTAATGAAATCAACTATTACCATAGAAATATACAATTTTTTTATCAGAAAAACCGTCTGTCATATCATACATTCATTACAAATTTGCAAAAGCGAGCCTGTACAGCGACACCGTAATTGAGCATAGCAAGATTGAACGGCTAAGTCTCTTATAATATGGTATATATCTAAGTTTAAAATAAGAATGTGTTTTTTTTTTTACTTTTCTTATATTTAACCACGTACGGTCTGAAAATTTAGACTTTGTAGTGAACATTTTCGGGGCTCATTTTATCCTTACCAACACTCATGATTTTGATCAAAAAACAGAAAAATCAGTTTTTGATACCAAAATCAACGTTTAAATATACTACATTGTGAGAGAAAATTGTCGCCATGACTAATACACATTTTATAAAAGCTTAATATTAATTGTTAAGTAATGAAACTTAGCATTTTTGGTCCAAAAACGGTTTTTTGATTAAAGGATTTTCATGTAATATTTTGCATTAAAATGGGTTGTTATTTTTTATTGAGCAAATAGAGAATTAAATCCTGTATATATGTATATTTTTTGTTTTTATAATTGGTAGTATAATTAACTCTAGATTTGCAAAATCAGAAAAAAAAAATTAAAAAATGACAAAATTGATGACCTAGACAAAAATAATTTTCTAAATTAATATTCCGCTTACAAGCCCTGTAAGTCTTAAAAATAAGAGATTTTATAATACTTGAGAACTTTTTCAAGAATTTACGATGCTGTACTCACTTGACTCAAGCTTGTTACTGTAAAACTTTATACATGTTAATATTGCGTGGTAGTCCATTGGATGATAATATAGTATTGCTTTATGATTATTACACTAGAGGTGATCTACAATGAGTTTTAGTCTTACCTCTCCAGAATCATAAATATAAGCATAGCCATCAATCACTGGAACCTATTGCCGCCTTTTTACCCTCTTTGTCCCAAGCCAATTTATTCAATGCTTTAACAGAACGAACTTGAGTACTTACAAATAGTTTCTCGGTATATGCATTGAAATTAGATAAATCAAATTGACTGGTTCTATCTACAGTAGTTGTATCAAACGTATCATTAGCCCGTCTTATTATGATAAATGTCAATCTAAAATTAGAAACATCCCATTGTCATTGTTATGAGCTATAAAAAGCTTAATTTTTAATAATACAGCAATTGAATATAAAACAAGATGATACTAATAGCATATGGTGAGTATTTAACGTCTAAGTACATTTGATGAAGTATGCTTTTAAACACTTTTAAAAATCCTGAGGCAAACACAACATCTTGGTCCTGTAATTTCTATCCATCAAACATTGCGATTTTTACTACAAAACAAATGCACTTTTTATCTACCTTGCCCTCGATGTACATTGTTGGGTATCAGTTTTTTACCAGTTGTATCTCCTCTAATTCATTAATATTCAATCATATTGAACGATTATTTCTAGCATTGCCAAAAAAAAAAAAAGAATAAATGCTTCAAGAGTTTTCTACATATCAAATTATGCAATTTAATAGCAATAATTGGACTTAACTGTGATTTTTGAACCTATTGATGTTAATCAGAATAATTAATACTTTCATTTAAAAGTAAGCTTTGCTTTATACATTTAAATTCACCCACTCAATAACTGACATTGCATTTATTATCCGTTATATCAATCCATCAACTTTATCTTGATTCGATACATTTGACAATTAAAGGCCTACATTACAGTTGAGCTTAACTATGCAATTTAGCATAATTAAATTGTTTCAAGCGTTTTGAGCTGAATACGCTTTTACTTTTTACTTATAAAAATTGATTTATTAGTAAAATCAACTAACAATGATATTCGCAAAATGACCGAGCTCAAACGAGCGCAAGCAGTTTTAGCAAGCATTTTACTACTATATATTTCCAGCCTAGGATTAGGTTAAAATATGATAAATTGTGACATTTGTAAAGCTCAAAATTACGTAACTTCAGTAAATTTGCTCTGTGCTATATGCTTGCTTAGTTACAGTACTTGATTTGAAAGAAGGTAAGCAAGCAGGTTTACATGCAAGCAAGCCTATTTCAATTTGAAGCATTTTGAGGAAGTATGTAAACAAGTTTTCAATGTTTTTATTGGACGCCAATCAGAAACTTACTACAAAACATTAAACAAGAAGCAATCCAAAGCAAGTAATACCCTGAAAGAAGCGCAATTCAAGCGAGCCAAAGCATAGGAATCGTTCTCATGTTTATGCTCGGCACTGCTCAATTGCGATCACTAGTAACGGGGAGGTAATACGGCAATGATCTGTGTATTTGACTAATACTTTGTCCGGGGGGTTCACGCGGATTGCCAGAACACCATAATAGCGTGAACAGACATGAATTATAAGGCACGTTATAGTTCATGTCCATGTATTACATTGTTATAATTTGTGGTGATTAGATCCATGACCTGAGGTTATGGTCGGCTTTAAAAACAAATACCATACAGTCAGATCATGCATGCCCTTGTAGGGTTATGTATGAGTGGACTATACACTGTCCGTGGTTAGTTGAGGGGGTCAATGTTTACACTTACACTATGGCTAATAATATTTTCTGGAAAGAGTTCAAGCATCAAGATATCTAATTTTGAATCCTCGTTTCCATATGCTGTCTCAAGTTTATTAAGCCTGAACTCTAAACAAGAGGGAATCCACTGCACTGACATTGAAAGATAAAGTCTAAATCTAATACAAGAAGAAGGTCTTTGCTACACTCTACAGTAATTGGTCTAGTCTAAATCTAGCACAACAGAAACACGTTTTGGTGTCTGGCTCTTCAAATCAAAATAAAACTATTATCATCTGATGCAAGTATACAGTATTAGATCAAGTATGAATCGAATACAACACAAGCAACTTGAAATATTTATGATGGTCTTTCTTGTGGCCGATACTTCAAACCAAATCAAAACTATTATAATCTGGTGGTGATGCAAGTGTACGGTATTAGATCAGATTTGAATCAAATACGACACAAGCAACTTGGTAAAATAATATGATGGTCTCTATAATGGATAGTCCTTTTAATGAAAACAAAATAGATCTCTTATTGTTTGAATAAATAGCTCTTTCGTTTTGCCAATTACTAAATTTTATCTTAATCTGTCTAAAATTATTTGAGTATTGTCATATTATAAAAAGAATCAAATGCATGCTATATAAATAATTTAGAATTCAAATTATTTATATAATTGTATATTACATATTCTTGCCTCATTTTTATACAAATCATTAATAAAATAGTATCCTCTCTTTTGTTTCTAATGCATTACTTTTGCTAGTATATATATTCAGCGACGGCTTCTTAATCCCTTTTATATGAAAGGATTATATCGAAAGCAAAAGAAATCAAAATTAAAATTATTGTCATACTACTCAAATTTGTTAGAGAGCACTTTAAACAAGCGGATTTTAGTTGAAAATCAGCATCATGCCTCGAATTTTTGCTGAGATGCACTGCTGGGAAGATTAGATTTCAAGCGTTTAAAAGACAAAATCGAATCTTTGAAAAAAAAATTATATATTATGATGAATGCTAAAGACGCCTACAACAGAGTCCGAGTTGGGAATCAAGTCAGGTATACAGTGGTGATTTTAGTTTCGACATTATAAATAATAAAAAAAGAAAAGAATCCTTATTTCATACAAATCAACCCCATTATTATATTATATAACTGTAAATTAATCTCCTTTCATTTCACTTTCAAACAAATTTCGTTATTATATGTATCTCCTTAATAAGTGGAATATAACTCCTACGTTCTTCTTTTATTGAGATCTTATAAAACAAACTGTTTTGTATTTCACAGAATACATTTATGCAATTAATTTTGAAATTCCATTTTCATATCTGTAGCTAAATTTAAATCAAAAATTATCTAGTATCTCATTGCACTCTACTGGCATCCCTTATGAAACAAATCATCAATAAAAGCTACACGGCTAAATTATGAAATGATAATTTTAATATGCTTGTTCCCGATAAAATTAGCAATTTCTTAACTGTAATTGGTCATTCTCGAAGCTCAAATAAACAGTATTATGTCTTTTTCAAGCTGTATTTCGTACTGCCTCAACTTTATTCAAATTTACAGCTTTATTATTTGTGCTATTTTTCTTGATCGTAAGCGTATTTTTGATGGAGTAGCGATACATTATACTCAATTCTTTAAAAATCAGATAGATGAGTGATCATTTTTATTAATTAAAAATTGAAACATGAAGACTCTTGTAGGTCTTTATTTTTGCAAATACGAAATACGCAATATCATTTTGTTTATATGCATTACTTTGCTGGATTCTAGCTACAATTTTGACCGAGTAATGATGCATTATCTCCAAATTTATAAAAATTAAGTAAATGACTAATGATTTTAATCATTCCAAAACGAAACATTAAAGTATTTTCATCTCTGTTTATTTGGTACTGCAATGTGCGCCAAATGTGCCGTTCATTTCAACCTTTTTTCTTGATTGTAGCTGCATTTTTCATGGAGTAATGACAGATATACCATCAAGGACATCCTCAAAAAATGGTTCAAATGACGGGAGCCACTAATATTGCTTGAAATTTGAAAGAGAGTCGATTTTGCTGGGCTATAAACCGGCCAATCATATTGCTCTATCAAAATCTCGAAAGAAAATTTAATGCCTTGCTTCAAAATCGAGTCTCTCGGACTTTCAATGAAATCGCGCGCTTTAAGCTGTAATTGATTTTTAAGCTGTAAATGTGCAAAATACTGGAGATTAGACAATATTTCCAATATTTGACAAAAAGCTGTATATTTACCGTCATCTGATCATTAAATGGTTTTTGTAGCTCATCTAATTCTGCATTAATTTACGGTTTTAAATAAAATATTTTGCTCTCAAATTGTTTCATAAATACAGATTTCTCTGTGTACCACAGCTTTACATTTAAGTCAACTATCTTTCATCAACTCTTAATTTATCTATAACTCAATGAAAAATTTATATTTTTTGAAGATTTAACAACCATCTGGTAGATAAAGTTGCATAAAATGTGTTTAACTATTTTCTGTAGATTATTAATAGATTAATTCTTTCAAGAAACAAAGCGTTTCAATTTTCTGATATTTTTCTAATATTTATCACTACGGCCGAACTATGCTTCTCTTGGGCATAATGATTTGCCAGATGGGCAGAATACAATATTTCGTGCAGATCAGGCAGCCCAGATGAGCAGAGCAATGAGATCAAGGTTTTTCAGTCCATTTATTAAAGTATATCAATCATCATATAATTAATAACGAAGATAATTTGAATGGTTTAAAGCAGATGTGAGTTACTCTGATTCAACAGAATTGCCTTATTGACGAGATATACCAATTTAAAATTTGGGGTCTGAAAGAGTTCTGCCCATGTTTGTCTTTCGGGGGTTAAATGGGAACAACGACAACAACCTATTTAGTAATACTAAAAGTATTTATGCCTTCGTAAATTCCTGTTTGTAACACACAAAATCTTTTTTCATCCCTACTCTCTCCTCAACTCTTTTATTTACGTTTAAAACTACAATAAAAAGACCAATATTTTTTATAAACTGAAATCAAGAAGCAGGTACAAGTACATGTTTTTCCTAATGTTTATTTGGAAATGAGTTATTAACGGTTAATGCTAGGGCGCGTTATCATATCTTTTTCGAACAAAAAAAGCATTCAGGACTTAATCATTTTGCTCCACCATTATCTACGTTATAATCAATGCTTTTTTGGTCTAAAGTCGATATCTACCTGGAGAAAAACTAGTGACTATACAGTAAAAGTATGTATAGTATTGACTTGATTTGAATGAATGAATAAACTCATGTTAGTCTATTTAGTTTCTAAAAAGCATTTATTTCTATTTAATGGCCAATAGCTAAGAAGATGAAAACAAGATGTTGTCTTGTATATCATTACGAACTATCAAATGCGCACCATAATTATTATTAGCTCGTTAATTGATTTTACTGATAAATCGATCTTTATAGGTCAAAAGTAAAGGAACATTCAGTTCAAAACGCTTGAAACAATTTAATTATGCTAATTGACATGTTTTATCGTCTCTTGTTTATTTAATTACTATATTTGATTTTAATATTTCGTTTATACTGATAATCGAGTCGTTCCTCCATTAGAGTTAGCTCGTTATCCTTAATTAGCGTATCTATTAATAAGGGTCCATTATTAGCTCATGGTGTGCAAAGTTATTAAAAGGGGTTGTCCAATCTCAAATTTATCTGATTCAAATGCTGATGCTAAACTAGCATCAAATTAGTTGTGTTTACTCGCAATAAAGTAAGGCATTTTATCAAGTACGATGTTGGCGTTTAATGTTTTTCAGTTAAATTGAACAGATAGAGGTATTATGGTTTATTCAGGCCTATGAACACAAAAAAATGATCCGAATTGTGATGCTTCATCTACCTACTGTATACGAGATTTTTTGTGGCGATACTTGGTGGCTTAAGCGTAATTTAGGCATTTAATTGTCAAACGTATCGAATCAAAATGACGTTTGTTGATTGATATAACGGATAATAAATGCAATATCATTTATTGAATGGGTGAATGTAAATGTATCGTATAAAGCAACACAGCGTACTAGTGAATGAAAATACTAATTATTCTGACTAACATCAATAGTTTCAAAAAGCATAGTTAAGTGCAATTATTGCTACTAAATTGCATAATTCGATATGCAGAAAAACCTTGAAGTATTCATTCTTTTTTTTTTGACAGTGCTACAAATCATCGTTCAATATGACTAAATATTTATGAATTAGACAAAATACAGCTGGTAAAAAACTGATATCCAACAATGTTCATCGAGGCCGCGATAGATTAAGAAGTGCATTCATTGTGTAGTGGTAGAAATTGCAACATTTTGATGGTTAGAAATTACAGGACCAAGATGTTGTGTTTGCCTCAGGATTTTTAAAAGGGTTTAAAAGCATACTTCATCAAACCTACTTAGATGTTGAATACTCGTTATATGCTTTTAGTATCATCTTGGTTTTTATTTAATTACTGCATTATTAAAAATCAAGCTTTTCGTAGCTTATAACGATGATAATGGGGATGTTTCTCATTTTAGATTGACGTTATCATAAGGTGGGCTGATGAGACGTTTGATACTACTGTTGATGGAACCAATCAATTTAATTTATAGAATTTGAATGAGAATACTACCGGAAAACCATTTGAAAGTACTCAAGTTGGTTCTGGTAAAGTATTGGATAAATTGGCTTGGGACAAAGAAGATAAAAAGGCGGCAATAGGTTCCAGTGATGGCCATGTTTATGTTTATGTTTATAATATTGGAGAGGTAAGGGTAAAAAAAAACTTAATGTAAATCACCTCTAGCGCAATAACTATAATGTAAGACTATATTATCATTAAATAAACTACCATACAATATTAACATGTATAAATATTTACAGAAATAAGCTTCATACAAGTGGGTACAACATCGTAAATTCTTCAAAAAGTTCTCAAGTATTATAAAATCTCTTATTTTTAAGACTTACAAGGCTTATAAGCGGAATATTAATTTAGAAAATTATTTTTATCCAGATCATCAATTTTGACATTTTTTAAATTTTTTTTCTGATTTTGCGAATCTAGAGTTAATTATACTACCAATTATCAAAACAAAAAATATACACATATACCAAATTTAGCGCTCTATTTGCTCAATAAAAAACAATAAACATTTTTATTGCAAAATATTACATGAAAATCCTTTAATCAAAAAGCCGTTTTTTGACCAAAAATGCTAAATTTCATTACTTAACATTTAATATTAAGACGGATATCTTATCTTATATGAAGTTAGTATGTATCTTAAGAGAAAGCATAAATATAATGTTGCTTTTTCATGCAAAATGGAAAAGTTGCCTTCTTGATAATGTTTATTATATTTAATAATCATTTTAATTCATAAAGAAAGTTATAAAAATATGAAATCTGAAGATATACAAAAAAAAATAGGATATATATAGAAAATTAAAAAGATGTGAAAATTATAGATATCCGTCTAAGCTTTTATAAAATGTGTATTACTTGTGGCTACAATTTTCTCTCACAATGTAGTATATTTAAACGTTGATTTTGGTATCAAAATTTGATTTTTCTATTTTTTGATCAAAATCATGAGGGTTGGTAAGGATAAAATGAGCCCCGAAAATGTCCGCTACAAAAACTGAATTTTCAGACCGTACGTGGTTAAATATAAGAAATGTAAAAATAAAAACGCATTTCATTTAAATCTTAGATATTTACCATAGTATAAAAGACTTAGCCATTCGATCGTGTTATGCTCAATTATGGCGTCGCTCTAAGAGTTCGCTTTTGCAATTTTTTAATGAATCTATGATATGACAGACAGTTTTTCTAGTAGAAAAATGTATGTTTCCACAGTATGATAGCAAATATTGCCTATTTTGCTTAGTTTATGGGTTGATGCGCTGTTAAGCTGCTTTTACATTGGCTGAAATGTACAATTTAGCAGGGTTTTAATTGCGCTAAATAATGTAAAGCCTTGAAAATCCTTTTCTACGTGTGTTGTTTCTCTCTTTTTGTTTTCATATTCCAAGGATATTATTCACCGTTTGATAAGGCATATCAGACTATTATCAAGCTGGTATTCTTTTCTTTTATCTAAATACGCATGCTAACAGAAGGAGCTAATGTTTTTGATATAGTAGGTAGCAGTCGTTATATTAGAGGCTGATATTTTTATTTATAATTAACTGCATTCTAAGATTAAATAGCATTATTTACTACTGTATTGTTGGACGTATTTCTCGATTACCAGATCAAATCAAAGACAACGATATTTATATTTACGCAATAAAAAGCTATAACTGGCTACAAACCCACGAAATGTTCCAGAAAAGTGATAAAATGTCAAATGATATAGAAACAAAAAAAAAAGGATAATCAAATGTTTTGTCTAATAACCATAGTTTTGATCGTAGCTACTGTATACTTGAAAACAAATCTTTTTACAGCTGACAATCATAAACTAAAATAGTAAATTTAAAGAAGGTTAATTTGTTTAAACTTTATGTGTGGTAAAGTAACATCTACTGTATAATATTAGATTTGGCTTGCATATAAATTTAAGCAGTAAGTGTTATTTAAGTTTATGCTCGAGCAAAAACCATTATTGCTATAAACATTATAGCTATAATAAACATATTTACAAATGATGATGATAATCATCGTAAATATATTGGTTCTTGCATGTATTGCTCTACATAAAAAACGTATTGATTTATATTATTGTATTGTCTATAATTTATATTAATAAAAACAAATGTAATTTAAAAACCCATTCCAGTAAAAAAAATGCAATGGAATTTTGGGAACGGCACGATGCTCATGTACAAACCAATTTGTGCGTAGTATACGATCAGATCATTATGCTCATAATCAGATTTTATTATTATGCACAAATAGGAATAATAAATGCTTATGGGCAATTATACTATTATGCACACATGGGATTAATGTTATGCACACGACGGGCAGAATCCATAATTCTGCACATACAGTGAGTCGCAAAACCCTTTCAATAATTTGGAAATTTGAATGAAAATAACCATAACTTTCTCAGTTTCAATCGGAGATACACTAAATTTCTATTTTAAATAATTCAAACGTTTTTAAATTATTTTCAAAAAGTCCGATCTAATTAATTAAAGCTCCGAAAAAACTATGCAAGTTTAAAAAAAGGTACATCATTGAAAGGGTTTTGCACGCATTATCAAAAAAAAATTGAAGCTTATTTAAATGCAGTCAATAATCAATACCATAACCTTTTGCTTTAATACAAGCTTTTACACGATGAGGCATACTCGAAATAACTTTTTGATATTGCCCAACTGTTATGTTGTCATACCAAATCTCTTGAGTTCTGTCCCAAATATCATTCATCCCTTTTGGGGATGTATCGTATTCGTTTAGGCGGATTTTCAATAACCTCCACATATTTTCAATGGGATTAAGGTCTGGAAATTGCGCTGGCCATGACATTACTTCATATTTTTTTGTTTTGAAGTCTTCTTTCATTAAATTAGAGGCGTGCTTAGAATCGTTGTCTTGTTGAAGGATAACCTAATTACGACGCAACTTCAATTTTTGACACATATCGTCAATGGATTTCTCCACATCATCATCAATAATAGTTCTGTATGGGTTGGAGTTCATATTACCTTCGACCTTGGACAACCAAACGACACCAGACCAAGAAATAGAGCTCCAAATCATGATACGACCATCTCCATTTTTCTTGTTTTTTGGTATGCTTAGGTTTTATCTCCTCGCTGTCTCTTTTCCAGCACCAAATTCGATCATCCGAGTTAAAACAATTAATTCTAGCCTCATCAGTAGATATAACACGGTTTCAGTCATCCAAAGTCCAATCAATTCTGTTTTTACATCAGCGGAGGCGATCCTTTGCATTTTCATCACTAATTTCTGGCTTTTTTATCTTAGGTAATGCGCCTAAACCACTATCCCGAAGAGCCCTAGTACAGTATTCGCACTGCCATTAACGTGTACATTACGATGAAGCTCTTTTTTGGCTTGTAACGCATTATCCAAGCCACCTTTGGTGATTTTATGGACACAATATCTCATATCCGCAGTAGTCAGCTTAGATGGTCGGTCTCCTTTAAGTTTTCTCGGTCAGGACAGGCCTTTTTTTTAATACGACATACTGTGGCTTGACTAACAGCTACATGACGAGCAATTTTCGATACGTTATGGCCTGAATTTAACAGAGAGATAACGTCATTACGTTTGGCATCCGATACAATTTTCATCTTGATGATTTTGCTTGAAACTGCTAGTGAAAAAGGCAGGGTAAAAGTTGAAAAACATCTCATATATTTTCCGCATATTTCTCTGTTTTATAAGATATCCAGCGTTAATGTACAAGTTAGGGGTTACAAAATTGTAATTTTAAGCCTGTGCGTGCAAAACCCTTTCAATGATGTACCTTTTTTTAAACTTGCATAGTTTTTGCGGAGCTTTAATTAATTAGATCGGACTTTTTGAAAATAATTTAAAAACGTTTGAATTATTTAAAATAGAAATTTAGTGTATCTCCGATTGAAACTGAGAAAGTTATGGTTATTTTCATTCAAATTTCCAAATCATTGAAAGGGTTTTGCGACTCACTGTACTAGAGGGTTAGCGTTGTGCTCGTGTGCAGTTTCTTTTGTTGTGCCCATGTGCATATTGTTGTCTTTTGAGCCATATTCAGGGGGGCACCTGGGCACAACAGTTCAGGCTATAGTGTGCAGCCCACCTGGGCACAACGAAATCATCTTGTGCAGCACATGTCGGCTGCAGTAATATTTGCTTACAGTTACTTGAATCTATATTTGAAATCTAAACGTTTCTGAAAAATAAATTCAAAACATATTGCACTATACATGACAGCATTGGTCATGTATAAGCACAGTGTTTAATTATTAATTTTGGTAGTCCCCATTTCCGTATATGCTGATTTTCACTGATTTAGGGTGCTATTTCTAATTTCAAGTTGTCTATATAGCAACAAACCCCATTTGGAAAAACGGTGCTCTTAATTCTTCGTACGATTTTTTAGCAAATCTGATTTATCAAAATATATTTAAGTTAAATAAAGTTAGAAATTTAATCAAGTAAAGAGATATCGTTTATTGGAATGAAATTAATAGGGTTTATATACTATTTGATTTGGGGAATTAATGATGTGATAAGGTAGTTTAGATGTTATTTAATAGTAATGTGTCATGTTGGTATATCATGTTGGAATATCGCACTGGCGTATTATGCTTTTGTAACATGCTTCTATACCATGCTTTTAGGAGCATTGTATAGTTAATATTTAATTAATAAGGAACTTTCGGTTCCGGATCTGTTATTGTTTTACTTTTTTGGATTTGACATGATTCGGTTTAAGAATGATACATCAAAATCTATAGAACACTAAAGTTATGTAGATCGGAATAATGTTATAGTCGTAGTATATTTTGAAACTTGCAGCCCATTTGGATCAATAAATATTGATTATTACAAGCATTTTTCCAGTTGCTTCAAGTCTTTTAAGCAGAGAAATATAGTTTTCGTATCGAAAATGGTGGCACACTTCTTCAAAAACAACAGTTAGCTAATAAAAGCAAGATATGATATTTGTATATTTACTATGCATTAAATGCAATTTTAAAATTTAAATTTGAATCAATGTTTGATTTTATAAAGATGCGCAGAATATCTGAAATAGTCCATATATACAAAATAGTTTAAAGTACGAGTTTTGATTTCTCCATTTCCACAGCAACTCAAGGAGGCTGAAACTTTTGCAGTTATGTGGATTAACACTATACATACTTTCCATTGCAATGAGAGCTTATTTGGTTCCATATTTGGTGAGAACTGACTTTAGTGGTGGGTGTAAACAGCAGGTAACCAACTCTTTGTTCAAACCGAATGCACAATAATTTATGCTAGTTTATATTGCATACATTTGAAATATCTACTAACCATGCATATACTCATGTAGACTGGAAGCTTACCTGGATTATTATTTATAAAGATCACATTTTTGATTGTTTTTATTAAAATAGCGTAATAAAGTATTGATGTACTTTGGCATTACTTTTCTCGAGATGCAGTAGGTTGTGGGCGTTGCCCTTTGAGATCATTGTACCCAAGGTTTGTACCTTCCTTTATGTAAAGTTGGAAATTGATAGGATTAAAATTTATCGAGATGAGGGTTTTGTTGTCGGTTTTTACGGCTGTAGAAAAGGAGGTTTCTTCAGATGGTTTTTAGATAGCTTTCGCTTAATATTGAGTCGAATCACGTAAAACCTTTGAAGGAAATGTACATCTTCATTCACCTTTCACGTTATAAGCCATTGATATCTCTCGGAAAATAGAAATATTAATTCCAGAATATAAGTGCATTGGCCAAATGTTGACCATAATTGACCAAGATTCACCTAAAATATATTGTAAAAAATTGAGCGCCTACATTAAGGTGTTAATTTTTTGTATTCACAAGGTAGGTCCAACTCTAAGCTACTTTGCATTTTTTGTTTCAGCAAAAAATATTGATTTTTCGTAGAGATAATCAAAGTAATAGTTTACATTAGAGCTTAACCCTATGCTAACTGAGTTCCAAAATTGATTTGTTGTAAAATCGACCAGAAAATGATCAAAAAAACAAAATTGCTTAGTGGCTCAGGAACTGCAAAGTAAGTTGAAATAGCTTATTAAATGGTTTTTGTACAGTTTTACATTTTGCATCCATTAATATAAAATTTAAAAAAAAATTCACGTAAAATTTTGCGCAAAATGAAGTTGAAGTTTTGGAGGTTTTTTAAAGATACACGTCACTTTTTATAAGCATATTTAAAATATAATAAACTGAAATAATGTACAAAAAAATCATCTATCGATCGAGCTATTGAAAAATCTTCTAGCTGCATTATTCGTAGAGAAAACAACATTTTTGTCCAAATTTTTTTCAGTTTCAGAATTTGGGATGAGGGTATACAAGGGGAAAATGGACGCCAGAAATGGAGGTACCTTTTTGTACACATTTTTGAGGATATTTCCACGAAAAATCAATATTTTGAAAAACCCTAGACTGTGTCTGAGAGAGCTCAACGAGCTGGATGACATGAATGCAAAACAAATGTTGCTCAATTTAACCAGTATTTTGAAACCTACTATAGAAATGCCCAAAAAAATGAAAAAAAAATAAAAGTGCTCAGAATGTTTTTATATTAAAACATGTTATAAAGCACTTTAAAACAAGTAAGTTTTATTATTAAAAAGTGGTAGTATAGCTTAATTTTTTCTGGAGATATGAAGCCTCAAAGTTTTCAATCCATTAGCAGTAAAATACGCGTAAAAAATCTGAAACCTTAACGTTGAAAAATTAATACCAACTGCAAAAAGTAGGATATTTTGGGATACTCGTTTTTGGATTAAAGCTGAACATCTCAGGTACATTGGCATATAACGTTTTCTTGGTGTTATTTAGTGAAAAAAAAAAGCAGAGTAGGGATGAAAAGTGGGATCTACGTTTTTCGGAGAAAGCAGTAAATTCGCTTTCTATATGGAAGAAATTATTTGAGAAAGCAGCTAGTATAACATACCATAAGCTTTCTTCAATTATTAAACAAAGTGTATTTCAAGTAGAGAATTTGTATTAAAATCGATTCGTAAAATAGAGTATTCATATTGGCTGAAACCGCTCCCGTTATGAGAAGTAGGTCCTTCTTATAGGTATTCGAATCTAAATTTTTTGATAGTCCGTTGAAAGCCCTGGTTTTTGGGCAGATCGATAGACAATCTAAAGGTTTTCTGGAACGTTTGAGGTGCAATCCCAGTTAACTATGCGATCTGTGACATTTCTAATATCTGGATTGATTTTTATTAGATTTCAAAAAATCAACTAACATCCAGCTATCTACACAAAATATTAGCGGAACGAAGCATGATAGGTAGTGTTTTGGATAAAAGTTAAGCGAGGCATTTATGCTAAAAATAATGCCAGATCATGGCCAATCTACGATGTAGGACAAGGAAGAAAGCATCTAAAGCTTGATGAAATACTATCATAACTAATGTGAAGGATTAATGGTATTTGATGAGGTACTATAATTAAATGATACATCCATCTACCCTCGAGAAAAGTTTCAAATCCATTTTTATAATTTTCAATTAAACCTGGTCTCACATGCTGTAAACCAATGCTTGGCATATGAAAGTTTTCTTGATGAATGAGAATTGTATAATAAAGTGATAGCTACTGCCACCGAGTATTTTGTGTTACATAGATGATTGGACTGATATGTGGACAACACAAAAACAAATGCAGTTCACCTAAAACTGAAATGATATAAATATAAACAGTAAACAATTGACTCATAATTTTGATACGACTTTTTAGGCTAAAAAAAGATACCCATTTAACATAATACGTAAAATACTAGAAATGGACAAAATCCATCAAACACTCACAAATAATCGTTTTTTCACCAGATAAGGTATAGACATTGGTGTTACACTGCCCACATGTATACTGAGGTTTAAATGAAAAATATTTTCGTTTAAATATCGAAAGAACCTGGAGAAGCATCATTTTTTTTTTCTTTATTCCAGTCTTTCTAAATTAAGGATAACAGAAAAAAAAAATGTCTATGGATAACCGTACCTTACAAACTGTTGGAATTGCAGGTGCTGCAGCTTCTGCGATGCTCGCTGCCTTGACAATTAAATACAATGATCGGCCTTTATTTTATGAACACCCCGAGGGCATTGTTCATAGGGGTGGTTATCCAATTTTGGGTAATCTCACTCATTTGCTGGGCAACATTCACAGAATTCATGACTTTCAAACTGAAAGATTTGAGGAAATGGGAGCTCTTACAATGTAAGCATATGTCATTTAGTTGTTGGATGAAATATTAAACAAATGTTTTTCATGCAGGACCATGCCTGCTGCCGGAAACCCAACTACTGTTATGACTATTGATCCCCAAAATGTAGATTACTTTTTGAAAGGTACTTGAATAATGAACTAATTGATCTAAATGCTTATATTTTGGTTTCAGGTAATTTTAAAAACTATTTAAAGGGTCCTAAATTCAATAGTTCGCTCTCTGAGCTTTTGGGTAATGGCATCTTTAACGCAAATGGTGAAAAATGGAAATATCAACGTAAAGCAGCTAGTCATATCTTCAATGTCAAAAATTTTAGAGATGAGTTCACAGAGTATGTGGTTTACATGTTGTGAAGAATTTATATATTGTATTAATATTTAATCTAGTGTGTTTGTTAAAGAAATGCTCATCATGTGCGATCAAATTTTGACTAAATCAGCAAATGAAGGTTCTGTCGTTGATTTCCATGAACTCATGTTTAAATTCACGTTGGATTCATTTGTCTAGTAAATATTTACATGTTAATTTATATAATTTCGATACGAAACTAACAAAAAAAAAAAAAAAATAGCCTTGGTTTTGGTGTTCAATTAGATTCCCTTTCCAAAGAAGAAAAGGTTCCTTTTGCAGTTTCATTCGATCATTTACAAAGACTTGGTGCACTTCGTTTTGTAGATCCATTCATGCCTTTGAAAGAGTCTGTCGGCAAGTTTTTCACTCCATGGAAGATGACTACTGCAGATCATGTCAATACTGTAGATAAATTTGCTGCAGATGTTATTACTCAAAGACGCAAAGAAATTGCCGAAGGAATCAAAGGACACACAGATTTACTCTCACGTTTTATGAACACTCTCAACGAAAATGGAGAAAAATTAAATGATGTTGAACTTCGTGATACAGTATTGAATTTCATTATTGCTGGCAGAGATACAACAGCTCAAGCATTATCCTGGTTATTCTACAATCTATCATTACAACCTCGTATTGAGCAAAAAATTCTCGAAGAAATTCAAGATAAAATATCAGATGATGTTGAAAAAGATTCTCCTGCGCTTTATGAGATTATTAATAATATGCCATATCTTCATGCTGTGTAATTATTCCGCACCTATACAAGTTTTTGATTGACACTAATATCGTTTTTTTTTTTTTTTTTTTTTTTCATGTAGATTTTACGAAACTCTTCGTTTGTATCCTTCAGTACCTAACAATCAAAAGTATGCTCTTGAAGATGACATCTGGCCTGATGGAACTGTCATTAAAGCTGGTTATTACGTTGGTTGGAGTCCTTATGCTCAAGGTAGATGTAGACAGATTTGGGGACCTAACGCAAAGGAATTTTATCCTGAAAGATGGATTGATGAAGAAGGAAATCTTCGTCGTGAAACTGCTGGAAAATGGCCAGCATTCCATGCAGGACCTCGTATTTGTTTAGGTAATATAAACATAATCCAATGAAAATGATCTATAACTAATATAATTGATTGTAGGACAAAATTTAGCTACTCTTGAAGCATTGGTTTGTGTTGCCATGTTATTAAAACGTTATACGTTCAAATTAGTTCCTGGTCAAACCGTTACATATGACTTTTCTTTGACCTTACCTATGAAGGAAGGCATGAAAGTCTTTGTTGAAAAACGTCAATAATTTATATTTATTCATCTATTTATCCAATCTACTATTAAATGTATTATAATATCTTAAATCAGTCCCAAGACATATTTTCATGTCCTCTTTAGTGCTGTATATTGTTATTCGATGTTTATTATTACAAAAGATGTGAGAGATTAAGTGTATTATATGATTTTTGAGATAATTTTCTTCTTTAGAGTCCAACAACATTAACTTCTCCATTAGCAACAGCTTCCATAGATTTCTTATGAACGAGATAAAAATTGAGATAGTAAGTAAACAAGGCCACGGCAGCAAGTCTAATAAATACATGCATTAATATCCATTAAATCAAGTCTAAATTTCGTCGCTACTTACAAAGCACCACTATTTCCCATTGAATCCTTAGATTTTAATGTTTTTCTGGTGTTTAAAGTGGCAACAATACCGAAATAAGCAGCAATCCAAGGAACGATTTTATAGCGATTCTATATAAACAACATGTTAATATTAAAATACAACAAGACAGCTCATTATATTTACTCTTGTCATGATACCACCCATTGCTAATAAATTGAAAACACGAACATGAATAAATTATATAAAGGATAGAATTATGCTCTTGTAAAAAAAAAAAAAACTTACAGATTAACGTAGCCAACATATGAGACCAATCTTCTTCTTCTTCGCCTCTACGAGGAAGATGAAAAGGCACAATAGCTTCTTCTCTACGAGGATCTTGCTTGGATGAAGAAGACATTTGTTTTACAATGGAAAAAAAGAAGGTAAAACACGTTTTGATCATCTTTGGTTGGATTGAACCATTAAACATCCGTAACTTCTTGTGCTATGTTATGTGACTAGATTAAACAACATTTTTACTCGTCTTGTTCTTCCTATTCTTTCACTTGTTCTATCGCGTTTGATTTAATATTAAAGAAAATGGCTACTAAAAAGTAAATTTAACTGGATAGTTCATCAGATATATTATGCTAATTGATCTAAAAACAGAGCTCGTCAGGATTATATTTGTCGTGTAAGATATCGCAATGTACTTCCACCAGTACCTTACGCTCCAAAGATGATTACGATTCCTTCGCTTATTGAGCGACATGTACCATATCAATCAACAAGTTTAGTAGAACAAACACCTTATTCTTTAACTATGGATCAAAGTGCAGCTATACCATTTGATAAAGCCTTGGTTGATTATTTAGATGCCATGGAAAGTAATCCCGAAGAAGGTATAATAAAGTTATTTTCTTTGTATATATCCAAATACTAAATAGAGAAAAAAGTTTCGAGACCTATTGAAGAAGTTGCAGAAGAAGATAAAGTCTTACTAACAGCACCTAGAGATGGACAAGGCAGTAGCGGGATGTACACTAGAAAACCTAATGTTACTTGGTTACGTCGCTCAGAATATATTGCTCAAGAAACTCGAGGTGTATCAAACAGAAAAGAAGGTGTCGAGAGTAAATTTGCCATGTCTGGTGCAGATGCAAAGAAGCACAGTTACAACACTCCAGAAGAGCAGATTGCAGGTGTTGAAAATACATTTAAACAGCTCGATCCTAATACACTTCGACATCCTCAAACTAAATCAAAAGCCAAAAAAATCACACCTTTGTTGCCAGATATGCAATGTTGGGAGAACATTTATACAATTGGTCAATTCAGTGCTGAACCTGCCGATGAATTAAGATTGCAAAAGAGAAAAATTGCTGAATTACAGTCAGGTTTCGATGCATCGAAACGACCTAGATTCTCTGAAACTGATGCTACCGATCGTGGTATTTTGAGACCCATGGTAAATCCTCACGATCCTGAGGACACTTATCTTGTATGGTTCTTGCCTGATAATGATAGTACAAAGAGACTAGTGAATCAAAAGCAAAACCCAATGGATGGATTATCTGAAGATGTGCTCACTTATAATGCTGTTTGTGATTATGAATACAAAAATGATGCAGGATCAAGTAGTAAATATCTGCTTATCTCAAATCATGTTGATGACAATGGAGAAAGAGCAGTGTATTGTCCTATTAGAAGCAAGATGGTTGTTCGTAAAAAGAGAGCTCAGGTAAAAAATGAAATTATCATACGTTTTTTATTATTATTATTAGTGTTTTGGTTTACTCATCAATGTTAATTTAGAGTGCAAAATTCAGATATTTGGATGACTATGAGAAACCCAATGTTTTGACGGTTACTTATACAAAATAAAAAGGGTAAAAGTGTCGCCGAATATATAAAACTTGATGTAATCAAATAAAAATGTGGGGAAAATCAAAAAGTGTATATAAATTCAGTTACTTTGCCTTATACATTGTTTACTTTTTTTTTTTTTTTTTTTTTTCTTATTACTTTAACGTTTGTGTATTTCATATAAAATGGCTGTAACATTTCCCAAGCATTTGAAACCTATTGAACCTCAAGGAACCGCTTTATTACAACAGGAACGTAATAATGCTACTTTCAAATCCAACGAATTAATGCAGTACATTTACGGCAAAGAATATCTCCAAACTAGAGATCGTATCCTGCAAATCCTTCAAAATGATCCCATTCTCGGTGATAAATCTCATCGTTATTATAATGGAAGAGATTTCCGTTTCAAGAAATCATTAGCTGCTGCAAAGAGATTAGCTGAATTAGTTAGGTAAATTGATGATCATTTTTAAATTTAAGGGGAAACAGGGATATTCATCATGTTTTATTGTTATAGAGAACATCAATGGAATGACGAAGAGTTTGGTATTGCTGAATTTCTCTTTGATGAGCCAAGTCCAGTGAGTATATCCAAATGTTTTTTACAGCAAGCTTGCTTATACAATTCAATTTAGTTCCGTCTTCATCGTAGTATGTTTATGCCTACCATCTTGAATCAAGGTACCGAAGAGCAAAAGAAATTATATCTCGAGCCTGCAATGAAATATGAAATTATTGGTTGTTATGCACAAACAGAGGTACGTTGTATAATGGTTTGTCAGTTGATATAATATAGACTAAATCCTAATAGCTTGGTCATGGTTCCAATGTTCGTGGTTTGGAAACAACAGCTACATATCAACCCGAAACTCAAACTTTTGTATTTAATTCACCCACATTGACATCTTCTAAATGGTGGATTGGTGGTCTTGGTGTTGCTGCAAATCATGCAATTGTCATGGCTCGTCTTATTAGCAATGGTAAAGATCATGGTCCTCATCCTTTCATCGTTCAGATCAGAAATTTGGAAAACCATGAACCACTAGAAGGTGTAACCGTAGGTGATATCGGTCCCAAATTTGGATTTAATACTGTTGATAATGGCTTCATCCTTTTTAATAATATGCATGTGCCACATATTGCCTTGTTGGCTCGTTATTCTAGTGTCAATAAAATTACTGGAGAATACGTTACACCACCAAACTCTAAATTAGCATATGGAACTATGGTTTTTGTTCGTGCAAACATTGTGCTTGGTAAAGTTTATATTCACAAAACATATATTTTTTTTAGGTTCAACCATCTAATTTTAATTTTAGAATCTCGTTATGTGCTTGCAAGAGCTGCTACTGTCGCTGTTCGTTACTCTGCTATTCGTAGTCAAGGCTCAGATGCTGCTAATCCTAAAAAGATTACTGTCGCTGATGGTTCAATCAAAACTGTCGAGACACCTGTGTTGGATTATACTATGCAACAATATAGATTGTTCCCAATTATTGCACAGGCATACGCATGCCATTTTACTGGTCAAGAAATGCATCGTATGTATTATGAAAATCAAGAAAAGATGGCTCAAGGCGATTTCTCTTATTTGGCCGATCTCCACGCTTCTTCCTCGGGATTAAAGAGTTTGACTACTACTCTGGCTGTTTCTGCTATCGAGGATTGTCGTCGTGCTTGTGGTGGACATGGTTATTCCTTGTTCTCAGGTCTTGGTCAGTTTTATCAAGATTATCTCCCTAAAGCCACCGTAAGTTTGATCTAGATAAATCTAAGCAACTATATACTAATAATATTATATAATTTAGTGGGAAGGGGATAATTACTTGTTAACTCAACAAACCGCTCGTTATTTGCTCAAAACAATGAGATCTGTTCGTGCCGGTAAAATTAGTGGCAAAAATTCTACGTTCTCCTCTGAATATATTTCAGAATATCTCTCCAATCCTCAAGCTCGTTGCCCATTTACATCTGTCAAAGACTTGAGTAATCCGGAAGCATTGTTGTCTGCTTTCAAATTCCGTGCTGCTTTCCTAGTTGAAAAGGCTGTTCATGCAATTGACGTTGAGCAAACAACTTGGAACGATATGTTGGTAGAGATCTATAGAATCTCTCGTGCTCATTGTCAGCTCTTGATGGTCTCTAATTTCATCAAAGCTGTATTCAATGACAGTGCAATAGCTAATTCGGATATTGGTAAAGCCCTTCAGCGTGTAGCTATTCTTTTCTGTCTTTCCACTTTGGAACAAGAAGCTGCTGATTTCTTGACTTCTGGTTATCTTTCACCTGATCAAGCTTTGATGATCAAACAACATACCATTACTGTTCTAAAGTCTATTCGCCCCGACGTTGTTGCTCTCGTCGACGCCTTTGGTTTCCCTGATTATCTCTTGAACTCTGCTTTAGGTGAAAATGATGGTGATGTCTATGAGAAAATGACAGCTATGGCAGAAAAAGAACCTCTTAACCAAAATAAGGTTGCTGATGGATATGAAGATTACATTCGTCCTCTTATCCATAGCGGAAAAGGCGCCTGGAAGGTTGACCAAAAGGGTATTGCTAGACTCTAAATGTAAATAAACGGTATATTCAAGTTCATAGATTAAAGAAAAAAGTTATTAAAATAAAACCATCGCACTATTATATATTTTGACTAATCTAACCATTTGCAATTCGATATACAGAACATATTTCATCGTTCCACTACAGAGTATCGTAACTTTGTAACAGTAGGATAGACTGAGTCAAATGAATAACTATAATATAATCTTTACCTAGTATCATCGCATATATAGTATAGCAATCAATCTAGAAATATTAATTTGTCGTCGAGATAATCCAAATAGTAGTTCATATCACAGCTTGAACCCTAAGTAACGGAGTTCTAAAATTCATTTGATGAAAGATCATAAAAAAATGAATGAAAAATGGCTCAAAAAACAAAATCGTTTAATGGCTTATGAGCCGCAACGTAAATCGGCCTAACATATTATATAGTTTTTGTACAGTTTTGGATTTTTCATCCATCTAAATAAAAATTAAAAAAAAAAATTCACTTAAAATTGTGCGTAAAATGCAATTGAACTTTTGGAAGTTTTTTGAAAATACATAACATTTTTTATAACGATGACTCAAATGTAAGTAATGGAAATAATGCACAGCAAAATTATCTATCGATCGAGCTATTGCGAAACCTTCTAGCTATATTTTCCATAGAGAAAACAAGATTTTTGCCTAATTTTTTTCAGATTCAGAATTTGGGATGGGGGTATATAAGGGAAAAATGAAAGCTAGAAATGGAGGTACCTTTTTATACACATTTTTGAGGATATCTCCACGACAAATTAATATTTTGAAAACGTCTAAATTAATTCTGAGAGAGCTTAACGAGCTTAATGACATGGATGCAAAAAAAATGTTGCTCAATTTAATCAATATTTTGAAACCTACTATAGAAATATCAAAAAAAAATGAATAAAAATAAAAGTGCTCAAATATTTTTTATATTAAAATATGTTATATAGCACTTCAAAACAAGTAAGTTTTATTATTAAAAAGTGTTAGTATAGCCTAATGTTTTCTGGAGATATGAATCCTCAAAGTTTTCAATCCTTTAGCAGTGAAATACGCGTAAAAAATCTGAAACCTTAGCACTAAAAAAATAATAACAACTGCAAAAAGTAGGGTATTTCCAGACAGTTATTTTTGAATTAAAGCTGAACATCTCAGGTATATTGACATATAATTTTTTCTTGGTGGTATTTAGTGAAAACAAAAAGTAGAGCACGGATGAAAAATGAGACCCAGTTTTCAAGGAAAAAGCAGTGAATTTTACGCGTTTTTGAGCCCTTCGTGAGACATAGAATAAATTTAGGAATATATAGCAAAATGTGACCAATTCATGTCTGTTTAGTAGTGTCTAAAATATATCTTAAAAATGTTTAGTATGAGGTTAGTTATAGAAAGAAGGCATATTCCGATTTTGAAGAAGATTGAAACTATCAATTTTATTTTTTGAAAATTTAAGTTTAATATTAGAATTCATTTTAACTTATTGAGCGTAGTTTCTTTGTGTACTACAGCCAGTCAAAATAGGTTGTGAAGGACAGAACGAGCAAAATAAATTGTAATTTTTTTTTATTGATTAATTAGTCAGAAAAATAATCACATAAATATCATAGAGTGTAATTGTTTAGCTTCTACATGGAAAAAAAAATCCAAAAATCATTTTTTATTATATATGCTGTATTAACAGATATCGTTTTCCTGTGAAGATCGGACGAGATCTGGTATTTTTAATATTGATGACCGTAACTTTTATAGATTATAAAAATTCTGTTACTACAGTCGTGATTCGATTTAGTGGAATCGTTGGGAGGGAGAAAAGTGTCCACTAAATCGAATTTTCCACTAAATCGAATAAATCATTTTCCGCAATATTGGATCAAAAAATGAGAATAAAAAGGCGTTACTAATTTACAGTATTAAATAATATTGTTAATAAAGGCTTTTCATATTCGAGCAACTGAATTAAACAGTGAATGATAAGAAATCTATTAAAAAACTGAAGCAAATCAAGCACGTGATTTGGTTATTCTCCATATTTCTTCTAGTTTCATGGCTACCAGATCAAGTTATTACCGGATAAATACAGTTTTATCCAATAGTATTTATATTTTACTAATATAGTGGACTGGTAGAAACGAAATTGTCCACTATCCACTGAATCGATTCAGTGGATTTAGGTAGTAAAATTATGAAAAAAAAAACGGGAGATTTCAAACTGTCCATTAAATCGAAAATCCGTTATTTACGAGTCCACTAAATCGAATCACGACTGTATATATAAGACACGTTTTACCTACTTACTACTAAATTTTTGTATATATACGTAGCGCTATTTTGTATTTTACTGATTATATGCTCACTGGGAACTTCAGTTATATTTTCTAGTGAAATAAAGTCAGCTTTTGCATTATTGTACCTAGCATAATCACGTAATATAGGGCAAAAATAATGGATTTTTCTTTATATTTCAATCAGGAATAAAGTTTTTTTTGTAAACCAAATTGCTGCTAATACTCAGCATATAGTAGGATCATATTGAAATGTCAAAAGAGTCTATATAAATAATCTTGCCAGAATATTACACTTTTATTAACAATACATCCTTTGGATGTATTTATATACCTTAATTATAACTATTACTAGAGTTTTACTATCTAAGAATATGATGTAAGTCAATGATCCATATTGATTTACTGTAACACTAATTATAGACTGTGACCTTGGATGTGAGACATAGGATGAGTATTGACATAACACATATGCCAAAGAAAAAAATATGATCAAATTACTCAATATTGCGCAAATCGAAAAAAACCAAATAACAGATAAGTAGAAGGATGGCGGTTAAAAAAATCAAACATAGAGGGGACGTTTGTCCTAGTTGCTAGACTTATGCGCTTTACAGCTAGTTCAAACGGAGAGGTTGTGGGTTCGAAACTCATGTAAACGGATTTTCTTCGGAACTTGTGTTTGCCAGGCTAGAAGCGCAGCAAATCATCCCCTCACCTTTTTTTCGTTTCAACTTTCTACGCGCAGCTTTTAAAAGACTAGCAATTGTCGTCTTTTTTTCTCTATTCTAATATCATTAGCCTTATTTTGGAAATCCATTTCTTTATGAATATCTTATTTTACAAACACAAGAGATTTACAAAGTAGACACATTCTGCATGCAATAATTTAATAATGTAAACTGTATTGTAAGCCTACTGAGAAACATGTATAATCACACAGATTAAATATCATAATATAAAATAAAATCAAATTAGAAATTAATAATATATTATGAATTACAATTATAGAAAGAAATTAAAATAGTAATCTCTAATGACTAAGTTTCCAAAAAAACTTAGTCGTGCTTTTTTTTAATTGATTTTTTTAAAGAAAAAAAATATGAGATGCTTGAAGCTTGCGAAATATCTCACACAACCATTTAATATATATTTATGATCGATAATTAGAAGTATTCCTCACTACTGTCCGTATATTTTGATTTTGGTTTTCATCCAGTAAGTAGTAACAAATAAAGTATTAAATAATAGGATTAAGTTTTTAAAATAATAACAAAAAACTACCAACAGTATACTCGTAAATTATAATTTAATACATTATCGTTCAATATGACCGAATATTAATGAATCAGAGAAAATACAATCGGTAAAAACTGATACTCAATGCTAAACGAGGTCAAGATTGATGAAAGGTGCTTTCATTGCGTGGTGCAAATTGCGACATTTTGATGGATAGAAATTACAGGACCAAGATGTTGTGTTTGCTTCAGGATTTTCAAAAGGGTTCAGAAGCATTCTTCATTAAACTCAACTAGATGTTGAATACTCACCATATGCGATTAGTATCATTTTGTCTTTTATTTAATTGCTGTATTATTAAAAATCAAACTTTTCATAGCTTATAACAATGACAATGGGATGTTTCTGATTTTAAATTGACATTTATCATAAGGCGGACTGATGATACATTTGATACTACTGTTGATGGAACAAGTCAATTTAATTTATGGGATTTGAATGAAAATAACGAGGAACCATTTGTAAGTACTTAAGTTAGTTCTGGTAAAGCATTCAATAAATTGACTTGGGACAAAGAGGATAAAAAGGCGGCAATAGGTTCCAGTGATGGCCATGTTTATGTTTATGATATTGGATAGGTAATATTAAAACTCAATGTAAATCACCTCTAGCGCAATATTTATAACGTAAGACTATATCATCGTCAAATAAGCTACCACATAATATTAACGTGTATAAATATTTACGGTAATAAGCTTGAATCAAGTGAGTATAGCATCGTAAATTCTTGAAAAAGCTTTCAGGTATTATAAAATCTCTTATTTTTAAGACTTACAAAGCTTATAAGCGGAATATTAATTTCAAAAATTATTCTTCTCCAGATCATCAATTTTGACATTTTTTAATTTTTTTTTCTGATTTTGCAAATCTAGAGTTAATTATACTACCAATTATAAAAACAAAAAATATACACATATACAGAATTTAGCGCTCTATTTGCTCAATAAAAAATAACAAACATTTTTATTGCAAAATATTACAAGAAAACTCTTTAATCAAAAAACCGTTTTTGGGCCAAAAATGCTAAGTTTCATTACTTAACAATTAATATTAAGCTTTTATAAAATGTGTATTAGTCATGGCTACAATTTTCTCTCACAATGTAGTATATTTAAACGTTGATTTTGGTATCAAAATTTGATTTTTCTATTTTTTGATCAAAATCATGAGGGTTGGTAAGGATAAAATGATCCCCGAAAATGTCCGCTACAAAAACTGAATTTTCAGACCGTACTGCTTAAATATAAGAAAAGTAAAAAAAAAAACGCATTTTCATTTAAATCTTAGATATTTACCATAGTATAAAAGACTTAGCCGTTCGATCGTGTTATGCTCAATTATGGCGTCGCTCTAAGAGCTCGCTTTTGCAATTTTTTAATAAATCTATGATATGACAGACAGTTTTTCTAGTAGAAAAATGTATGTTTCTACAGTATGATAGCAAATATTGCCTATTTTGCTTAGTTTATGGGTTGATGCGCTGTTATGCTGCTTTTACATTGGCTGAAATGTGCAATTTAGCAGGGTTTTAATTGCGCTAAATAATGTAAAGCTTTGAAAATCCTTTTCTACGTGTGTTGTTTCTCTCTTTTTGTTTTCATCTTCCAAGGATATTATTCACCGTTTGATAAGGCATATCAGACTATCAAGCTGGTATTCTTCTTTTCTTTTGTCTGAATGCGCATGCTAACATGAAGGACTAATGTTTTTAATATAGGTAGCAGTCGTTATATTAGAGACTGGTATTTTTATTTAACCCCATTCTAAGATCAAATATCATTATTTACTACTGTATTGTTGGATGTATTTTTTGATTACCAGATCAAATCGAAGGCAATGATATTATATTTACTCAATAAAAAGCTAAGACTGGATACTGTCGTATATTTTCAGGATTGATAAATAGTACTTAAAAAAGAATACAATTATCAAAGAATGAGTAATTAATCAGTTCTTCAACTGTATGATAAAAACAAGATATCGTTTATTTAGATATAAAATTATGGCCTTTTATATTGATTTGACATTGAGATCCTGAGATGTAATTTAAGGCGCTATTGAACCATTAGATCTGTTTGATAGTAATCTATGGATTGAAATGGATCAATCATAATTTAACCGTTCTTGCAGAGCTTGTGAGTTGTCTTGTTTCAATGCTGCGCTAAATATGCTTGGATGTTGATTTGATAGCTACTTGATTGGTTAACTGCTGGGATGAAATAATGTGGTGTCATAATTGAGGTCAAAGCGTTTTTGGTAATTACTGGATTAAACTTGATACGCTAGGAGTTTCTTATATCCGATATCAAGACTTGCACTTCAATACATGTCGTAGTCAATAGATTTTAAGATGTATTGATACTGTAGAAGGTGATAATATATGATACTAGTAGGTGGAATACAACAGCTACAAACCCAGGAAATGTTCCAGAAAAGTGATAAAATTTCAAATGATATAGAAACAAAAAAAAAGGGATAATCAAATGTTTTGTCTAATAACCATAGTTTTGATCGTAGCTACTGTATACTTGAAAACAAATCTTTTTACAGCTGACAATCGTAAACTAAAATGGTAAGTTTAAAGAAGGTTAATTTGTTTAAATTTTAAGAGTGATAAAGTAACATATGTAATCTTAGATTTGGCTTGCATATAAATTTAATAAGCAGTAAGCGTTATTCAAGTTTATGCTCGAGCAAAAACCATTGTTGCTATAAACATTATAGCTATAATAAACATATTTACAAATGATGATGATAATCGTAAATATATTGGTTCTTGCATATATTACTCTACATCAAAAACGTATTGATTTGTATTATTGTATTGTCTATTATAATTTATATTAATGAAAACAAATGTGATTTAAAAACCCATGATGTGAACTACTGGCAGTCTTTCACACATCAAATTGAATTAGTAATAAATAACATGAATCTGGTGTGAGAACCAAGATCATGAAATATAGAAACTTAACTATAATTTAAAATCACAAACAACAATTATAGATAATTGTATAACCTGAATTAATAATTGCTGACCCCTTTTCCCATCAGCTTTAAAACCAAGATCAAATTACTGCATTAGTAATTTGAATTAGACATTTAATATAAATACCACAACAACGATCCATCGAGTAGATGAATCGTTGCTTTACTTTATACCTTTAATGAACTTAGTAGAGTTATAATTGTATTTCCTATCGCTTTTTTTATAATTACGTTTTTTGTAGCAACCCATTCCAGTAAAAAAATGCAATGGAATTTTGAGAACGGCACGATGCTCATGTACAAACCAATTTGTGCGTAGTATACGATTAGATCATTATGCTCATAATCAGATTTTATTATTATGCACAAATAGGAATAATGAATGCTTATGGGCAATTCTACTATTATGCACACATGGGATTAATGTCATGTATATAGTAGACAGAATCTATAATTCTACACATACAGGCTTTTCGTTATGCTCGTGTGCAATTTCTTTTGTTGTGCCCATGTGCATCTTGTTATCTTTTTAGCCATTATTCAGTGGGCGCAACAACTCATCAGGCTATAGTGTATAGCCCACCTGGGCACAATAAAATTATCTTGTGCAGCACAGGTCGGCCGTAGTGCTTTTATATATAAATCCTTTAAATTTGTGATTTTATCGACTTTTTTTGAATCCGGTTGTATCATCTTATAGCTGCCTGGGATATTTAAATAACCGCTTCCGGGCTGTCCGGTAATTTTTTCTAGAAATTTAAAGCATGGAAATATCATTAGATCATTAGATGGCCGCTTCCGGAGATTGTCGGCTTTTTTTTGGAAGAGTGACGATTGGCAAAAATATGAATCATATACTGTGTTGTACGTCACCAAGTACCATATGTTATCACCTTCTAAAGTATCAATAATACATCTTACAATCTATTGACTATGACATGTATTGAAGTGCAAAGTCTCGATATCCGATATAAGAAACTCCTAGCGTATCAAGTTTAATCCAGTAATTACCAAGAACGCTTGGACCTCAATTATGACACCATATTATTTTATCCCAGCGGTTAATCAATCAAGTAGCTATCAAATCAACATCCAAGCACAACAACTAGCACAGCATTGAAATAAAGCACCTCACAAGCTCTGCAAGAACGGTTAAATTATGATTGATCCATTTCAATACATAGATTACTATCAAACAGATCTAATGGTTCAATAGCGCCTTAAATTACATCTCAGGATCTCAATGTCAAATCAATATAAAAGACCATAATTTTATATCTAAATAAACGATATCTTGTTTTTATCATACAGTTGAAGAACTGGTTCATTTATTACTCATTCTCCTTTAATTGTATTCTTTTTTTAAGTATTATTTACCAAACATGAAAATATACGACACAACAGGTGGTTTTATTGGACAGAAATATCATATTTTGCTGATGGTTTTCTCGATTCACAATGATTTGTGAAAGTAGAAATATGAATTTTTATGCAGCAATATATATAAATCTATTATCATGTATAAGTGGTAATTAATTGGATTAATATTCACAAGAATAGGATTATTTTCTTTATTTCCTGCAATTTCAATATTAGTTTATTATTTTGTAAAACTTAAAACTCATTATCCAGGGCTTAATTTCTGTACTCACTAGATAGATCTAACTCCAAGCTACTCTGCATTTTTTGTTTTAGCAAAAAATATTGATTTTTCGTCGAGATAATTAAAATGATAGTTTTTATCACAGCTTAAAACCTATCATACCGGGATTCCAAAATTTATTTGCTGAAATGAACGAAAAATGATTCAGAAAAACAAAATTGTTTAATGGCTCATTATCTGCAAAGTAAGTCGACCTAACATATTAAATAGTTTTTGTACAGTTTTGAATTCTGCATCCATTTAAATAAAAACTAGACAAATATTCCACATTAAATTGTGCGCAAAATGCAATTGCAATTTTGGAAGTTTTTTTAGAATACATAACAGTTTTTATAACAATGTTTCAAATGTAAGTAATGCAAATAATGCGCAACAAAATTATCTATCGATCGAGCTATTGCAGAACCTTCTAGATATAGTTTCCATAGAGAAAACAAGATTTTTGTCTAATTTTTTTCAGATTCAGAATTTGGGATGAGGGTATATAAGGGAAAAATGAAAGCTAGAAATGGAGGTACTTTTTTTGTACACATTTTTGAGGATATCTCCACGAAAAATCATTATTTTGAAAAAAACCTAAATTGGATCTGAGAGAGCTTAACGAGCTTAATGACATGAACGCAAAAAAAATGTTGCTCAATTTAATTAATATTTTGAAACCTACTATAGAAATATCAAAAAAAAAAAATGAAAAAAAAAAATAAAAGTGCTCAAATATTTTTTATATTAAAATATGTTATAGAGCACTTCAAAACAAGTAAGTTTTATTATTAAAAAGTGTTAGTATAGCCTAATGTTTTCTGGAGATATGAATCCTCAAAGTTTTCAATCCTTTAGCAGTGAAATACGCGTAAAAAATCTGAAACCTTAGCGGTGAAAAATTAATAACAACTGCAAAAAGTAGGATATTTCTAGACACTTATTTTTGAATTAAAGCTGAACATCTCAGGTACATTGGCATATAACGTTTTCTTGGTGTTATTTAGTGAGAACAAAAAGTAGAGCAAAGATGAAAAGTGAAACCTGGTTTTTAAGGAAAAAGCAGTGGGATTTACGTGTTTTTGAGCTTTTCATGAGATATAACATGAATTCAGGAATAGCTAGCATAATGCGACTAGTTTGTATCCATTTTGTGGTCTCTGAGGTATATCCTAAAACTGTTTATTATGAAGTTGGCTATTGAAAAGAGGGTAAGCTCCAAGTGGGTCTTAAGTAGGTGTAAAAATGCTCAAAGATCAATTTTATACTGAATATGAATAATGCGAACCTAAATAATTAGTCTTAAGATATTTTAATGAACTTTTGAATTGTTTGACTAAATAAAGGGGAGAGAGGGAGGGAGGGGGATAGGGATAGAGGGGGAGGGGGGAGGGGAGGAGATAAATAAGTTGCATGTAAAAGTCTTACAAACACATATTCAAAATTTAAAATATGAGTATGGTTACCTTAAACGTCTTCTTCATTTTCCTCGTCGTCACCTTCCTCATTATCGTCAACATCCCAATATTTCTCTTTCTCATCCTTATCCTTATCTTCACCCTCCTTACTATACTCGCAATCGTGACGCTGTGATTCATCTTTGCAATTCTCTTCGTCTTAATGATCGTGGCGGAAGCGATGGTGTGTATGGTAATCACCTAATTCAGCGCATCCGCCAGCTATAATGCTGGAAGTGCTTCCGAAATATCTAAATTGGAATCAAAGGATGACAATGAATTAGATTCTGATATAGTATCTGGATTTGATCGAGAATCAGATTCTGATTGAGAGGAAGACTCTTTAGAGCTACTGCCAGTATGTATTATCAATAGACGTTGTTAATATACAATATGACGCACTTTTTTCTTAACATTGCTAACATGTTTCTGTGGAAATCAATGTAATAACTTCATAAGCAGGTATTGACTCAATTGGATATTCCATAGTAGTCGTTATTGATGGATTTGGTACCTGTATTGTATTTGCCTTGTATATGTAGTAGTGGTTTTCGTACCTTCAGCTTCTATTTTTGTGGAAGTTTCCCCAATAAAAATATTGTTAATACCTATTTCAATAACAGTATTGATAAATATTGACACTGTTACTGTACACATTGTGGTGTCATGTGTTTCAATTCCTGTATTGTAAAGTCCTGGCCGATGTCGTGTTGTAGTGTCTATCACTGTTTCATAAACAGTTATTATTTCGGTGCGTAGAAGTTAGATTGTTTTCAATGAGTTCTTTGGCAATGCGGTATTGATTACTGGAGGACATGTTTGGTACAAACATGGGCCAAATCGAATTGTGTTAAGCTTAGATCAGAGCGAATACTCACATCATTAAGAGTACCATCACTTTTTATTTGTAAGGTAAGTGTTGTAACCAACAATGCCTTTTTAATTATCTCTAATGCTCCTATTATTGTAGCGAAAGAAACATAACTATAGTAATTATTTTTATATGTTTAGCGCAAATCTGATTGTTGCAGTACTTTAGCTGTGGATCCTGTTGGAAGACAGATATACCCATTTAAAGCAACATTCATGTAGGCTCCAGTTACAAATTTGACGACAAGACCAACCTTTGAATATATGTCTGGATTATTATCGCTATAATCAACAGCACTCTTTGCATTGATAGAATAGTTGGTGCAATAAATTACCCCTGAGCATAAAGAGGACCTGATATAGAATGACTACCACCTGTTACAAAAGTTCTAATCTAATTGAATTGAAATTTTGCAACTATTTTTTCAATTAAAATTAATATAAAATATTAAATAATTTAAAATCTTTAGATTGTATCCAAGAAACGACATTTTCTGATAGATCAGTTAAGAAATCTTGGACTACATCTGAATTTGTAAATATGGCACCTTCGACTGTATATCAAAGCGAAAACTTCTAGCATCTGCAGCGAATCGCAATAAGCTTCCAGAATCTTGACCAAAAATTAAAACTGGATTCAAAAGGATTAAATCTGTTGCAATTGCAAGAGTTTTATAATTGAAAATTGAATAAAAAAAAAAAAAAAAAAAAAAAAAAGGTCAAAACATGCAATTTAACCAGCATTTTTAAAAATGTATTTGAGTAAATAAATCTGCAATTTTGTTTATTCTTCACTGTACAATATTAAAAAAAAGAAAAAAAAGGGAGTACGGTGATATAAAAATGCCCTTAAAATAAAGAAAACTTGGTAAAATTCCTTTTATAAATCCCTTTTTTCTTTTGTGTAATATTTACATATAAAAATGGGAGTAAAAAGGGATTTGATTTGATGTCAATCCATCCTTGTACGAGCATAGAAATTATGAGTTACATTATAACATTTTCAAAAACTGGTTTTTTCCCTCTTTTTCTTCTTTTTTGCTTTCTTTTTGCTTATTTTCTTTAAAATGGTGAAGCAAAAAGATACCATTTTACATCATATAAAGTCATTGTATGATTCAAATGTATTATATTCTCGATTGGGTGATAATGTTATTGTTGCTATAAACTCAAATCATAATCAAAATCAAAGCCAACAATCAGTGGAATATGTTTCTGAATATAAGAACACCACACTTAGTACACAACTGCCATTTCATTTGTTTCAAACTGTAAATCAATGCTACCTTCATATGAGAAGAACAGCGATAGATCAGTCGATTTTATTAAGGTTTTTTTTTTTTTGTGAATATCCTTTCTCCCTATAAACATTTATTAACTGCTCTTTAAACCCATAGTGGTGATACAGGAAGTGGAAAGTCTGAAATATCCAATCTAATTATATCTCATTTGATATCTTTAAGCGTTCACAAAAAAGAGACAAAACTACAAACACAAATACTACATGTGCAAGCAATATTGAACGCATTTGGACATGCAAAAACATCCTTGAACCAAAACGCATCTAGATTTGGAAAGTATATGGAGATTCAATTCAATGAAAGAGGTAGAATGATTGGGTGTAAAGTGTTAAATTACCTGTTGGATAAGCAAAGAGTAGTAGCTGGACAACATAAGAAGATTGGATACAATTTCCATATATTCTACATGTTATTATGTGGTGCAACTATAGAGGAAAGAACTGCATTATCGTTAACTGATTTCGCTGCATATAAATACACGAAAGCAATATCACCACCATTTTCTAATGATCAAAGCAATGAAGATTATCAAGCACTTTTGGCCTCTTTGAGACATATTGGATTAGGAAAACGATATCAAACCCGTATTATGCAATTAATTGCTTCTATTTTACATTTGGGTCAACTTCAATTTGTAGACGATACAACAATGCAAGAAGCTGCTTATGTTAAAAATGTGGAAACTTTAGAATTGGTATCTGATTTCCTAGGCATTAATCCTCGAGCACTTGAAAACGTATTAACATACAAGACGCAATTAATCAAAAAAGATATTACTACACTCATATTAAATGCAGATCAAGCTGCAGTGCAACGAGATGAACTTGTTACTGTATTATATTCGCTGTTATTCACTTGGATAATAGAACAAATCAACAGCAAGTTATGTAATGAGAATATTCATAATTTCATTGGTATATTGGATTTACCAGGCATAGAAGTCAGTAAGCAAGGACCTTTAGGCATGGATAATCTTTGTTTAAACTACAGTAATGAACGGTTACAAAGCTACATTTCAAAATATATATTTGAAAGCAGTGGCGTAGAATATAGTTTAGATGGTTTAGATTATTCAGTTGTAGAATCCCCAACAAATGCATCATGTATAGATTTATTCGATCAACCTCGCCATGGTATTATTGACATAGTAAATAGTTTTTCAAAGAAATCTACAAGTACTTCAACAGGACGCTCAAACGACCAAGTCATGTTGGAGACTATAATTAAGTATCAAACAGGCAATGAATCATTTTCTATAAAGAAATCTGATACAGGAACTCCATTATTTGCAATTCAACATTTCACTGGACCTCAATTATATCAACCAGAAGGGTTTATAGAAACAAATCAAGATGCATTGAATACTGATTTTGTATCTTTATTTAGAGGTGGTTCAGACTTATCACCTTCAACAAATAGCTTTTTAGTGCATTTATTCGAAGATAAATCAATTACAACTGAATCACATCCTAAAAATGCAGATGCTATATTGAATGCACAACAAGTAAACAAGCCCAATCGTATGCCATCTATGAGACGCTCCAAATCAACAAAGCGCAATAAAAATACAACAGAAGAAGATAACGAAGACTCCAACGCAATTACCAATACCTCAAGAACTAAAAAAGTTGTGCCTGTTGTACTTGCTCAATTGAGATCTTCTCTAGACGATTTGTTCACTACTCTGGATGAAACAATGCCTTGGTTTGTTTATTGTATACGTCCCAATCATAAAGCAGCTTTAGGATCAACAGCAAACTTTGATTCGCAATTAGTACAAAACCAAGTGCAAGCACTGGGATTAGAAGCTATAGCTAAAAGGTTGGAATCAGGATATTTCAATAACATATTTCAGCATGAAGAATTTTGCGAGCGTTATGCTGATATTCTTATTACAATTGGGGTAGATCAAAATAGACTTCCTCGAGCTAAATGTCAAGCTGCTTTAGATATATTTGGTTGGCCAAATGCTTCTCAGAACGCTATGATTGGAAATTTAAAGGTATAAATATACATTACACATCTAGATTGAAATGCCTTGATCATCACTTGCATGAAGCTAACATTTATTAATAGATATTTCTTAATGATGATGCTTGGAGAGATTTAGAAGATAGATTACGAGTTTCCGAGAAAGAAGATCAGAAAAAGCAAAGAGATGTATTGAGAGAATCTAGAGCTGTATTAGCCTTATCATCCAAAGATGGTGGTGGTGATAACTTGATGTCTCGCAATTTGAGTCAAGATGAATATTCGCATGTTTCTTCTGGTTCAAATGCAGATTTGTTTACATCTACTGGTAACTCGGATTCTACAGGCAATTACGATCGTCGTGCTATGGCTGCTGCTAATGCTGCAGCTGCTGGATTACCTCCACCACGTGCCTTTACAAATGCAGGCAGTCATGCACGCATGTCTTCCTATAGCGCTTATTCTGAAGATCAAGGCTCATTTGTATCTGAAGACCCACATCAACAACAATATACGAATGATACTGATTCACAAACAGCTTCTGATAATTTTGATTCTAGTGCATCCGGTTATCTTGAGATGAAAACTATGCCAATTGCAGTAGATGCATCACCACCTTATGAAGAAGAATCACACAAAGTAACTTCCGTGCGTAAGCGATGGTTATTCTTTGTTTGGGCAATGACTTGGTGGGTTCCAACCCCTTTTATGGTTTGGTGTGGACGCATGAAAAGAAGAGATATACAAATTGCATGGCGAGAAAAGCTTGCATTATGTATCATCATCTTGTTCATGTCTGGTTTTATTATTTGGTTCTTGGTCTTTTTTGGAAAGCTGATCTGTCCTCATCAAGATGTGTTTTCTCAATCCGAATTGCAATCACATAGTACCTCGGATAATGCATATGTAGCTATTCGTGGTGAAGTATTTGATTTAACCCGTTTTGCTCCTCACCATTGGGCTAGTCAAGTTATTCCAACTAATGCAATTACTCAATATGGTGGTAAAGACGCAAGTGATTTGTTTCCTGTTCAAGTTTCAGCTCTTTGTCAAGGCGTGAATGGAACAGTATCGGATTATGTGTCTCTAGATTATCATTTTAATTTGACAGACTCCAATTCAAACTATCATGATTTTAGATCTTGGACTGAAGATCCTCGTCCAGATTGGTATTTTGAAAAACTAGTATATTTACGTAAAAACTACAAGGTTGGCACTATGGGATATACAAACAAAGATGTGTATAAACAAGCAAATAATCCTGTAGACATGGGAGGTATACAAAGTACTAGAGTTTGGGGTATTTTGAATGAAAGCATTTATGACCTTACTTATTATGTCAGTGGTGGAAGGAGAGTACAAGTACCTGTTGGTATGCAAGTACCTACAGATGTTGATACAAACTACATGTCTGATGTGGTTGTTAATTTGTTTAGACAGAAATCAGGCGAAGATATTACAGATTATTGGAATGCTTTACCCCTTGATCCTGATGTACGTCTTCGTCAAGAAGTATGCTTAAAGAATTTATTCTATGTTGGATCTTTAGATCAAAGAAATTCTGCAAAATGTATCTTTTCAGAATACTTGCTGCTTATTGTCACTGTATTTTTGTGTCTTGTTATCGTATTCAAATTCTTGGCTGCTCTACAGTTTACTACCAAACGAGATCCTCAATCGCATGATAAGTTTGTCATTTGTCAAGTTCCTTGCTACACTGAAGGCGAAGATGAATTGAAAAAGACAATTGATTCTATTGCAGCCGTTAAATACGATGATAAAAGAAAGTTGTTATTCATTATTTGTGATGGCATGATTGTGGGTGGTGGTAATGATAGACCTACACCTCGAATTGTTTTGGATATTTTAGGTGTAGATCCATACGTTGACCCTGAAGCACTATCGTTTTTATCTGTCGGTGAAGGTCAGAAGCAGCATAATATGGCAAAGGTTTATTCTGGCTTGTATGAATGTCAAGGACATGTTGTACCTTATATTGTAGTCTCAAAAGTGGGCAAACTTAGTGAACGTCAAAAGCCAGGAAATCGAGGAAAAAGAGATTCACAATTGATTTTAATGCGATTCCTCAACAAGGTTCATTTCAATGCACCAATGACACCTATGGAGTTAGAAGTTTATCATCAAATTAAGAATATTATTGGTGTTAATCCTAGCTTTTATGAATTTGTATTGATGGTTGATGCTGACACAGAGGTAGAACCAGATGGCTTGAATCATTTGGTGTCTTCATTCGTACATGATGCCAAGATTATTGGTTTGTGTGGCGAGACAAAATTATCAAATGAAAAAGATACTTGGGTTACTATGATTCAAGTATACGAATACTTCATCTCTCATTACATGATCAAGGCTTTTGAATCTCTTTTTGGATCTGTTACATGTTTACCTGGTTGTTTTTGTATGTATCGAGTTCGCTCACCAACCAAAAATCAACCTCTATTAGTTTCGAATCAGGTCATTGAAGATTATCAAATCAATCGAGTTGATACCCTTCATAAGAAAAATCTATTGCATTTAGGTGAAGATCGTTATCTAACAACACTTATTTTGAAACATTTCCCAACATACAAGACTAAATTTGTGCCAGATGCTAAATGCGCTACAAATGCTCCTGATCAATGGTCTGTGCTCTTATCTCAACGTCGTAGATGGATCAATTCTACTATTCATAATTTGGGTGAGCTTGTGTTTTTGCCTCAGTTATGTGGTTTTTGTTGTTTCTCTATGAGATTTGTTGTCATGCTTGATTTAATTAGCACATTGGTGCAACCTGCTATTGTGGGTTATTTAGTATTTTTGATCTATACACTCGCTACATCGTCTAGCGCAGTTCCAGTCATGTCAATTATTACCATTGCAGGTGTTTACGGTCTACAAGCTATCATCTTTATTCTTCATAAACAGTGGGAGCACATTATCTGGATGATTGTTTCTATATTTGCTATTCCGGTATTCTCATTATATATTCCAATCTATGCTTATTGGCATTTTGATGACTTTTCTTGGGGTAACACTCGTGTAGTTTTAGGTGATAAAGGAAAGAAACTGGTTGTTGGTGCTGATGAAGGTAAATTTGATCCAAATTCAATTCCTACCATGTCTTGGGACAAGTATGAAGAGGATTTATATACCGAAGATTATAATCAAAACGACACAGCATCAGTAGTATCAAAAGGCTCAAGCTATACACATAGTAGTTATGTGAGTTATAGAAGTAATAATAACAGTAAGCAACATCTATCTCAGCAACCTCAAGCACCTGTAAATTATCCTGCTAGTCAATACTCTTACAATATGAATTCAAGTCAATCCTATTCTGCTTTACCTATACAAAATCCTCATTCCTCTTTTATTTATACTAACCCAAATCCTCATTATTCTGTAATGAGTGGCCTCAATAATCAGCAATATGCATATAATCAACCATCTCCATTGCATCGATACGAGTAAAAATTAATATCCTTTAATAATAAATCTAGTGTAGATATTCAACAATGAAAATAATAAAGTGATTATTCATGTTTACTTTATAGTCAATTTTATAAGGTATTTCATAATTGCTAGCTTACTCAGATACGGCACATGTATCAACTACAAATATTAGAATCAATCATGCTGCTGTATCGATGGAGATCATCACAATCACCCTCTTCAAGCTCCAAAATTATAATTACCATGAAAAAGCTGAATTTATCTTGGTAAAGCTTATGATTACTGTTTCATATTTGAGTAGAAACATGAATCAGACAAAAAATTTAGTTGAATCATGGCTTTTTAAGCATAAGAATGTATCTCACAGTACTGAGTCAATTGTCTAGATTTTACAATGACTTTTAAACTATCCAATTTTATGTTTGCCAAATCATCGCAAAAATCTAATCTAAAAATATCTAGTAATAAACCAAATTGATACCAATTCAACTGTGGTTTATCTTTGTACAAATAAATGTAATTTGAATAATAGAAAATCTTTCAAAATTTTTAAAAAAACATATTGAATGATTTATAAATTACAAATAGTTCATAAGCTTTTCATGTAATTAATATGCAAATTTATGATTTAAAGGGTTACTTAAGCTTTTAATAATTACTGAATATTGCATATACTAGTTATTAAGCATCTCCAAGCTAATCTGGCATTTTTATTGTACATAAATCCTTGTTACATGAGTTTGAACATTTGACTGGCCGTCCACTTTCTGATCAAGGACAAACACTTCAATTTTAGCAGCACAAATTGCCTCAAAATTTGCAAGGTTAATCATATTAAGTATTCCAATATGCCCTTTATGTTTATCAATAAAAAGTTGCACATTTATTATTGTTTTTGTTATAAAAAGCACAAGAATCTATAGCTGTTTCACCAACATCGCATGAATTGAGACTTCAAAAGGCGCAATTTTCTGATTACATAACATGTCAAAAAGCCTACATATACCACGAATTGTAATATGTGATACGTAAGGACTCTTTTACTAATGTGTGATAAATACAATAAGTTATATTATTATGTGTAAAAACGTCTATAAAATATCTCTGTTGTAAAGATCAATTTGGGATCTGACAAAAATGTAACTTTTTTTTATAAATCACATCTGTGAAACGTACTACTTTTGTACCAAAATTTAATACACAATCATGTAATATATATGCCTTTATCTTTTAACATTAGATGTATCTTTTCAGAAGAGTTTTTTTCTAGTAAAAAGATAATATTTAATATCATTTTGGCATCTGGAAAGCTTGAGATTTTTTTCTGGGGCTGCATGACAATCAAGAAGCAAGTATTGTAGTTGTAAATTAAAATGCAGTTTTTACGAAAAAATCACTCTGAAAAGTCTAAATAAAAAATATTCACGTATACTTGGAAGTCCAATGTATGTTTTTATATGTTTTATTATGTTTTTTCATTATTTCAGTACGCAGAATAATTATAAAAGTTGATATGTATGCTGTATTTCTGTAGTAGAATTAGGGCATACGAGTCACGTATTACTTACTAGTTCGAGCGATATAACGCCAAGCAAGCTTTGTAAGGCTTTAATTGGCCATATCTAAATATTTAGCTTTTTGCTTTCATTTAGTTCATTTTAATATGAGTGCAACTATGAAGTATAATTTGAAGAATCCAGGTAAGCAATCTACATTGAAACATTACGTCTAGTTTCACATACTAAACATGGAAATTGCGTGTAATCTATCAAGGTGTGAAGCGTATTATGCAAGAAGCGAAAGAATTAGCTAGTGAAAGTACTTATGAATACAGTGCACACCCATTGGAGGTTGGTAACCATGGATACCATATTTGTATGTCAAGACTAATCCCATTTGGACTAGGACAACATTTTCGAATGGCATTTTACAGTACGTGGACCTAAAGATACGGATTTTGAAGAAGGAAGGTCAGTGAATATCTATATAACCAGCATGAAATCAACTTTAATTGACATTCCATGTTAATTAGATATCATGGACGTATCATTTTACCAAATGAGTATCCTTTCAAACCCCCCGAGTTGATTTTTTTGACAGTATGTTTGATTTCTTTTTCTGGAAATGATTTCATTGTTGTTGACATTTATTCGTTTATAGCCTAATGGAAGATTTGAATTAAATACGAAAATTTGTCTTAGTATTACAGGATTTCATCCAGAGTTTTGGCAGCCTGCATGGGGAAGTAAGTTTCCGCGTTATTGATAAGCAACTTGGAGTCTAAACCTTTACTTCATAGTCCGTACTGTGTTATTAGCAGTGATAGGATTCTTTCCTACTGAGGCAAGAGGAGCAATTGGTGGATTGGACTACACAAAAGAAGAGAGACGTCGATTAGCCAAAAAGTAAGCGAATATGCGTAAGAAAACTGTGAACGTTTAGATATTGATATTCAAGTAGATCTATCGGTTGGATTTGCCCTGTTTGCGAAGTAAATACAAAAGATGCATTGAGTGATATCCCACCAGATGTACCAAGTAAAAAAGAAGATTTACCAGAATTCATGATTACATACAAGCCTGAAAATGACGAGAAAAAGGAACAAGAACAGATAACCGATCCTGCTGAGTCTAGCCAAAGCACGAGTAATAATGCCCTAGTAACAGTGCCTGATGTTGAACCAAAGGATGAGAGAAAACCAATTGTAGATGCAAAAACTACCACAGTAACGGATGTTTCTCAAACAGTACGACCTCAGGTTTTGCCTGTAGATACTACTACTACCAGTACTGCTTCTAATGCAACCACTACTGCTCACAGTGCAGGATCTCCTGTTTGGTTGGATGCATTAATCGCAGGTTTAGTTTCATTTATTGCTGTCCTTGTTTGTCGTAGATATGTTTTTTAAATAAATATACCCTTTTTTTCTATATATATTTATATATGCATATATCCCAGATATAAAGTTGAGTCGTAGTACTGCAATATTAGAATTCAGTATTAGCAATATATTAAAGTGATACCAATGTTATTGACGCTTCAGATGTTTGATGCACTATGTATCACTCTTGATCAACTGTCTAATAAAGGCGTACATTTTTCTGATATATAAGATAAATATTTAACATTAACTTACAAACTGATTACGACAATAGCACAATAATTTAATGAAAAATGCAAAAAACTCAAAGTTCGAGGATTTTCTTCCAGTCTCAAATTTGATAGCAAATTGATCTATTTTAATAAAATCATTTTACAGAATGTGTAGAACACGTACTAATTTTTTGTTTTGTTTCCATTCCAATAAATTTGCACCTAAAAGCCCTGTTTTACAAACAATATCTATTTTTGAGATTAACTGTTTTTGCGAATTATAACCCGAAAAATAGCTCGAAATCGCTCAGAATAAGTTCCATTGAATTGCAGGAGCATCTATTAATGATCCTATATCATTCTTGGAAAATTTTACGATCATAAAAAAATCGATGATTTCAATCAATTTTCCATGAGGTATCCCTCATGGAAAATGGAGAAAATCGGATAATGCGATTTTTCTCCCAAAAATCAACAACTTTTATTAAGGCATATTATAATACAAAATGTTTGTATAAACCATGTCCTTTATTTTCAAGCACTAGATTGAGTGCTACCTATTCTGAAAATAGATTTTTGTGGCAAAAACCAATTTTAGGTTTTTCATAGATCACGTTTTACAGAAACATTTGATGCGTATAATATTAATATCATTAGATAGAGAAGTACAATATGTACAATAAATATTAAAACCTCAAAGCAACGTAATTACTCTTTTCCCTATCGAAATGTCGCAAAACAATTTTTTGATGTCGAAACGTTCTAGAATAAATCATTTCAAAATTATGGGGTTTAATGTCCGCTACACTCAAAAAAACAGCTTCGACTATTTTTCGATGAATTTCAATCCTTTTTGAGGTATTCAAATAATCGTTACGGACCCAAAACAAAAGATTTTTTGAATCGTTAAACTTTTAAATATTTTCTAGCACCTGCGTAATCGTTTTGATGTGTTTATCTTAATATTGATTATTGAGAATATTGCGCGCTCTGACTTTGAAGTCTTGAACCTACTTCACAGACATTAACAATCTAAGTAATTAATTAAGGAAGTGTTTTGATAGTTCTTTTTAGTTCGGGATACATGTATTAGCCACATCAATATGGTGTTTAAAGGATTTCTTACGCGCATACCTCTACTATATAACTGAGATGTGTGCATAAAAAGTGCTCGGAAAAAAGCTCTAAATGGTTGGATTATAATTTTTATATAATTTTTAAACATTTATAAGCTAAAATGCTTTATTATTTCTATAATATGTATACATCATTTAATAAATATTAATTGAAGCTACAACACAAGTGTTTTTAGATACCACTGAAAGTATATAGATTTTTTTAGCATTTCAAATTATAGAGATCTACAAAATATGCTCATTTTACTACAAAATATATTTGCTATATGTAGTATACATCAACATTGCAATATACTGTAAACTCTTGTTATCTCAGTCAAACAATTTGATACATCTTTAACAGCACTAGAAAATTTGCATCTGGAAATTGCACAGGAACTTACTCGCTTCTCCCTTAAAAGTCGGCATTACATTAGCAGCATTAAACCCATCTGTTTTTATGCAGCACGCAAATATCTTCAGCTTAGATATTTAGGAATTAAATCAGCTTCTGCAATCTCCAACAAGACTGGTTTATAGAAAGAAGAAGAGCTAGATGTTGGCGCATCGCTTTTAAATCGGTATAGCACATATGCATCTTTTGTTCGCGAGTGTCCGAATGTAAATACATTAGCATTGGGCAATATTTTACCTGATCATGTTCTTTTGAAGGCCATTTCTACCATGGGGATTCAATTGAAACAATTAAATATCGAGTCTGTCTATGGTATTTCCTGAAGTACGTATGATTTTATTATGCGTACAATTTAACACGCAGTTGCTTCTATTACCCTGCACTCATTACTGCGTGTACACAATGCCACACAGACACTCATATTAGCATTGGCCTCATGTCAAAAATTGACCTACCTTGATTTAGGCCGATAATCAGATTCTCCAGTCGATCTTTTACTGGATCAATGTCCTCAGTTAATATCACCAAGTTTATGATACCATGACAAGGTTAAATACGGCAGATAATGGAGATACGTGGGTGCACTATTCACCACATGTCAAGTTACACCAATTCACATCAAACAAGATAATGTTTGATAACAGTTTATTTGGTTATTTGAGTCGTAAATGTCCCAAATCAAGACAGTTGACTATGATAAATAGTATATTCTCCTCTTCTACGAACTTTGTTCGTATTCACATGCCTCCGTCACGTTTAGGTCAAGTGAAGATTAATCAATTATTTGCAGGTAGATATACTCGCAAATCGGAACAACAAATCACTCTAGCAGCGAGTGTCATAAAACAGAAACCAACAGAATTACAATGCGAATTACCTGATTTTGATGCAAATGTAACTCGCTGGTATGAAGCAGGCAAATGGGGCACCGGCCCTTGTAGTGATTTGTCCATCTGTTGCCAATCTATTGATCGGTTATTTGTCAATGAAATCAAGTTGATTTAAAACTCCTTGAAGAAAACTTTTGTAGCTCTGTTACATTTAATAAATTATCGCCCTTCTTCTTCTCCTTTCTCCCTTTTTTAAAAATATAAATTTTTATCCGATAATATGAATGATTTTGCCAGTGAACCCAGTGAAGGAGCTACTTCAAGCTTGTTAGCTCAAAAGTCTCAAATTGAAAGAGTAAGTACGAACTATTTGTTTGGTGGAAATTATCACAAGAAAGTTTATACAATTTGCGAAAATATTAGCGTTTTCAACAAATTTTGGACCAAGTTACACCTTTCACACCATATAGATGGGTTGCAACCTCTGTGCTTTTAGTATTATTCATGATTCGTGTTATTTATGCTGAAGGATGGTATATTATTGCGTAGGTTTCTCTTTGTTGTTGATTGTCATTGTTATTACCATGGTAACTAACTTCCTTTTTTTTTTATGGTTGAATATAGATATGCTTTAGGTATGAAAAATCTAAATTTGTATATATTTCACCAAAAAGAAGGATATTAATATTATTGTAGGCATTTATATTTTAAACCTGTTCTTGGCATTTTTAACACCAAAATTTGATCCTTCTGTTGAAATGGATACTCAAGCAAGTGAAATGGAAGAAGGACCTTCTCTTCCTATGAAAAACGATGAAGAATTCAAGCCATTTATTCGTCGCTTACCCGAATTTAAGTTTTGGTAAATTGGAGAGAGTTAGAAAATCGGAAGATAATCATTATACTCATGTAAATCCGCTTTGTTTCATAGGTATTCTGTAACCAAGGCTACAGTTATTTCAATTGTTTGTTCTTTGATCCCCTTCTTTGACATTCCCGTTTACTGGCCTATTTTATTAATGTATTTTATCATTTTGTTTGGTTTAACTATGCGTAGACAAATCAGCCATATGGTTAAATATAGATATATTCCATTTGATTTAGGAAAAAAGAGTTATAGTAACAGAAGAAGAGTTTAGATCAAGAGGAAGAAAAAAGAAAATTAATACACCATTTTTATATATGTAATAAATTGTAAATCGTTTAGTAATAGTAAAATGTTCCCCACAGCATCATAACCCCAAATCACATCAGCCATCTTTAAAGAGTTTTTTATGACCAAAAGAGACGAAATTTAATATGATATATAATAGTACAAAATTACCACCAGATGCAACTCTTTCTTATTGCATTTTTTATTTGCGATTTTGTTATGTCAAATTTGAGTTTTTATCCGAACAAAGGTCAGATTATGATTTTCTCAGGATTTGATTTTCTGAATAAATTTTGTACCTGAATTCACATACTCACGCACACACTAGCATCATTTATATCTACATAAATCTTTCTCACGTGTAAATACTGAGAGGGTATAGCAAGCTAAGTAGTTCAAAAAGGAAAGAGAGATTTGATTAGTTGACTGGGTAACAAATGTGGAAGGATTTTACTTACCAAAGGTGAATTTGAATTTAGAAGATTAAAGAATGAATTGATTTAGTATTGAGTTATGTCTAATGAATATAAACTTACCTCAAAGAGCCGAAGCTCTCGTCGTACTACCCCCAACGGAGGGCCAGCTTGTCTGCTGTTTTCTATCCGAAAATACCAGAGCTAATTGAGAAAACATTGCTTGTTTCGCTATTGTGTTTTTTGGATCAAAGCAAGGAAAGGTGTAACCAAGCATAAGCTGAGCAGCACCAGCGAGACCAATCGCTAATGCAGAAAGACAATCCCTGCTCATGACGACAGACTTATTTGGGCAGACATCGTTCAAACAAATGAATGACCCATTAGTCTTCTTGACTGTACCATCTTTTGCAGTATACGGATGTGATAATTTGCCGAAACACCAAAGGCAGGTCTGAGAACTGTTGTGTTCATTTGTGATCAATGTAGGCGTATATCGAGAATGTCTCAGTTCTTTCCAATATCCACCAAATCGCAAATGTCCTTTAATAGGAGACCTGATTGCATGCCCACGATCTCCAATAAACATAATAGGGGACGATGCTTTCGTAAATTTTCGTTCCTTTGATGCAAGTCTATCATAAAATCGATTTTTCGTTAATTCTAATCGTCTTTTTTTATTAGCACTCGATCTCGAGAAGTAAAATTGACGAATACATGACTTGGCTTGGGAATGGCGAGTGAATGTTGCATCCAGTTCATCAATTGTATCACATTGCTGTATACTGGACTCAGAAAGATCGCTTTCAAGATCAGCAACATTTTGACCTAAGACTGTGAGGCGCTTTCTTCTATTGAGTGAAGACGAAAAAGAAGCAAGACCACTATGTTGGCGGAGGGCGGCACTCCTTATCTTGAATGATGTGGGCAATTTCTTCAACTGAGCGTCTTCTTTCTCTTCCATATAAGCGTCTTCTAAAATTTGTGCATTGAAAATTAGCCACAAGCAAGATATTAACGAGCATTAAATTACCTTGATCTTGTAATACTTGAAAGCGATTGTACAAACGAAGATGATATTTCAACCTATCGACACCAAAAGCAACTGTCTCCGTGACATTAATAATACCGTTGTCTGTCCCTGAAAATACAAGTTGGTCTTTATCTACTTTTTGATCAATAATACACTCCTCCACCTTGTGATGGCAAGGTTTGTTGGGCTCGACTGGTATTATCTGTCTTCTTTCAGCAGAGGAGGTAGCGTCATATCTCTGCTTGTAGATGTCATTATTGGCACTGGACAGTTCTTGCTTTGCTTTCACTACTTCTTGAATCAATTGTCTCTTCTTTTTCTTGGCCACTTGTATCTCTTTATGTAGCGAGTCTCTATCTATATTTTCATCATTCCATTTTTTCTTCAGTTGGGAAGCACTTTCTGAACCAAGTAGATATTTATTAAGTGTAATTTGAGCGTTCTTCAACCTTTTCTCTATTGTGATCTTCTGGTCAATCAATGCTGCAATTCTGCTGTTGATCTCATTGCTTCTTGTGGATGTCTGAGTCACAGGAGGTTGTTGTATATTCTTCTGTTTATGCTTTTGGTAATTTCTAGTACCAAGGATTCTCACACACTGAAGTCCAGGTAGTACATGCATACGGTAGGCAAATTGCAACCCGTAGCCAGCACATATTGTTTTTAGACGATCTATGTCGAAAAAACTACTAAACACAGCATCCTTTTGAGACGTAACTGAAGCCGCACGAATGACGTTCCCTTCGAAATCATGGAGTACCATCTTATGTTCCAGCTTTCGAGCACAAAACAAAGAGTGTAATGTAGTAGCATCAATCCATAACGCGTGCAGATTTGTAGGCCTGATGATGGGGGACAATTTCACCACTTGCCCATGGTAACCAACAGAACGCAATACTTGATTAACCATCAAGAGAAAGGGAATTTGATGTGAAAAGATATGGTATGTGGCTCTAGATGCCATGTATGGCTTTACAAATTTAATAATCTTCAAGATGACCTCCACTTCTTTGTCGCTAATGTTGCTCAATTTACCAACAAAATATGCTTTGCAAATTGTTTTTTCCTCAAAAAGAGCTGCTCTTGTTATCTGCTTTAACTGGTTTATTCTTTTTCGCGAGGTGTCCTCTTCTACCAAAATATCTTCCATGTCAACATCTTGAATCTCTTCTTCTACCAACGCTTCTTGCATTTTGATACCTTGCTCTTCTTCTTGTTGACGTTGCTGCTCTCGTCTCACTTGCCGCTTTTGTTTCTAGAAGAAGGTTTTTTAATATACTTGTTCAATTCGATTGTTCATCAATCTTACCTCTCTTTGCAAAACATCTGCATATGAGTTCAGCCTTTGCTGACACAAGCTAGCTTTCCATTGCTTAACAACCCAATCTCCTCCTTTCTCGATATAACGATTCCTTCTTTTAATCTCGTCAGCGAAAAGCCTTCTGCATCCATTATAAGTTTTGTTGATGAGTGACATCGAGTTTACTGGAATGGCACAATTGTTGTTAGGAGGCTGTCTATTCTTTCCTTTATTCTTTCCTTTGAGCTCCTCGCGTTTTTTCTTGAATTCTTGATCACGAGCAGGAGATAAATGGACAATCAATAGAATATTCAAGAGCCTGTTCAATGCTTTGTTTACAATTGTATTATCTGCCCACATATTCATGAAATTGGCGATATAAACATTTCTTGCCATTTTCATAACGTGAGACGACAAATCATTGTAAACATTCTCCTCATCACGCCCAAGTAAATTTACTATTGCTTTATGAAGTCGTGCCGTATTCAGGGTGGATTTGCTAATTCCTTTTGATCCAAAGTAAGTTGAATGGATTTGATCAAAGTGAGCCTCTTGGAATAATGCATTGTACTCTTCTTTCAGGCTATCAGTCTGCAGGAATTGACTATTTAAGGGCTTAGGCACAATCACATCCTCGTGTAGATATCCTACTGGTAACACTGGATTGAGACTTTGTCCCTCTTGGTGCACTAATTGAATATTGCCGCTATTTGTGATAAATTGATTGTCTTTGAAAAGCAGCAACATTTTCATTACTTGCTTGCTGAAATCAGCCAAGTAATCTGAAGCTTGTTCAATGGTTTTATTGATAGTACCAATGAATGTTGATCGACAATTTTGTGGCAAATCCTTTCGAATAACTGATGAGAAGGATGTGGAGCAAGTTCTATGTGCTACGTCGTCTTCTACTTCATTATCATCTATTTCTTCCGGTTCTTCTTCATCTACTTCTTCTTGCTCTTCTTGCTCTTCAATGCCTTCTTGAGCTGCAGTGGATTCTTCTTGTATCGTTACTGAATCTTTGATGGATTCGAAATTTTCTTTTACATAGTCTTTCCAATGTTCAATGCTTTTCTTTTTGGTTGTTCTTGTTACACGATTTAGATACACTACAATTGAATTTACTGGTGCATTGATGCTCTGTTCAGCGCTCGAGACCACACCTCTTGGAAGTTGTTTTAACTGCATCAATGTTTTGTATAAATCATCGAAAGACTCGTTTTCATCATGGCATGTTTTGATATGCTTCATGATTCTATGTCTAAATTGAGTTTTCAACGAGTTCATATAAGCTTCATCATCATCAGTTGTTGCTCTTCTACGACTAGTTGTTTGTGTTTCCAAAGTTGCTGGTAAATTTCTCCTTGTAGTGCCAGGAACGTATATATTTAATTGTTTTCTTTTTGTGTGCATTGAGATGTTATTACAATAGACAAAGAAGAAAAGAAAGATCAAATGTTGTCGATGCTAATACATTCAATGCTGGCCAACAGCGGGGTTTCCTCGCTCACGCTGTGGGGCCAAATCAACCCAAATGATTTATTTGGTTTTGCAGAATGTCAAGTTCGCAAGTTGTTAAAAAAGGTTAACTGCAGATATACAAGCTTCTTTGTTGTTTTAATATTATACCGTACATGCCCTAGTAAAACTTTCAGTATAAGGTACAAACGTTGGGTGGTTTTGATCTACAGCATTCATGAGAACATGTTGGTTTTCGATTTCTGCTTCGATTTCTTCATCTTCAACAATAAGACTTCTTTTATAAATATTATTCTCGGTAGGAGGTGGGGAGCTCATGTTTTTTTTGTATAAAAATAATGCTTTAAGTAAAATATTGATGACGAGTATGTAGATTTTGATTATTTATTATTTAGTAGCTAATATATCAGGTAAATCTACAGGAGAATCAAAAGATAGTTTTCTTTATTTATAGTGTTTTTAAGGGCTATTAATACAAATGAACCGAAACAAACTACTGTGCGATTCTTATTGCCAACATGTCAAAGGCTTTTCACAAGTCAAAACTTGTGAATACTACTACTGTTCTTGCATATTTTTCAGTATAAGCAACTCAAACCCAGTATCTTCATCCTGAGACTCAACCAGACTCAAGGTATTTTTAATATTTTAAGCGGGTGATTCAAAAATACTTTTTAATTTTTCAATTTCACTGCTTAATTTCGAAGTCAGATAGAAAATACCTTGAGTCTGGTTGAGTCTCAGGGTGTAAATACTGTTGGTAAGATGGTTTACCGTAGGTATATTTCTTTTTCCGATGGAAATGTGATTGTAAATACAATCATTCCTTTTTCTTCTTTTTTACAACCAACAATAAAAATAAAATGTCCAAGCAAGGTTTGATCTCGGTTTATGATACAGCTTTCTTTAATTTATTTATTATCATTTATAGATTTAAAATTTGTATTTCATAAATTGGCAAACAATGAGGTTCCAAGCATAATGACAGCATCAAATGTAAGAAGAGCCTGCGTTGCTGCCATTATTCGTTGGAAACCCTATATGGAAGTGAATTCATTTGCAGCTAAACAACAACTAGCCGTAACGCCTATGGAATTTCTAAACCAACCCTGGGTCAATGATACTCAAGGCGAGGCTGAATTGTTATTTATACAACGTGCATTACATCCAGGGGATTTGTAAGTGAATCAATTGCTAAATTGGTAAATTTATTAACTCTAATGGAACAGTTGGTCTGGTCATATTGCACTTCCTGGAGGAAAAAATGAACCTGTAGATAAATCAAATTTAGATACTGTGATTCGTGAATGTAAAGAAGAAATTGGCATTGATCTAAGTTCACAAGATTTCATACCATTAGGTACATTGGAACACCGAGAAATCAAAAACATAAAGGAAAATAAAGTAATGATGATTTTGGTTCCTCATGGTAAATTGTTATAAACGTAAATCATGACAACAATTATATAAAATTAATATTTGAAACAGTATTTTTACAGGTATCACCCATCACACCACCATTAACAATTCAAACATCTGAAGTAGCTGAAACTCATTGTAAATGTTTGTAATGTGTATAAATAGATATTATATACTAACTATAATGTAGGGATACCTGTCAAATACCTATTAAAAGAACCAATTATAGCTTATAATCCATTAGGAGATGCTGTAGTCGCTCCTGAAATGCATTTACCATGGCCAGGATCTGTCAGAGTCGCCGCTATCCCATTTTTAAGTACCAAACATAACAAAATACCCCACTTGTGGGGGATGACATTAAGAATGACACAAGAAATATTAGGCATGACACTTTCTCGTACTATAATGAGCGATGAAGAGCTCGAAAAATACCGTGTAAATAAAGAATCGAAGCTTTAGTGAAATTTATAATCATAATTGTATTTTATGAAACGAATAAAAACTAATGTATATCAAGTAATTAGAATTTCCAAGAGATTCTAGCAGTAAATTTTAATACCAAGACTTTTCTATATTGCATGTGATTTAAACTTTAAGTGTTACACGACTGTAATGAGTTATTGTTATTGTTTTATTATTAAAATAGTATGTATTAGTATTATTAAATTAACATGCAAATAAGGGGGATTAAGATGTAAAACGATATAATATATATATATATATATATAATGTATGAAAAAATGAAGTCTAAAATGTAAGGCGCAATTAATGTTGTTGTTTGATGTCTTGTTGGAAAAAGACATCTGAATGAGGAGTTACAGGTGAAGGGGGATCGGAACAAGTAGGCGATGTAGAAGTTGATGGTAACGATGAAGGTCCACTTGTTGCATTTGTAATAATATGCATGTGCTTCTTATGCACTGCTCGAAGAGGTACATGGTGGTAATTATTATTAGAATCCTGTTCTTCTCCTTCTTCTTCTTCTTCTTCTTCATCATCAGTTAAAATAAAATTGCTATTATCTTCATGATGTACATTACTCATCAACATGGCTTCAATATCATCATTCTCAACCATATTTAAAGTATCCATAAATCTTTCCATTTCAATCGAACGAACAAAATTACCAAATGAATTCTTTACTGGTACTTTTGAATCAATATAATCTAAACGAGTAAGACAACCAGGATGAATAACAGGAAGATAACGGCGGAAACAAAAGAATGCAATTGTAGCATAAATAGAGCCACCAACAAGATCGATCAGATAATGATGAGTTAAATACATAGTAGCAAACCACATCCACATTACATGAAATACACAATAAGGTCTTGCTTTAGGAAATAACCAGGCCAAAAACAACATTTCAATAGTAGCGCAACCAGAATGAAGAGATGGGAAAGCACCAAATACAAGTGGAGAATTACCAAATGTTGTTCCATACAAATTTAAGCCCAAGATTTCATCAATTCTTGCTAAACCACCAGGTTGACCATGAACAGAATAATCAGCAGGAGCAGATCCATAAGATAACTCATACCATGGGGGTGATGTTGGGAATACAAGTTGAGTCAAAACACCAGCTAAATTCATATAACCAAATGCTTGACCAAATACAGCTAATGTACCTGGAGGTCCAAAAATGAACAAGGCCAAAGAAAAAGCAAATGGAAAAGAGAAATGAATGATTCCATAAGGCAACCAAGCGAAAACATCTAAAACAGGGCTTGTATGTTGAGAGATGATTTCAGATAGATTAGCACCATAGATGATACGTTCAAGCGTAGGTAAAATATTAACGAAAATGTGTTGAGGTTTGATTGCATTGGGAATAAATTGAACAGCATAAAATGTGATTAACCAAGTGAATATAGCCATTGCTGGTACTGTAAATCTTCTAATATAAGGTATAAATGGCGATGAAACTAATAAAAATAATAATAAAAGTCGAACCCAAAGAGGTGGAAATTGTATGTACACCATGTCGAAAATAACAAGTGCAGCAAATAAAGGATATTGTATCCAACTCCATTGAAATGAACTGATAAATGGCATTATGTAGTTTATTGCTTTTTTTATCATATTGTTGTGTAGAAAAGGTAAAAAGAGTACAGGTTTACTGCTAACCGAAAAAAAAATCTTCTTATTTATACTTATCAGTAGAATCTTCACTTGGATTATAAATATTAATATAAACCACCTGTCAAGAAACCAAAAAAATTTGTAATATCACTTTTTTCATTTGCCATGTTTGAGTAGGATTTTCATTTTACCGAGATAAAGTCATTGGAAACATCCATTGACATATCAAAATGCTCAATGTTTTGATATCTCGATATGATCCAGTCCTCAATAAAGATATCTTGTTTATAAAACATGTATTTTATATATCTACATTTGCTACAAAAATCCTTTAAAAAAGGGGTCATTTTGTATGCCCGAAGAAAAAATAACAATATTTTAATTGACAGATTATCGATAAAACTCAATTGTGCTGCCAGTTTAGCCTTCGCCCCGGTTTAGCGCCGAGCAAAAGGAAACGATTTTACCGAGAATTTCTTGTCTATGTTATTTTTTATAGATGTGGGGATTTTAAGCCGTTCAGCTTAACTTTTATTGTGTTTGTTGTATAGAAAAAAGGAAAAAAAAAAAAAGAAGATAATTACATGAAAATTCTAAAATATTTTATATATAAATCAAGGAATATGGGTAGCGCCTTTTGCTTGACGCTTTTGTTGAAGAATCTTCTTTTGACGATTTTCTTCGTTTTTAAATGCGGATTTGGTAGATTTCTTCTCTTCTCGGCGATTCTAAATTTAAATAAATATGCATAAATTTTTCTATTTTCTACTCGAATTTCTATTTCTAATCTTACCTTTTTTGCTTCTTTGATTGCTTGTTTTCGTGCTTTCTTCTCTTCTTTTGTCTCGGCTTTTGATCTAGCCGCACCCTGATTTTCTCCAGCTTCATCATCATCGTCTTCTTCTTCTTCCTCCTCATCACCTTCGTCACTTTGGCCTTGTTCTTCAATATCTTGTTGCTTTTTCTTGCGTTCAACTTCTATCAAAACAGGCATACCAGTCTTGGGATCAATACGAATTCTTCTTGAAGGTCCTCTATCATTGATAAGGGAAGGATGGTTTTCGAGATTAGAGTAAGTAGAAATGACACTTTGAACATCCCAGGTTTCTCTTTGCTTTTGTAAAGGTCTTTCCAACTTGGGTTCCAATGCAGATTGGGTCAATTTTTGTCTAGATGTACGTTCTAATTCTTTTGCTTCTTCATCAATAATACTGGGCTTGATTAAACCTTGACGCATACTGTCTAATTTGGCAGCAGAAGTTTCACCTTCCAATTTAGGTTGCATCTTTTTACCAACAATTTCATATTTCTCCAAGAATTCATCCAAAATAGCATCAAAATCAGCACGCTCTTCAACTTCTTCATTGCTGTCATATTCGCTTTCATCGTCATCATCTGCGTATTCCTCTTCGATCTTTTCGAATCGGTCGTCTAATAAGCGAAGTTGTGTATTACGGTGCATAGCTGAAGATGAAACTGAGAATCCAGTTTGCTTTGTTTGACGATCAAAATCATCAGAACCATCATCAGAACCAGCAGCTCTACGATTTTGATTCAACTTGAATCTAAATGTAATTCGTTAATTCATGCAATTTTCTTTAAAACGAAATGCTATTTTTACATACTTGTTAAAAGCTGCTTGCCAATCATAATTCTCTTCATTGACCTCTTCCCCTTCTTCTCCTTCAACTTCATAATCTTCATATTCTTCTTCGGAATCAAAATATTCCTCATCCTCTGCTGGATCATAAGCTTCGCCATCAGCATTAAGAGCATCAAAAAAGTCATCATTTAAATCATCTTCAACATATTCTTCATCTGATAAGGCTTCAAGAACTTCACGCAGTCTAGGATCCATATCAGGTTGAAGACCACCATCAAGACCTGTGGTTTGGTTCATTACACCGACGCTCATTTCAATATTTGAAGGTAAAACATTGGAAGGCAATTGGAATAAATTGGGATTCTTTTGATCTCTATGTACATCAGCATCATCTTCTTTGAACATGCTGTCATTCAAGGTCTTTGGCTTCTCTTTTTTACCAGGGGCTTCCAAGAACACAGAATCAGTGCCACCAATAGGCTTTAAATGTTGAGTGTAATCATATTCTCCATCATCGAAAAAGATACCATATTGAGCTGCTTGGCCAATACGTCTGATAAACAAATGAAAAATTTTAGCTTTTTTGCATTCAAGTACAATATATCTAATCACAAAAACTTACTGATCAATTTCATCTTGAGTCAATTTCTCGGGTTTAGCTTTAACTCTTTCAATTTCTGCTTGGGTTTTGTGCTATAGTTTACATGATTTGATAAATGACATTTTACTACTGCGATTTCTAAATTTACTGTCATACCTTCATTTGATTGATAGGCAATACTTCCTGGAGCACACGATCGGGGGCTTCGGAATCATTGATCAAAGGATCCTTCTGAGAACGATGAACAACATGGAAATGCTTTGCAGATTTCTTGTCAATGAAAGCTTTTTTACCCATATTTGCGTATAATAAAAATATAAGAAATAAAGAAAAAAAAAAGCGAGGATATCCAGTACTGCACAACAGAATAGTATCCTCTCCTTTTCGCCCTCAAAAAAAGAAAAAAATCTAGTGGCTTATTGATATACCTTGACAAGCTTGATTGGTTAGTAAATGAAATGATATGGAACCCTTCATTTGATGAGCCGAACAAATTGCTGTTTAAAAATATCTCCCTCGATAATCAATTTATTCCTTACCTTTCCATACTCTTCCTTTAGTAACCCCTTAATAAAATGTCTGCTGTCTCTGCTGCCCCCGTTCTTCCTGATCATGTCAAGAAACCTAATGAAGAAGAGTTCAAGAAAGAGTTGGCTGATGTAAATGCCAACATTGAAAAGATCCAAAAGCAATTTGTGAGTTTTTCTTTATGTTATTGTTATTGTTATTATTTGGTAACTGACACAAAACATCATAATAGGATGCTATTAGAGAGAAGATTGCCAAGGTTCCTCAAAAGAACGATAATGCTCGTCGTGAGGAAATCAAGGCTGAGTTAACCGAGATTCGTGATAAGCAAGCTGCTCTCAAAAAGACCCGTAAGGCTGTCTATGAACAATTAGATGCCATCAATGATTCCATCAGAAATAAGGTAAATTTCTTGAATAAAATGTGTTTGATCTGCAGTACAGTGGTTAATTTTTGTATCATGTTGCCTAGGTTGGTTCCATCAAGGGTTTCCAAACCAAGATCCCTTTCAAGACCACTGAGGAAGTTGATACTCGTATCGCGTATGTAATTTATATACGAAATATTAATACAAAACACTCTTATACTAATACGCGTTTTCAGTGAACTCGAAAGTAAGATTGAAGCCGGTGTCAGAATTGTTGAGGAAAAAAAGGTACAAATCTAAATTGGTCAAATCTCATGGGAAATTTTTATTAATTTCTAGTCGTACAGATGTTGCAAGAGATTTCTTTATTGAAGCGTAACCGTCTTTCAGTTGAGGATGTTGATGGTCAACAAGCAGCTATTAACAAGGAAAGAGAAATTTATGGTGAACTTAAAAAGAACATTGATGATTCTGATGCCAAGAAGTTGAGTGATCGTTATGAGGAACTTGATGCTGAGTTCAAGTTGCTTTATGCTGATCAATCCAAGCAACGTGAGGCTCGTAATCAACTTTATGATGAACGTAACCGTCTCAAGGCATCATTGGATGAAGAATACACCAAGATGCGTACTATGCGTGATGAACATCGCAAGAACAATGATGAATATTACACTTTTGTTCGTCAATTAAGAGATTATAAGCGTGAACAAGAACAACTCCGTAAGGAACAAGAAGAAATTGAGAAGCGTCAAGAGGCTGCCAAGCAAGAATTGGAATTGGCTGCTTTGCCCGCTTTCGAGAGCGAAATCGCTCTTTGTGATAACCTTGCCCACTTTTTGGAAGGTTTCGTTTCTTCTGGTGAAAAGAAGGGGTCTGAACAACAACCCTCTGTTAATGCTGCTGCTGATGCCTTTGATGGTATGGTTATCAAGAAGCGTGATGATGAAGATTTCTTTGTTGGTAAGAGCAAAAAGAAGCAACAAAAGCAAAAGGATCCCAAGGAAAAGAAGGTGGATACCCTCAAGTTACCTCTTGCTACCATGGAAGCATTCTTCGATATCAAGGTCACTGTACCTACCAAGATTTCTGAAATTCCCGCTACCCTTACTAAACTCAAGGAGCGCAAGGAATATTATATTACTGAACAACCCAAGGCTACTGCATTAAATAAGAAGAAGGCCGAGGAAAAGATTCAAGCTATGGAAAAGGAAGAGGAGGAACAAAAGAAGGCTGAAGCTGAAGCTGCTGCTGCTGCCGCTGCTGCTGCTGCTCCTGCAACTACCGAACCTGTTGCTGCTAAACAAGAAGAATCAACTGAAGAAAAGAAGGAAGAGTAAAAAAAAATTACAAAGCACATCATTGCTAAAAAGAAAATCACGAAAATTAGATTAGATGTCATGCAAATAACACCACTTTTTTGAATAATAGAATCACCTTGTTTTAATTTTTGTTTAAAATTATTTGTCATGGAGATTTCATCCCTTTTTTTTTTTGTTTTTTTTTGGATGTATCACTGAATAAACTTTGTTGATCTCTGATGATTTGTTACACTTTATTATCGAGAGATTATATACATATTCTTATTTTTAGGTCTGTTTCGTTGTATCATTCGACTGCTGTATTGATATTTTTCGGTTAATACATGCCTCCCACCTGAAAAAAAAAAAAAAAAAAAAAATCTTTCAAACTTGCTATTCAAAATTGGGAGCATGTCCTATTTTCTATGACTAACCCCATATATGCTAAACAGCTTTCGGGATACACCTTAGGCATTTCAAAATAAACATGAATTAGTCGTATTATGTTATTTGTTCCTGAACTTATTTTATATCTCACGAAAGACTCAAAATCACTTAAATTTTGCTGCTTTTTCCTAAAAAATGTGGGTCCGACTTTTCATCTCTGCTCTACTTTTTCTTTCGACTAAATAGCACCAAGAAAAAATTATATGAAAATGTACCTGAGATGTTCAGCTTCAATTCAAAAACAAATATCCTAAAATATCCTATTTTTTGCGTTTAATATAACCTCTTTAGTGCTAATGCTTCAGATTTTTACAGGTATTTCACTGCTAGAATTGAAAACTTTAAGCCTTAATATCTGTGCAAAAAATTAAGTTATACTAACTCTTTTTAATAATAAAACTTACTTGTTTTGGCGCGCTCTATAACATATTGTAGTATAAAAAAATTATGAGCACTTTTTTTTTTTATTCCATGTTTTTGAACATTTTTGTAGTAAATTTCAAAATATTTGTTAAATTAAACAGTACTGTTTTTACTATTGTGTCATCGAACACCTTGAGCTCTCTCGGACCCAATTTGGTTTTTTTTGAAATATTGATTTTTCGTGGAGATATCCTCAAAAATGTGTACAAAAAGGTATTTTCATTTCTAGCCTCAATTTTTCCTTGTATACCCTCATCCCAAATTCTGAATTTGAAAAAAAAATAGACAAAAGTCTCATTTTCTCTACGAAAAATGTAGCTAGAAGGTCTAACAATGGCGAGATCGATAGATAATTTTGTTGCACATTTTTTCTAGTATTTATATTAAAAATATGCTTATGAAAAGTGATGTGTATCTTCAAAAAATCTCCAAAATTTCGATTGCATTTTACGTAAAATTTAATGTAAAACATTTGTTTGAATTTTATATAAGTGGATGGAGAATTTAAAACTGCACAAAAAACATTTAATACGCTAGATCTACTTACTTTGCAGTTCATGAGCACTTAAACAATTTTGTTTTTTGAATCATTTTCTGGTCGATTTGTCAAATGGATTTTGAAACCCCGTTATAATAAGCTTTAAGCTGTAATACGAACTATTATTTTAATTATCTCGACGAAAAATCAATATTTTTTACTGAAACAAAAACTACAGAATGTTTTTCAGTTAAATCTATCGTTTGAATACAAAAAATTAAAATTTTTATTTAGATGATGCTTCGTTTTTTAGAATCAATTTTAGGTCAATGTTAGGCCACCAGTGTACTTATATTTTGGTATCACCTCTTTGATTTTTGGACAGATCTGTGGCTCATATAGAGTGGCCAAAGTATTGTCGATTATTTTTTGTTTTTCCAAAAATCTGTCATTTTTAAGATTTCAACGATGTTTCATCGTGCATGATTCCCATAAAATTTGAGCAAAATTTTCCTTTCACATCTTCTAAAATTAATAAAAATACTTTCGAAATATCTAACACTAATTTGAGACATAATTTAATCGAAAACTTACGAGGAAACGGTAATAAAAATCTCAAAGAAACTAAAGAATTAGTCGAAATGATTCAAGAAATTAATAGATTAAATAGCTTAAATAATTGAACCAAGAATTATTTAAGTATATGCCGCCACAAGACTTGAAGATATTCTCAATAAAGCTATAATGGAAGACCCGGATAATAAGCATTTTGAGGATCTGGAAAATTCTAGATACATGCTTCCTAGAGATAATTATAAGAGAAGAAGCAGTGTCGATGACATTGCATTTGAAGAGGACTTCTTCAAAAAGTCTGAGGTTGACTTTAGAAGAAATGTTCGTATGAGCAAAGAATGCTTTCTTGCTCTTTACGAGGAAATAAAGGATGATGAAGTTTACTTCTCAAGGACTGGTCCTGCTCAAAGAAGCGTTAAATTTCAAATGATTGTCGCTTTGAAACGCTTTAGTTTGTATGGAAATGGAGCATCAAACAAAGCACTCGGTGATAGTTTTCATATTAGCCGTAATGAATTAATAATATGTGTATTGGTAATAAAAGGATAATTTTTGGATCACATTGATGACTACTTTGAAGATAAAGAGTATGTGGTGGCCGACTCAGCATACGCAAAGGCCAGATAGTGTGTTCCTGTTGGAAAAAGCCTCAAGTATGAAACTTTGACTGGTAGTGATAGAAAGTTGAACTACTTTCTATCAAGAACACGAGTAACTATTGAAAACTGTTTAGGTGCTCTGAAAGGTAGATTCCCATCTCTGGATGAGTTGCGTATTCATTTGAACAACGAAAAAGACATTGATTGATAGAAACAGTCGATGGATTGTAACTTACTTTATCTTGCACAACTTTTGTGTCGACAATCATTCTCCTGCTTATATGAAAGAAACCATTGATTATTTCTAACATACGCATAATAGAGATGAATACTTTGAAAAAACTGACATTGATATTTCCAAGGAAAGAAGCAGTAAATGTAGCAATTATTCTGTTGACACCAATTCCGTACCAGCTGTTCATAAATCAGAAGGCAAAGAAAAGCGAAAATCTTTGAAGAAATACATCATTTTGAATTTGAATAATTATAATATACAAAGCTTAGATGACAATTACAAGGAAGAGTATTATGATGAATAATAAAAAATTGATATAAATATTTAATTTACTAAATAAATTACTTTATTACTTTCTGATTAATTATAAATGGCATAAATACTATCAAGGGCTTTACTCACCACTACGGCCGACCTGTGCTGCACAAGATAATTTCATTGTGCCTAGGTGGGCCGCACACTATAGCCTGAGCTGCTGTGCCCACTGAATATATGGCTAAAAAGAAGATAACAAGATGCACATGGGTACAACAAAAGAAACTGCACACGAGCACAACGCTACGCCTGTATGTGCAGAATTATAGATTCGGTTGATGTGCATGATATTAACTCCATGCGTGCATCATAGTAGAACTGCCCATACGCATATCGTTATCCCTATTTGTGCATAATGAGTAATGAGTTGATCCTATGGTCGTAAATTGGTTTGTACATGAGCATCGAGCCATTCACAAAATTACATTGTTGTATTTTTTACTAGAATGGGGTTTTAAATCACATTTGCTTTTATTAATATAGATTATAGACCATACAATTCAACAATAAGTTGTTGATGTAGAGCAATACATGCAAGAACCAATATATTTGTTATATCAGAATCTAGATATAGCGCTACAACGGTAGTTGTATTATCAGGATGATACTGTTATTGTTACACCATTAATAGCTATTGTATCACTTGATAATCTCTTCTATATATAATCACAACATTTTCTATAAAACCACACCTTTTACTCTTGTCTAATTCTTATTAATTTTGGTAAAACAATATTTACAATTATTATCATTTTTAAATATGTTTATAGGTATAATTGTTACAGCAACAATGGTTTTTACTCGAGCACAAACCTAAATAACACTTACTGTTTAAATTTATATGTAAGCCAAATCAAAGATTATAGATGTCAATTTATCACGCATAAAATTTAAACAGATTAACCTTCTTTAAACTTACTATTTTAGTTTACGGCTGTCAGTTGTAAGAAGATTTGTTTTCAAGTATAGCAACTACGATCAAAACTATGGTTATTGTAAAGAACATTAGATCATTCTTTTTTTGGCTTATATAACATTTGAAATTTCAGCGCTTTTCTGGAACATTTCGTGGGTTTGTAGTCAGGTCTAACTTTTCATTGATTAGATATAAAGATCATTGCCTTCTATTTGATCTGGTAATCAAGAAATACATCCAAGAATACAGTAGTAATTAATGATATTTGATCTTAGAATGGGGTTAAATAAAAATATCAGTCTCTAAATACAGTATAACGACTGCTACCTATATTAAAAACATTAGTCCCTTATGTTAGCATCATGCGTATTCAGATAAAATAAAAGAATACCAGCTTGAATGATAGTCTGATAAGCTTTATGAAATGGTGAATATATCCTTGGAATATGAAAACTAAAAGAGGGAAACCACACACGTAGAAAAGGATTTTCAAAGCTTTACATTATTTAGCGCAATTAATACCCTGTTAAATTGCTCATTTTAGCCAATTTAAAAGTAGTATTATAGCACATGAGCCATAAACTAAACAAAATAGGCAATATCTATTACCATTTAGCATAAAAACATATATTTCTCTACCAGAGAAACTGTGTCATATCATACTACATTCATTAAAAAATTGCAAAAGCGAGTCCGTTGAGCGACGCCATAATTGAGCATAGCAAGATCAAGATCGAACAACTAAGTCTCTTATTATACTATGGTACATATCTAAGTTTTAAATAAAAAAGTAGTTTTTTTAAAACTTTTCTTATATTTAACCATGTACGGTCTGAAAATTCAGACCTTGTAGCGGACATTTTTCGGGGCTCATTTTATCCTTACCAACACTCATGATTTTGATCAAAAAACAGAAAAATCAAATTTTGATGCCAAAATCAACGTTTAAATGTACTACATTGTGAGAGAAAATTGTAGCCATGACTAATACACGCTTTATAAAAGCTTAATATTAGATGTTAAGTAATGAAAATTTATACTTTTGTCCCAAAAACGGGATTTTGGTTAAAGGATTTTCATGTAATATTTTGCAATAAAAATGTTGATTATTTTTTATTGAGCAAATAGAGCGCTAAAGTTTCTATATGTGCATATTTTTTGTTTTTATAATTGCTAGTATAATTAACGCTAGATTTGCAAAATCAGAAAAAAAAAATTAAAAAATGTCAAAATTGATGATCTGGACAAGAATAATTTTTGAAATTAATATTCCGCTAATAAGCCTTGTAAGTCTGAAAAATAAGAGATTTTATAATACTTGAGAACTTTTTCAAGAACTTACGATGCTGTACTCACTTGATTCAAGCTTATTACTGTTGTAATAGGTCAATTGAGTGTCAATCTGGATATATAATATGGAGGATTATACGAATGACTTTGATTCTATAATTGCTAAGAGAGGTTTTTGCTACTAATTGTATTTGTTATTACTGGTTTACGATTAATATCTATGATTGATTATATGGGGTTATATAACAATTGGTTATTATAAGTAACAATGATAAATAAGTAATAATATATATTTATTTGGATTGGATTATAAATATAAAAGGGGGAAGAAAGAAGAGATAAATTCACTGATATGCAATTAATGTGTTCTTGGTTGTTATTTATATATGCGATTTGCTTATATAATGTAGCTGGATGATTATATCAGTTTATAAAAAATATTGGTCTTTCTGTTGTAGTTTTAATCATAAATAAAAGAGCTGAGGAAAGAGTAGGGAAAAACAAGGAAAAATAATTCTAAATTATCAGTCGATTTTGTGTGTTACAAACAGAAATTTACAAAGGCATAAATACTTTTAGTGTTGACAAACAGATTGTTGTCGTTGTTCCCATTTGGTTTCTTTCGAAAGAAGAACATGGGCAGAACTCTTTCAAAACCCAAATTTCAAATTGATATATCTCGTCAATAAGGCAATTCTGTTGAATCAGAGTAACTCACATCTGCTTGAAACCGTTCAAATTATCTTCGTTATTAATTATATTATGATTGATATACTTTAATAAATTGACTAAAAAACCTTGATCTCATTGCTCTGCTTCTCTGGGCTAAGTGGCTCATTGGCAATTCAAGAAAAAGAATCCAAGGCAAGAGTTATGGTTGATCATATCAAAAGATCGGATAAAGAGCATGGATAAGATCCTAAAGAGATTCAAAAGAATGTGCACTACGACCGAACTATTCTTCCCATGGGCATAATGATCAGCACAAATGGGCAGAATAAAATTTCTTGTGAAGATCAGGTACTGAGCAAAATGAAAACATTGTGCCTCTAATGCTTATTATATGGGGATGTGGTATCATATTTTTGACATGCCCTGGTATATATATATATATATATATATATATGAAAAAAACTCACAAAATCGATGCTACAAATTATTTCATAAATTCCGAATTTAGTAAATCATATTCAAGTTCGTCGATTACATAATAAGGCCATTTTCATTTTCAGTGGGTGAATGTATGATTCAGGGAAATTAAAATTAGATTTCACACATTGCAGTACCAGTTTACGAGGAGACTTTATTTGCATTATCAAAAAACATACACCGTTTTTAGTTTGAAACCCTAAACTCTTTTTAATTTCGTTACATGGTAACTGAGGCGATACCTCCTGATGTTTGAATTTATTAATTCTGATGATATCAAATCATATAGAATTTATGCGCACGAAAACAAATGTGGTTCGGATATGTATATATTGTCTATTTATTGTCTTAGCTGCACATGAAAAAGCTTATTCTATATGCTGACCCAAATTACATGTGCTTTCATAGAAGTTTTTTATTAGTTTATTGGATGGTGCAATTGTGCTACACGTCCAAAATAAGCTTTTGTAACAAAATATAGATTTTTCGATTGAACATCGTATGCAGATTAACAGCCAATGATCTGTTGCTTGTGTAGTATATACCTAAACAGATTATCTATATCGTACGAAGAATAGAGCCTTTTTAATAGATAGCATCTATTTAGAAATAGTAAAAGATAAACTATACACCAACACAACATTTCAATTTCAAAGAACCGAAGAATCCGAAAGACGCAATAATATAACGAATTGTAAGAATAACAATGATGCAGAGTGCATAGTAGGGCTTAAAAATTCCTCCTATTTATTTGGCTTTTTCGTATTTGCAAACCGATTAACATGTTTCCATGGTTAAAAAGTAAATACATAACAAACAATGAATGTTTCCGAATCGTAATATAAAACCAAAGCTTATATTTAATGGAGGAGAAGGAGGAGAAACAGTAAAGCAGTGTTTGATAAGGAGAAAGCAGTAATTCGACATTAGGGATTTATTGAATATTTTTACTATAATTTTAACTGTAATTTTTATTTGCTTTGAGCATTGACATATAACCCAAGTTTATATCTCTTGCTTTTATTTCCTTTTTTTTTTTGTAAAATGTTGTTTTCAATGTATTATATACCCCCTCTCATTATCTACAATGAAAAAAATCCCAAGAATATCTAGGGCGAAATTTGAAAACATTGCATATTTAACGTTAAATGCAGTCAACATGATTACTTATTTGATGGTGTTTGCTGCATCGATCACTAAGGCTAAAGAAGGGAGATTAGCTGAAATAATACAAGCCATCTATTGCACGCAAGTAAAAAAATAAAATAAAAATAGTTGTATGCATTTCATTTTACTTTTTATAAATTAATGCATTGCTATAATATAGAATAATAAGTTGTTTATTGATCCTGCATGAGTTTACATCACCTGCATGGGTACAAAATTATTTCGGATTTTTGAATGTACATCGAGGTAAGGGAATCTTGATGTTATTGTGAGTATAATATACACAGCGAGATTACTTAATACAATATGATTTAATGCTTCTTTATAATCAGTCTTGGTTGCTTAGTGATGTGCGAGTTTGCATTCAATATCATAGTTACCATCATCACATTTACAATTGGATTTGCTTATTGTATACTTTCATTGATACCCACATTACCGCCCCCAAACAGTTTTTTGATACATTGGCAAAATCACCGAGATTTCTGGGCTGAGGGATTAGACTTGTCTGTTCCTAAAATACATGCAGCGCCCATAAATAACAATAGCAATTTGCTCCATTTTCCCCATCCTTCAGCTTGGCATCCTTCATCATCCAAAATAACATCAGCCAACTCATTTCTTCAATATCAGCAACAAGAAGATCCTCATTTACTACGTGTATATTATTGAATTAAAATAATGCATCGTGACACATTTGAATTTGTGTATGTGTATGTGGGCACCTTTTTGAATATTTTTTTTTTTTTTTTTTTTTTTTTTAATGATGAGATTTAAATGATGGAAATTCCCAAATCATCTATTTTTAACCCTTTTTTCTTCTTTTTTGTTTTCTCTCTCTCTCTCTCTCTTTTTTTTTTTTACCCTTAAATTACATTTTATTAAATAATGAGAGCTCGATCAAAAACGAATAAAGTCATTGATATTGTACTTTCTGAAGAAAAGTTTTACTTTCCTGGAGAAACTATTCGAGGTAATAAAATTGCACTGCGTTGAATCCTCGTCACTAAATGTTTTATTATTTAGGCTCTGTCATAGTAAAACCAAAAAGTTCAATCAAAGCAAACCCTATTATTATTAAATTTTCAGGTGCAATTTTCATATCAGTAAAAGATAAAGAAGTAATTCCATTATTTCAATCGAGTAAATCATTGCCAATCAACAATGGAAAATCAAAAGTTTTAGAAGCAAAAACTTATAGTTTTCCATTTGAATTTATTGTTCCTGATAATTTACCAAGTGCCATGGATGTAAGTTTTTCGTTATTTTAAGGTTTTGAGCTTGTTTTTGTTGATAATTTTTTGTTAGTTTGGAAAAAATAAGATTTCAAAAATTTATTATAAATTAACAGCAATATTGGATAGACCCATGATGCCAGAGAGTTTATGTCCAAAGATTGAATATCCAGTACTCGTATTAGAATATGTTGATGTAACCAAAGACAATTTTACAAGACCACTTGAAAAGCAAAAACAAGTTGTAACAGCTCAAATCAAATGCCATGTTAAACTAACTGTACCGAGAACTGGTTTTACAAGAGGCGAAACTATTCCTGTTAATATAGTTGTAAATACGTTTCAAGGCTTTGCTAAAAAAGAAGCATTAGTGATTGATTTAGTGCGTAAAGTCAAAATACAAACATCAAAGTAAGTTTTGGAAAGGTCGAAATATGCAATAGAAACTTATCTACACATTGCACAGAAACACTCTTGATGAAGAACACATCCTAAAATCAAATAAATTCGATTTAAACATCATTGGACCCTACAATTTTTCACAATCCATCACGAGTCAATTATTAATTAGACCAACGCCTCCAACAATCCGATACAAAGATAAAGTTATGCGTATTCATTACAAGATTAGAGCCCAAGTATTTACATCAGATACAAGGAAAGTACCCACTTGCGTAATGGAACTACCACTAGTCATTGGTACATGGCCTCGTGCTGATGTTCCTATTGATGATGATGATGATGAAGATATTATTCAAAATATGGGTGAAATGATGATTAGTGATGAAATAGACGATGATGACGACGAACAAGCAGAAGAAGAGAATGAAATGTGGATAAAGCAACAAGAAGAATTAGAATTCAAGAGACATTCCTCCTTTAATAACAATAGCCAAGTAAGAAGATCGGGTTCAAATGGATCTCTTGGCTCCATATCATCTTGGATATCTCAGTCAACTATGGATCGTCGTATTTCTGCAGGTACAAGTCCAACTACAACTACAATAACGTCAGCAACTACAATAAGTGGTGGTAGTAGCAATCATAGCATGATACCCGTCGATAATTATCAAAGAAATACCCTTCCTCCTGTTGGTGGATACAAAATTTCCAACGTATATTTGAACAGATCAACATCTACACCAGATTTATTATCAAACCCTCCACCTCCTCCTCCTCAACAAAATCGAACTAGAGCTATTGATCCAACTATGCGCTCTTCATATTATGAACCACCACCATCACCATCGCCATCTTCAGATAATAGTATAGGTCATCGTCCAAGCAAATCAATGCATACAATACATCCTTCATTTTTGACATTTACATCTCCAACACCACAATCGCAACCACAACCGCAACCACAACCACAACAATCTTCACCTACACAACAACATCGTCGTTTGGGATCAGATGAATTTAGTAGTTACAGTTATACTCAGGTTACTCAAAATGAACCACAAGTACCAAATCACACTTTAACGTTTTTATCATCCTCTGTTGCAATGGGAACACCAACAACGCCACCTCGAATTGTTACACAATCTCAACGAATTGTCGAATGTAATAACACAAGTTCACTGGATGAAACCTCTGAATCAGATTCTGATTTTGATGAAGATGATTTATTTGCGATTATTGAAAAGAAGAAGAAGAAGGAAGAGAAGGAACTAAGAAAGAGACAAAGGTCAATTTATACATTGACAGAATAACAATGGAACAAGAAAGAAGAAACCAAAATTGTACAATAATTTAATCATGTCCTACTACTATTATTTATCACTACTTACTACTTATTTACTTACAACTACCATCATAAACTATCGACAGCAAAACCCTGCCGTCGCCATTATTAACTATTAGCCATTATTGAAAAGTTGGTTCTCTCCTCCTCTCCCTTTTTTTAAGTACATTTATAAAATTATTTATATTCCATATAGTCGTACAACCATAAAAAAAAAAGTTTATTCATCTTGTTCATTATCACCTGGAAGTACAAATCCAAATTGACTTAAAATATTACCCACAGGACCAGGTAAACCTTGTTGACTCTTGAAGCTTTCCAAAACATTCTTTACGAGATTCAATTGCACATCAACTGGTGCTTCTTCATCCTCTTCAACTTCATCTTCATTTTCATTTGATTCTGTTGATAATTTAGCAAATGATCCACTAATCTTGTCATGACTATAAATTTCTTGATCCATTTCCTCCATAACATTTGATAAATCATCTTTTTCATCAGTACTTGTTCCTCTCAAAATACTCATAAACTTCTCCATATCAAATTGAATTGCACCTTCATCTTCGTAATCATCGGAATCGCTGTCTTGATCTTCATCTTCCTCGACATCATTGGGAAATTCTACACCATCAATACCACTTTTACTATTTTCAACAAAATTCTCGAGATTAGACATGATTGATTCTAAATCCATAGATTCATCCACGTTGTGTTTCCTAGACGTGGTACCACTAAAATCTTTCTGTAAATCAGCCATCATGCTTTGGTTCATATGGCCCATTCTTTTCATAAGCAGTTCTTCCAATTGTTGAGGGTCTACATTCATCCAATCATCACTGTCTTCTACATGATTATTGACGCTTAGCAATTTATTCAATGCTTCCTCAGAGTATTGCGACAACAACGAATCGATTCTTTGTTTGACATTTTGACTAGTTGATAAAATGTTGCAACCCCCTTCAAATGTGTCTTCATCTTCTACATCTAAATCATCGAGTGAAATGTATTTTTTACCAACTTGATTTTGCTCTTCTTTTTTATATTGGAGATATTGCTCTTTTGATTGTTTCTCTAATAATCCATAAAGCTGAGATCCCTTTCTTTCTGATCTGAAATACCCCAATTTTGTCAAATGAGCTACATACGCTGTGTATTTCTTATCATTATCAAAATCATAGGTTTCAATTGTATCGTTTATGCCATCAAGTTGATTTGCAGCAACAACGGATATACTGTGATATAACATTTCTAAACCACATGCTACCTTCATACCCAATTCTGCAAACTTGAACTGTACCTTTTCCTTTACTGATGGTAATCTAAATGGTTTGGGTGCATAGAATTTTTGACTGACAGTTTGAGCATATGTTGTTTTTGTGAATTGAATGACAGTTTCTGTCAATCCTGATTGTGGGGAAAATGTCTTCATTGTTGCGCATGCTTTCATTGAGATTGGATCTCGTAAATAAAAAGCTTCAATGGCCATAGTAATGAGTTGAGGTTCTGATAATAGTACAAATGCTGCTTGATTTGGTAAAATACAACCAGCACGATGTATTTCTTTCAATGCAGCTGAAGGATAGTCTTTAATGCGGTCCATGATGGAATTCTGAATAGCGGATGAGGCAAGCGTGTTTTTACCAGAGCGTATCAACTCAATGGCTTTTTGACGCATCAAAGATCCTGAGGTTGCTTGTAATATATCGGCTGGTGATGTGGGTAAAGGTATAATATGCACCTGACCTTGATACAAGTAGACTCTATTTTGACTATTGGAAGGATCTAACCATGCTGGAATATCCAATGCTGCTTCTATCAATAAAACATCGCCGTCGTTGTCTATAAGTGATATTACTGATTCTGGTATCAAGGTTGATAATGTCTTTAAAATATATACAATAAACCATTCATCATTGACACAATCGCCAAAACGAGTAGCACCAAATAAGAATGGATAAAAAGGATCTAATTTCAAGATTAATTGGTGATTTTAAGTTTGTATATTCTTCTAATTACCTTGATCTTGATCATGAGCAATAGATAAATGAAATTTATCTTTTTGCCAGAGGTAGCCATCGATTATTGGCTGTATATGCGAAGAAATCATATCAAGAGTATCTTTTAAATAAGAAAGCATGTCTGCCTCCTCGTCTTTTCTGGGTAAGTACACTGCGTATTGGATATAATCAATCTCTTTGGTGGAAGATCCTCGGAAAACGTCCTGCAAAGTGTCCATATTGTAATTTGAATAGGAATTAGAGAATGCTCAAAAAAATACATTACTACGGGTGTACATTTTGATCCAAAAAAATTTTAACAGAGCGATCACAGTTGATTTTGTTGCTAGGCAATAACTTTCTGTCAAATGTTATCCATATATTTCGTAGTTTATTTGACTAATTCTCGGTAAAATCTTCAGGGCAACAATTATATTACGTTTAATTAAGCATATACATGCATTTTATTCGTAAATATATGGAGAAATCAGCATTATAAAGCAATGTTATACATAAACTGAGTGACTATTCTTCAATGCCGTAATGTCGCCCCCCCTTTCGACATTATAGACTCATCGCTTTTCGTTAAATTGGATTGTGTATCCTCAGGTTTTAAATTATAAACATGAATATGAAGGATAGAACAGCAGAGTTTTATGCTCTTGCCGAGCGTATAAAGAAGCGGGGAAATGGAAAGAGCAAGAATAGCCCTCTCTTCGATAAAAGAAATGCCTCAACTATCAAAACACGCTCAGAATTCTCAAGATTGGCTGCTCAATTAGGCCGTAATATAGCTGCTACTTCTGAAAAACTAGAACAGTTAGCATATTGTAAGTGTATATAGATGCATATATAATGATTGCCTTGGAAAATTTGATTAACATGGCTATAGTAACCAAATCAAACAATGGTTTTAATGACAATCCTGCAGAAGTTAATGCAAGTATTTATATATATATATATATATATATATATATATGGATAAATCATATTAACTCGTTATAAAACTATAGACATTACAACAATCACTAAAGCAAGACATTACAAAATTAAATAATCAACTGAAAATATTACAATCAGTAAAAAATGGCAATAGATCAAATTCAAAACAAGCCTCAGAACATTCAAATAATGTCATCATGTCACTTCAATCTAAATTAGCAGATACATCATTAGGCTTTAAGGATATTTTAGAAGCAGAGGTAATGATCAATACAAAAAGAAGAAAGGGTTCTCATGTTTAATAAACATTATTTCGATTAGGTTGTAACTCAAAATAATGCATCAGGTAAAAAAAAGAATAGGTGATCAAGGGACAAAAAAGGATACTAATTTGATGCGAATTTAGCGCAACCTTCATCTCCTCAACCACGCAGACGAGTAAATGCACATCAATATCAAGAATCGCCTACAACAACAACAACAACTTATGACGATTCACCTCAGTCATTAGGCATACCCATGATATCACAACAGCAACAACAACAACAAGTAATGTTGGAACGTAATGATAGAAGAATTGAAACAAGAACAAATGCTATGGAATCTATTGAAAGTACAATTGCTGAATTAGGAGGTATATTTCAACAATTAGCATCCATGGTTGCTGAACAAAGAGAAACAATTCAACGGTGAGTAATTTACTTAAAAAACCATGATAGATTAAACTAGACTACTAATCATTGCGTATTATTACAGAATTGATCAAAATACAGATGATATCGAAATGAATGTATTGGGTGCTCAAAGTGAACTACTAAAATACTATCAGAATATCAGTACAAATAGAGCTTTGATTATTAAAATTTTTGTCACAATAATTCTATTCTTCTTGTTGTTCACATACGTTTTGTAAACATAATAAAGTTTAGCATTTGTTTATGAATACATGTTGTAACTTTTTTGCTTCTTTAGATCACATGTACATCTTTAAATGCCTCAATGTTGTCAAGAGATGCAAAATCAGCAACAATAATCGTTGTTTTAATATTGCCGAAATTTGTACACCCTTCCGAAAATCAACTGAAATATTGATATAATTTAAAGCTATTGTAAAACAAAAAATGCAGAATTAAATTATACATGCAAGAAAATGTTTTTTAATAGCTCCATACAGTTTTTGATTAAGTCTAACAAGCAAATCAATCCTTGAAATATTCATCAAAACATGTCGGAGTATAAACTATTTTGCTGCTTGAGATGAGATGAAATCAACCTTTCGAAAACGTGCTACAATTGTATCCCAAATATTAATTGCTTTCGAAAACAGAATATCTATACATAAATACTACATCATGGAGTGTCTCGAGGTTGCAAAATTTTAGTATTAAAACAGCTAAACCGTTATGAAAAATCCTTTAATCTTTATAACGTAATAATTCTGTAACAAATTTGTAGTTATTATTGCTATTATTTGCTATAGAATTCAACATCTGCTGCAGATCTATACCTATAGAAGGCTATATCTCATTTTTTAGTAGAAAAATAAAACCTTATTTTCGAGAATGAAAGAATACGTACGTTATATGAATCATGTACATATATTCTTCATGTGATGTTGATATCGAAACATTTGAGCAACTGTGTAAGGTTTCATAAAAAAATTAGATATGTGAAACTTTTTTTTTTTTTTTTTTTTTGCATCTTGCCTCCTTTGAATGAAATTGTTGCTAATAAAGTGTTTGATCATAATATCAATTGCAAGAACTATACTATCTTGAGATGTAATTAGATGACTCTTAACTGCTTTTTTGTTGTTCAACAGACCTTGTGGTTGAGATATTCTGTCTATAGTAATATGTCAGGATGGCATGCGGTATAATGAAATAGAGTTTCTGTTATTTAATAAAATATACACCTTCAAATGATAAGCATATATTCATAAACTAATTATTTGCCTTTATTTGGTTACTTTGCAATTCTTAATATAAGCGATTCTTTCTAAATAGAATTCCTTCATAATGACATATTTATATACAGCAAATGTAATGGAGCTTATATAGTGAATAGGCCTCGGGGAATCACTGTATTATTAAGTGACTCTTGAAAGGTGTTGCACACAGAAGAAAACAAGGAAAAACCCCCCACAAAAAGAGAGCATCTATTCAAATTTTTTCTTTCTTTTTCCCTCTTTTTTCTTTTCATTCTTTACAACATTATATCCAAAGTAACACCCCTGCTTATCCGAAACCCCTTCCCTTTCTTGTTTGATATTTTAAATGTATTTTTATAATGAAGATAAAGACGATCCTAACCAAAACAACAATAATCAACTTTTTGGACATTCTTTTGACGAATTGAATAATAACAACATGAATAATCCATTTATAAACTTTAGTCAAAGCTTACCGTCGCAATCATTTGATAATAATTCATACCAAAATGATACTTCACCTTCGCCTTCCTCTGCATTGAATAACCAAGATTTTCTATTTTCTCAACAATTGGGTGATTACAACTTTTTTGATCAGGATAATGCCTTGTTTCCAGATGCCAATTTAGATCCAAACCTGTTTTTGGGCGCCATGTCGAACGATGAACAACAAGCAATTTTACTATCGGATCCCAATTTTATCAGACAACAGCAATTGCTTCAAGATCAGCAGCAGAAAGCCAATAAAATGATGACGGAAAATGATAGCAAAGATGCATCAGCTACAGCAGCAGCATCAGTAGCAATTACAGCTCCTCCTCCACACTCAAATCTGTCTGCCATGTTTAATACACCATCCAGCAATGCTACAACGAAACCGCAACTAGAACCGATTAATTTGATTACAAGCCAACAGCAAAAGAAAAACTTTGTAAGCAGTCAAAATAATAGAAGATCAATTTCTGGAAAAAGTACATCTCCTATACCCTTATCATCTTCTACACCAAACAATTCTACTGAATCTTCTGCTAATTCATCAAGTGATATTGATCATCAACGTCGCTTTAATGAACTTCAAGCAAGATTCCGTGTCAATTATGCAAAAAAATCTCAAAAACAACAACAGCATCAGCAAGACGATATCACTGGTACATCGATGCCTATTACATATGCTGAACAAAGATCATTTTTGTCTTCTTCCTTTACAGATGGTACTGGACCTTCTAGAAGAAAGCTTTCTTTAGATCCTACATTAAGTAAATCCAATAGAATTACCCGAGAACCTGGTAAAATCAAAGTTGTAGGAGGTAATACAGGTTATAATGGTGGCAGTAGTGGTGGTAGTGGCGGCATCGGTAGTGGTGGGAAATCAGCGGTAAGTTCTGGTACGGCTATTCCAATCAACATCAATAATAGCGGCAATACACCAGCAATGGCACGAACTATGCCAATCCAAATTCAACGTGTACATCGAGCTAATGCATTCCAATCATTTGATATTGAACAACGTCAAAAGAGACTAGATGATCAGCTTGTTAAAGTCGATTTTGAGGATATTACTGTATCAGAACTCAAAGATATGTTGCGACAAAGAGGAAAACCAGCTACTGGTAAAAAAGCAATGCTAGTACAAAGATTACAAGAGGAACGTGAAATGATTCAACATGCAAGAGCAAATGGCATTCCAATTGGTAATCGCAATGCACAACCTGCTACGACATCCTCAATGGCAGAAAATAGTCCAATCCTTTCTTCACCTATGATAGAACATGCAGCCTCATTACCTGATTTATCAAGCTCACCTACTGCTGTGGGGCTTGGTTCTCTTAATCGTTCTATCGCTGATATGCATATTGGATCACCCCCTATGACATCGCAGCAGTCTCGTCGTTTTGCACCTTATAGTTCACCAAGACCTACAACAACAACTAATAATAATAATAGCTTGCCAACAACTGGAAATACTGCTGATTTATACTCCTCTTCAATGCCTACTGGAAGTTTAGATATGATGATGATGCAGCAACATGATCAACAACAACAACAACAACAGCAACAACAGCAACAACAGCAACAGCAACAACAAATGCAAAAACAAACAGAACCTCACGTTATGAGAGGCTTCAATTTTGGTAAAAAGTCGTATGCACCATTTGCTTCTTCTGCATTAGCTACACCAGATCGAGAAGATGATTCAAATCCATTTGATCAATTGGAGAATATATCAGAAAATCCAACAAATAACAATAGTATGGGTGATATGGAATGGACTGATCCTTCTATTGAGCTCATGTTACAGCAAGGTATTATTATATAAAAGAAAGGGGATAATATTAAATGTATTGATAATGATAAAAATAGGTGGTTTGGGAGTAAATGGTTTTCATGATAAATCCGCAGATGAATTATTATCATTTTTAGCTTCAAACCCTGATTTTGATAATTCGCAATTCGTGTACAACAATAATAATGAAGACATGTTGAATAACTTTCAAAACTTTGGAGGACCAAATTTAAGTAGTGTCATGTTTGATGGATACACAACAGCAACAGATGATTCCAATTTGCATCAAACTAGCAATAATAACAATAATTACTAGTTGTTTTTTTTTTAATACTTTTTTTTTTCTTTTCTCTCAATAGACATTTAAATATATACACTGCCATTTCTTCTTCTTATTTATTATTATTATTATTATTATTATTGTATACACATCATATTATAGAGAAACCAACAAATAGAAGAAAAAAAAAAGTAACTTTTTTACTATTTTAATCATACACCAGCACACATCTCAGAACATTTTTATATTTAATAAACATTCAACACATTCATCTATTCGGGTGTAAGTTAACACCCTTACACTTAATTTTACGTAGAGAAGGGGGCGGTGAGATCTATTGTAATACAAGATTGTATTCTATATTTGTATAAAACGTATACACAGTGTCAACTTATCGTACGATTTACAAGGAAATGACATCTTGTAGCTTTCGGGAAATTTAGTCAAGCTAAATCTACAAAATGTCAAAAAAAAAAAAGATTCCAAGTTTAAGTTTTTTACAAAGTAAAAAAATATGTTGAAATGCAGCAATTTCCACATGGCTACACAGGAATACCTTGTGTGTAAATACGTGAGTTTGAGCCTGATAAGATCGATCTTCAATTGGAATAAACATTCCATAGCATTATGCAATATATACAAAGTTGACAGGTTCTAAATGACTAATATCAGCTCGAATCGTCGTGAATATTATATAATTATGGTATTCGAATCAGAACATCCATTTCATCGAGCCTGTGCACAACCTTGGAGAGCATCGGGAACCCATCACATGCCAAACAGAAGGTTTCCTAACTTTATAAGCTTCCCTTTGTGTTCTGTTGAATTGTTAAAAAAAGTATAGTAGACTTATAAACAAGGAGACCCTCGGCCGAAATGCTCCAGACTTCTTTCTTTCGCTTATATAAATTTTCATTGCATCCATCCCCCTTCTCCCTTTCTCTCTACTAACTTAAAAATGGGTGCAAAGCTGTCTTCATCATCAAGTAGTGGCCTTTCTAAAATAAAAGGTATTAAACTAAATAGAGACTCTTCTTCGCCTTCAAATTCTGCAACATCATCTACGATTTCAACAAGCAAATCAAGAACCCAGAAAACACAAATTTTAACAGAAGAACAGCAACTACCATCACCTAGAACATCATCAACAACATCATTTGATACAAGAGAATTACCTTATGCTACTTTAAAAACGGAAGATGATAGAATGAATGCTGTATGTATATCATCAATAGAATCAGCGTTAAATATAACTAAATAATTCTTTTATATATCAGAATCAATTTGCACTGAAAGCACTTTTTGGCGGGTAAAATATTATTCAAATCAAGGTTCAAACACAAAAATTTAACCTTAAAAATTATACTCTTTTAGGAATTATCTCGAAGAAGTTGGTAAACACATTGATTTTAATTCAGCAAATACAAAAGTTCTGGATATTGGTTGCGGTTCAGGTGGTTGGGTTATGGTTCGTGTTCTCAATCTATATATAAATACATGTAAATTAACACTTATATAAACAATTTCTTTTTGTGTCACCTATTTCATTATCTACAGGATATGGCAACTGAGCATCCTGCTGCTCAATTTATAGGCCTTGATAAAGTTCGTCTGTTTCCTAAAGCAATAAGGCCTGCCAATGTATTATTCGAACAGTGCGATGTTACACTTGGTTTACCTTTCAAAGACAACACTTTTGATTTAGTACAAATGAGATTGTTTTTAGTGGCATTCAATAAATTTGACTATGCGGAATGCTTGAAAGAAGTATACCGTGTAACAAAACCAAATGGAATACTTCAACTGATGGAGGTTGAAATGGTTGTAAGTTGCTGTGTTATGCATAATGGTCATTTTCTTTGTTATATATAAACTCAAATTTGTATCCTTTCTCTTTTTTTAGGATGATGGCGATGAAGTGATTCGTACATTTGGTGCTCATAGTAAATATGAAAATTAGTAATCTCTTACTGATAATTACACTGCGATAATTAACGCAACCCCTTTTTAGTCGATAGAATCATGACAGCCAACGACCAAGATGCATTAATTGCTCGAAGATTGCCAGAAATCATATCAGAATTTGGATTCACACCTATACAAGAAGTTAGACAATCATTTCCTCTTAGTAAGTCTCGCTTCATTTAATGATTATATAAAATAAGTATTAACAAATTCGTTGCTCCATAATAGATAATCATCCTCTTGCTGCAGAATTTCTTTATATTTTCGACATTACTTTTGATACAGTCAAAAAGATTGTTTTTGCAGTTTACGATTTGTCAACTGAAGAAGAATATCAAGAAATTAAACGAAAATGGCTTGAAAGTAGAAAAAATTCTTCCAATTTAACATGGTGGTGTGCTGCTGGTCAGAAAAAAGTAGTAAATTAATGAATATGTAGTGCCAATTCCTAAAGTATCCAATTGTTGTATATAAATAATTTTTTCTTTTTATCATACCCTAAATATGTTCATCAAAATTTCTTAAAAATCTACTTGACAATCAAATTCTGACCTAATACGCATGCACTTTATGTATGCATATGTCTATTCAATTATACATACACAGAAAATTGAAATGGGCTTTAAGTATTAGGATTAATGCTTGCAAACCTGATTTGCTTTACTTAACAAACAACAAACTACTACTAGTTAAACTTGTTGCAAAAATAAGACATTTACGAAAATTTGCCACTTACAGATCGAAATTGAGATGTTTTTTTTCGATATATCTTAAACACTGTTAAATAGATCATCATATAAACTTCACTGTTATATATTTCTTTAAAAAATTAGGTCTGACTTTTCATCCCTGCTGAACTTTTTTTTTTCACTAAATAACACCAGGATAAAATTATATGCCAATGTACCTGAGATGTTCCATTTTAATCCAAAAACAAGTATCCGGAAATATCTTATTCTTTGCAGTTGATATAACCTCTTTGGTGCTAATGTTTCAGATTTCTACAGGTATTTCACATTTCACCGCTAAAATTGAAAACTTTAAACCTTAATATCTCTGCAAAATATTAAGCTATACTAACACTTTTTTACTTGTTTTGACGCGTTCTATAACATATGGTAGTATGAAAAAATTCTGAGCACTTATTTTATTTTTATTTTTTTGGCATTTCTATAGTATATTTCAAAAGATTAGTTAAACTGCATAGCATTTTTTTTACATTCATGTCACCAACCTCATTGGGTTCTCTCGGATCCAATTTAGTTTTTTCTGAAATATTGATTTTTCATGGAGATATCCTCAAAAATGTGTACAAAAAGGTATTTTCATTTCTAACCCCAATTTTTTCCTTGTATACCATCATCCCAAATTCTGAATTTGAAAAAAAAATGGACAAAAATCTCGGCTTCTCTATAAAAAATGTAGCTAGAAGGTCTAGCAATAGCTAGATCGATGGATAATTTTGCTGCTCGTTATTTCCATTACTTACATCTAGCGTTCGCAAAATGACCAAGCCCAAGCGAACGCAAGCAGTTTCAGCAAGCATTTGCCGAGTCTAGAATATTTGAAAGTTATTCAAGCAAGCCCGAGCCTAAGCAACTGCTCGACAAGCAGTTGTATATCGAACATTCTCAGTTTTGAAAGCAAGCAAGAAAGCATACATCAAGCATTACCTAATTTTTCAAAAAGTCAAGCAAACCGAGTACGAGCATATAAGCAAGCGAGCAAATCCGAGTGCAAGCACAAGCATGGTGCTATATATTTTCAGCCTAATATTGGTTCAAAATGTGATGTATTTTGACATTTTTAAAGTTAGAATTACGTAAATTGAATAAATTTTTCCTGTGTTACATGCTTGCTTACTTGATTTAAAAGCAGGCAAGCAAGCAGGTTTACATACATGCAAGCCAGCCAATCTCAATTTGAAGTAATTCGAGCAAGCATACAAGCAAGCAAGCCAATCTCAATTTGAAGTGATTCGAGCAAGCATACAAGCAAGCTTTCAATGTTTTCGTCGGGCGCCAAGCGGGAAATTGCTTAAAAAATTTAATCAAGCAAGCCAAAGCAAGTACTAACCTGAAAAAAGCGCAATTCAAGCGTGCCCGAGCATAGGGCTCGCTCGCTTGCTTATGCTCCCACAGCTCGATTGCGATCGCTACTTACATCTGAAATGTACTTATAAAAAGTGATGCGTATTTTCAAAAAATCTCCAAAAATTCAATCGTATTTTACACAAAACTTAATGTAAAACCTTTTTTTGGATTTTGTTTAGATGGATGCAGAATTTAAAACTGTACAAAAAATATTTAATACGCTATTTCAACTTACTTTGCAGGTTATGAACCACTAGGCAATTTTGTTTTTTTGATCATTTTCTGGTCGATTTGTCAGATCAATTTTGAAACCCAGTTACGATAGGCGTTGAACTTTAATGTAAACTATTATCTTGGTTATTTCAACGAAAAACCAATATTTTGTGCTAAAACAAAAAATATAAAGTGGATTTCGGTTGGGTCTATCTTGTGAACGCAGAAAATTAATATCTGAATTTTGTTGTTTATTTTTTTCAACTAATTTTAAATAAATTTTCGGTCTGACGTTAGGCCAGTGCACTTATATTTTGGTAGCAACCCTTTTATTTTTGAATAATAGATATTGATGATGACCCATAGAGGGAAGATACATTACTTTTGAAAATTTGATGGAATTCGATTCGGTATTGAGCGAAAAAATTCGAACCCTATCTGAAACCTTCTTATTGTTTAGTGCAGTCGATAACGACGTTGCTTACCAGGCAGAATAGAAAAAAAGTAAGAATAAAAGCAATATAAACACAATTAGAATCAGTTAAAGTTTTATTACAAAAGATTTACTAAAGATTTAAAATAATTGAAAAAGCGTGAGAATATTTATAGTAATTTGGAGAACTTGAATACCATCAGACTTGAATGGATTCATATTTAGTAATCTTCTAGTTTTATAAACGTTGTTATTGATTTAATATTTTAAGGGATAAATCATGCTGCAGAGTATTGGCCATAAGGGATTGTATGTCAAGTGTGACCATATTATTATATCGATCTATGGTTCAAAAGGTATTTCATATTGTTATATCAAAAGATACTAATAATATAAAAATACTCTGCTAAAAGATACATTTTATTAATTCATTGATGCTTTGTATTTATATGTTTTCTAAATGGTTATATGATTATCAATATTATTAAGAATTGCCGGGTATTGAGGTACTTGATATGATTTGTTCCCAAATCATATACAATGGAATTTGTGGAATTGGGAATCTGTGATTGTATTATTTGAATAAGATGTAGGATTGCTTATGTTTCATTGCTACAAATTGTCCCTGAATGTTCCTGATAGTCGCTGTTAATGCTAGTGGTTATGTATGACATTTAGTATGAGTTACTAAATGTCATGCCATGTTGGATTTCAATAGTTGTTCCTGGATTTCTACATCTGGGTAAACTTATGATATATCACATATTTTTAGGATGTGTTTGTTGTTATTATGTTCAATCGAAGTGTTTATTTATTATTGTTGTTCACATTTCAGGCGACATCATATTGTATGAGGAACACTTAAGAAATTAAATTATTTTATTATTATTAAGCGTTTTTAGTATGTAATTCCACTGCATATGTGCTACTAATGATAAGCACAGAGAATATTATTCATCGTGAGTTCTTAATATATTATCTGGAAGTGATTATTAGAGTTATAAATATTGTTGAGGAATGATGCATATAAACTTTATGTAAATTTATATGTAATACGCTGGAGTGGTTATATTATACTTAGTATAAGATGATGCGTTATTAGTTTGAGTTGATTTAATGTAAATCTGTACCTGAAATTTACATTGTTAGTTCTTTCCGTTATAGACAATATTCTCCCATCTAAATCAATTATTAAAGAATATTCCATCTACTTAACTTTGCTTCATCTTTGTCGTAATAATGGTTCTGGTAAATCTATTCCCATCAAAACCTTCTACAACTGGTCTTCCAAATTGTGAAATCATAGTTATTTATTAATAATTATCAAATGTTATGTCCCAGTATCCGCGCTCCTAAAAAATATATAAAAACTAATCTTTTATACTCATAGTTTGACTTCATCATTTTTTTTTGAAACATACTTAAGTAGATATATCTAGTCCTAATTGTATTTTAGCTGGTTATCTTTAAGATACAAGTGTATATAAACATTGATAGTTACTTGACAACAAAAGCCTCATCTCGGCGAAGTTTTATCCAAGCGTAAGAAGGATCCAATGAAATCACATAGGCAAAGCTCACGTATAATATAAAAGATATATATAACGTCATTTCACGTTGAATTTCAATAATCGACATCAAATTTTGATAGTTGTTCCTGAATTTATGTCTGTTAGATCTTTTACAAAAAATCACATCTTATAATAAAGAGTTATTCTTTAGTTTTAGTATACTCTTTCATTTTATTATGACAGTTTTCCTTTATTATACTGTAAGCTGGAAACATCTTCTTTTATATTTGCATTCTCTAATTATATGACTAACCTAACATGAGACATGAGCCTTTTATACAGTATATACAGTATAACCAATCAAGTCTAGGTGACACGCATTAGCTCCACATTCCTCAATGCATGTAAACTGATTGAGTTTTATAACAACATATATAATACACAGCAATGTAAAACTTATCATGTCAAACTGTGTCATAATCGTAATAAAGAAGTGTACACAGAATTGTGGACGCAACGTAACAATAATAGCAATTAAAATTAGGGGCACCAATCTTTCTTCCGATCATAGTGTTATGCCAATATTATATCTTAGGTTGCACATCTAAAAACTCGGTCTATATTTAGGTTGATAGTAAATAATCAACATGCGTCCACGTTGATTTATTATTACATGCATACTCGTTAATTGACATTATGTCTTTAGATAATAATTCTGTGTAATTTAGTTATAAAGAAAAGTATAATATAAATACCTCTGGATGGATTGTTATATCGACCGTTTTGACATTTCATAGAATCAAACCAGCAATATAATAATTCAATGATATAATCAAGCAGGATATTCCTGATCTATTACACGAAAGCTACTCGGTATTTTTTGTTTTAGCACAAAATATTGATTTTTTGTTGAGATAACTAAGATAATAGTTTGCATTACAGTTCAACGCCTATCGTAACTGGGTTTCAAAATTGATCTGTGATACAGATCGAGTCGTATGAGATTAAAAATGATTTAGTTTATACGAGCGATCGAAATTATTAATATTTAAATGATGATTTTCCAGTAAATTTAGGAATGTGTTCAGTTAAATACACTTTTATATAGAAGATTATCTCTAACTAGTAGATGAATGTGTTCTTTTAGAAAGATTTTATTAATCAAACGAGAAGATTTCTATGGTATTTAGATGTGTTCCGTTTGTACTTTGAATTGAATGTGTCCTTAATAATAAAGGTGATTTCCAAAAACAAAGAATTTGTTAAAAAATAGTAGGATGATTTTCAGATTAAGAATGTGTTCCTCTATTTACTTTACTATGATGATTTCCTCAGTAAGGATGTGTTCAATGGGTAAAGATTTGATACAAAAGTAAATAAGATATGATTTCCGTTTTATAGGATGTGTTATGCTTATAAACTCGAAGTTATAAAGAATGTTTCTTTTACAGATGTGTTCTTATAACAGATAAAGGGGTTTAATAATACAGATATATGAGTATTATTAATGGGTTGAGATAGATATACAAGTTTTTAATAAACAAGGCTAATTTTAAGCAAGAAAATAATCTGAAGATTTTATTTAAAGAAAAACATAGGGCATATTTATAAGAAATTGATAAGTTTGTGTATCATAAAAAGAACGTGTGAATGAACATATAGATAAGGGCATCAGGAACAGCATAGGAGATAGAAAAAAATTAAAGTAGCGGCGAAGTTACCACCAGGCCGTAACATCTGACAAATAGACCAGAAAATAATCAAAAAAACAAAATTGCTTAATGGTTCATAAACTGCAAAGTTGAAATAGCGTAATAAATGGTTTTTGTACAGTTTTAAATTCTGCATCCATCTAAACAAAATTCAAAAATATGTTTTGCATTAAATTTTGCGTAAAATCCGATTGAAGTTTTGGAGGTTTTTTGAAGATACACATCCCTTTTTATAAGTATGTTCTAGATGTAAGTAACGGAAATGATGCGCAGCAAAATTATCTATCGATCTCGCCATTGTTAGACCTTTTAGCTACATTTTTCATAGAGAAACCGAGATTTTTGTCAATTTTTTTTTCAAATTCAGAATTTAGGACGAGGGTATATAAGGAAAAAATTGGGGTTAGAAATGAAAATACCTTTTTGTACACATTTTTGAGGATATCTCCACGAAAAATCAATATTTCAGAAAAAACTAAATTGAGTCCGAGAGAGCTCAATGAGGTTGCTGACACGAATGCAAAAAAAATGCCGCGCAATTTAACCAATATTTTGAAATCTACTACAAAAATACCAAAAAAATGAAAAAAAATAAAAGTGCTCAGAAGTTTTTCATACTGCAATATGTTATAAAGCATTTTAAAACAAGTAAGTTTTATTATTAAATAGTGTTGCTATAGCTTAATTATTTCTAGAGATATGAAGCTTCAAAGTTTTCAATTTTAGCGGTGAAATACTTGTAAAAATTTGAAACATTAGTACTAAAGAGTTTATATCAACTGCAAAAAATAATATATTTCCGGATACTTGTTTTTAGATTAAAATGGAACATCTCAGGTACATTGGCATATAATGTTATCCTGGTGTTATTTAGTGAAAAAAAAAGTTCAGTAGGGATGAAAAGTCAGACCTAGTTTTTTAAAGAAATATATAGCAATGAAGTTTATGTAATTTTAATCTTTTCTAGGACAGAAAATAAATTTAGAAATAGGTAGCATAATTCAGCCAACTAACTGATTTATCGAAACTTTGTAAATTAAAATCAACGTAAAAAGTACCGTTTATTAGAATGAATTAAATGTGGGTTTATATAGTTATTGGGATTATGTAATGAGATCTAATGAACAGGGATTCATTAGACGTGGCAATATAAATGATTATTAATCAATAAATATGCATGGATATAATATGCTATGTTTCAGTAGGAATATTGCTATAAGTTATGTTTCATTATTAGTTCCTAGATGACAGGAACCAGCTATTGAACAATAGGACTTGCTATATCTATCAATATTTGAAATATTGTAATTCTGATAGATCACTAACATTTATTTTTCAATAATAAGGGTATATTTCAAAAGTTATTTGGTTAGAGGCCAGTTGTAGAAAAGGTAGGCACGCTCTAATTTTGAAAATTAGCAACATTGAAAACCAACTTTCTTGAAAGTTAAGTTTTGTTAATTAATTATTGAAAAAATCTCAGTTGGCAGATCTTGTATCTTTTATGTAATTCTTAGAATGGTTACAGTGAAGAAAGTAGCAAAAATGAGTAATTGCATTAGCTGAAATCTTTCCCATCACAAGGCGTCCTGAGCACCTGGTGCATTATTGTGCTGCCAAACGATAGTTCCATGAGCAATGTAAAATTTAGTATATTATTCCTATTTGAATATAGGTAATAACAATATTATTTTTATTACTTTCATTCCTTCTATTTTCCTGTGATGGATCTCCTTGCGTTTCTTCAATATTGGATTTATTCTGATTATTTTGGCTTCAAGAAAAAATTAGAGGAAGGTCATGATTTTGAGCATATGCATGTCTGAGGGAATCATTAGTAGCTTTTAATAATACTCCAAATATTTCAATTCATTTAACTAGGATTCGATCATTCGATACGTAAGTAAGGTCAAGTGCTATCGTTGTCGTAAGCGAGTCATAGATAGGGTACCTTATCTCTCCCACATGCAATTTCTGTCTGCTTAGCAGCAAATAATTAATCTTTTTAACGGAATAAAGGACATACTTTGAGCAGATCATATAACGATACGCTACAAATTACAACATTTGTTGTTATATCAAACTGCGCCCTGTGATACATTCATACCTACATCTGACTAAATTTGGTTTGATTTAGACAGATTGTGTAGCAATAGAGGTGTAATATATATGTGTGCACACAGTATCTATTTTTAGACATGGCTATATTCTCATCATAAAATGGAATTGGTCGAAAAAAACTTACTTTGATGCGTTTATGAGCTACTGTTTAGTTATCATACTTAAAATAATTTGACTTGTACTCTTGTTCTCTCACGGAATAATTGTCGTGTTATCATGTGCAATCAACTTAAAGCATTATTTAAGCGATAAAAACAACTAACTATATATAATGACAGACAATCGATTGCGTCCATTATTAAGATTCAATTGCTCTTCTGAATAACATAGTAGAATGGCATACACATGATAATTTCGGTAATAAAAGCAATTACAGCCAAATTAGTGCCACATCCACAACAGATTTGTGTAAAGAAAATGATTCGCTTGATAACAGAATTATATATTGCTTGATGCAGGTGATCTTAGATAGGTCGAAGGTACTATTTCGCAGCCTTTTTTGTTCCTGTATCGGCCATTATATAGAGTATATTATTTGTTATCAAATGTTAAAAACTCAAAAAAGAGGTTCCGTAAATATAAACAGTGATCAACATGAATCAAAAGCCGTATCTTTATTTCCATAAAAAGGGTATTTTGAGCAAGATCTTATGGTCATTCGAGTAATTACACCTTCAATTGGTTCTTGTAGTAAATATTTATGATAAAGCCATTATGTAATGAATGTGTGCCTGAATTGTTGTAAAAAGCAGGGTTTGTTTTTTGCAAAACGTCATATTTATGTAAATATAAGCCTAATCGTACACCTCTTTTTAGTGCTCTATGGAAGGTTAAACAAATACATTCAATTGCACACCAAAGTAGCGTCTATATTAAAATGTTGTTGAAAAGCAGAAATTCGATTATGATTCGCCGTGCCAACGTGTAAATAATTACATCTATATTTGAGTGTCTCAGTTAGCAGATAAAATAATTTGAGACATTTTTAAACAAATACAAGAGACTATGTTTAAATTTGTTGTTACAAGTAATACTATTTATAAAATGATCATTCATAAAGGTATATCACTTGCCAAAAAAAGAAGGCATTTTAGTAAGATGCAAAGATGAGTGATCTTGATACAAACTAAATGATCGCAGTTAAAAAAATTCGAGCATTACAAATTTTACTTTGTGTAAATCATGAATGTTAGCAATAATTGTGTGTAATTACATGATTCATATGATGCTTTCTAACTTATATCATATGTAAAAATAAAAATAATTGATATCTTCCATGTAGTTTGAAAATAAAACTTCACATAATGAAATTAATAATTGGTTGATCTACTATTTCTTCAGCCACCACTAGCATAATGATCGTACTACTGTCGCTCGTCTATTTATGGATCACCACACACCTTTTTCTCTGGTGGCACTCAAGTAGGTAAACTCTGCGTAACAAACTTATACTATATAACTCATTTCGTAGCGGGGTTTACCGTACAACATCTAATCATTCTTTCAAAAAAATCCGTCAAATTAATTTTATTTATTTGTGGTTTTATAATTTAGCATAAGGTAATCTATAGATCATAGGTGTGTTTTCAGTGTGATACATCATATAATAGACGTAAAGGATAGAGGAGGCATAATTGGTGTGTTGTATATATAGGGAAGAATAAAAGAGGATTATGTAAAGGGTATTTTTTTGGTATCAGTATATAATTATCTACATAAAAGAGTTATGTAACAAATGCCATATCATATATGTATTTTTTTGTAATTTTTTTTACAAAGTTTAACAAGACAGCCAGAATCATTGGGGATATTAAAGAAGAATAAATAGTTGATATGTACAGGGCAAATTCCATATGACCATCAATTGCTTGGCCTGCTTGGCCTGTTTGGCTACTGACATGTTTAGAGAGATCTTCTTGCAATTGTATAGGCATAAGAGCCATACATGACCACCATTTCTGAAGTATCTACATAGACCGGTCCTCTGAACGATTGTGAATTAAACCATGTTGCTGCGTCTCTTGACCAAAGTGTTTCAATAATTTGTTGACTTGCTGTATCGAATCGGACCCAATTGGAGCCGGAAGCGTAAACCCATTCAATTGTCATTGCGAATATATATTTATTTATATGAAAAAGTAAAGAGTAAAGAAAAAAAAAGGGAAAAATTAAACAAGTGCCTCATTTATATACTTCTAAAGAACTATTTGATCTGTGCACCAAAACTACTACCACCATCACGCACATAGTATAGATACACTCTAAAATTATACATCTGGTGTCATACACATAAACCTCGAACGTCTTGATCTCAATATCTGCGCCATTTTCGGGTTGCGTAGCAACCAAAAGTCTCTTCAAAAGCAGTATCTAGATCATATAAGCCAATGAATGGGTTTGGAATATATCAAGCAGTGTAAATCATGAATTAGTTTTGTCTTATCAAACTGCGCCTCTGTGAAACTTTGAGTCTTTCATCTGACTGAATATGGTTTTAATACAGACAGATTGTGTAGCGAGTTTACAGTATTACAAAATCTATTTTTATGTGGAATTTATAAATGGCCACAGAAAGAATTTAGCAATATTGTAGTACATTTGTCCTGATTATTGATTCTCGTATACATGGATAGATATGTTGTGTGTATATAAATCTGATTTGACATGACCATCCATAATTGAAAAAGTGACCATGGTTTACAAATTAATATTTACAAATATGGGCTTATGAATGACGATCTTGCTAAGCAATTAAACTATTATCCTGTATTGTTTATCCTCAAAACTCCATTGTAATCCGTAATTGAATTCTACTCTCGGTAGGATTAACGTGTATTATGTGTCATAATACCCAATATTCAGGAATGCTGAGAAATTTATCATCCTTTACCCATTCATTGGTTGAAGATATCACTTTTCTCTTGTAAGACATTCTCTGACCCTTTCTTGCGTATATAGAAAAATGTGTTATTACATAATGACTGCGGATATTATATATTTTTTAAATCACTGGATCAGTTTGCTTTATTGATGCTACTTTTTACAATTGATTACATTCTTTTTCCTTTACTTAGTGCGTCATTAATATATTTTTAGCAGCAATAATTGATTGCTTAGCATTATAGTCGGGTCGTATATACAAATGACTACATTTCTTATTATTTTACCTATCTAAACTAAAAATACCTTGATGAAATTTGTACTTGTTTGATTGATACACGCTTTACAACAGCGGGTATTTAACAAAACTCCGAAATTCAGGAACGCATTATTGTTTCCATGGCAACCGAAATCGAGGTAAGATGTTTCCGATCCATCAACCTGATGAATTTTTTTTTTTAAAAAAAAAGGGAAGAGTAAAGATAGCCAAGGGTTACATATCTTGGCTACTGCAAATAAGTAAGCACTATGTTGCGATTATCAATATTATACTAAAAATGGTATTGAATTTCAGTAGATGCAAACATACATAGTACCTATACATAGTATACAATGTATGTGTATATAACACTCGAAAGTCTGCACTATTGCAACAAGTTTAAACGCAGATCTTCATAAATATTATCTTTATACTCCTATGATACAAGCTAAAGTAAAAAACAAAAAAAAAAGAGACTACTGCGGCCATAATGAAATATTCTCAAATATAGTCTGTATATCTCCTAATTTGATGGCTTCACTTGTTACTCTAGACGTCATTATCATTCCTGAAGCAAAGGAAAAAAAGGGAACTTGTCAAGTACTTGTATCTCTGTATACATGTCATCAGTCGACTATTTATTTCATACACAATGATGACTACATACTATTTAAAAAAGTGACATGAGATTATCGTGTTACATGCAAAATCAAATGTGAATAATACATATGTAAAATGTGATTTTAATTTAAAACAACAGTTCATAAAATAGATGCATACTTATAGACTTTACTACCGTGCTATTAATAACGATTTTAACGAGGTTGCATGTACTAAATATGACACGTTTTCAATAAATTCATATCCACTTTTTTCCATTTCTCTGTTTATGGTAGTACACATCACGAGAAAATGCAACAGTAAATAAATAATAATAATATTTTATTTATTAAGCACAAAAAACCACACACATAAAAGAAAAACTTCCCCACAAACAAATAGAAATAGCCAATGTGAATTCATGTAAAATTGCTAGTTTTTTTTTTTTTTGACAAAATAGACATTTCTCCAATATTCATTATTGGGTCAGTACATAATGATGATGCTCTTGTAATATCATATGTTTATTTTGCTAAAATGAAACTAACAGAATATATTAAAACATGCTTTCAACTTGATTTCATCAATTTATATTGTATTGTATGTGTCACATTTTCAGACAAAAAATACCAGCAAGTAACACAGATGATATCAATTTAATATTGACAATGACAGATGATAGTAATTGTCCATGGTGTATTCAATGTGAGTCATCAGAGGCTATAATCAATCAAGGGAAAAAAAAGGGGGGCTATTATCAGAAAAGGGGGTGGGGGGGAGAGAAAGAAGAAACGGGAAATAATGAATGAAAATGCTTAGGGAATCATTATAGGAGACAACATAATGCACATATGTATTGTATGCCATGGAAGCGTTTTACAAGGAGAAAACGCAAGAAAAACCAATGTCATTTTAATAATTTGATATTATAATATTAAATCAGCATGAGCATTGATTCAAATATGATTGATAAGATTATAATTCTCAATTTGATTCATTAAATCGCCTGTTTTCTTTTCATTCCGTTACAATATATGCAAATATGTGAGATTTATTCCACGGAAGCGCCTACATTGGCTGATAATGCAAAACGAGAAAGTCGGTTTATGATATAAATGGTAAAAATAAGTCAGATGTATTATAATTTCTTCTTTCTCCCTTTATGCTCGCTTGCTAGTACCTACTACTAAAATGGCTTTTTGGAGTGAACAAGAAGCTTATCCAAAATAAGGGGGTAATTTTGTACTATAAAAAAAAGTATAAATACCCCCATCATTTTCTCAGTTTTGATTTTCTTCTTCTTCTTTTCTCTTCTTTGTTTATATCTTCAACAACAAAATGTTTTCTACTCCTTTGAACTGTCCTGCTACTTGCGAATTATGTGGTCAATGGATGCCTGGTCATAGTGTAAGTGTATTTTTATGTTTTTCAAATGATATTGTTATCTAACAAATAGAATAGAGCAGTTGCCCTAGAAGTGGCGTGCATCCCTCTCAATGGTCTATGAATAATGTAGATCCAATGAATTTGCAAGAATATAACGACAATTTTGAAGAATCTACCACATTTTCAATCAATTGGTCACACGCAAACAACTTACCTGAAGCAGAACAAGAAGAATAAATCTTATTACAACGAATTACACACACACAAACACACTCACATATACATACAAATACACATTCATGAAACAAACATAGCTAGCATCTTACAATGTATTACAACAAATTACAAAATATATCACTTTTTTATTACTATTTTTATATGCATTTTTATTAAATAAATTACTCCTTCTCATTGCAAATTATTTATAATTGACAGAATGTTGGTTTTTAAATATTTCATTTCGCATAATAGCATCTAAATCGCTTAATGCAACTCTTGCTTGATACCGTGTAAGTTCATCAGGATCTGTTTCTTCAATATATCTTAATGTGCGATATGTTCTTCTGAGGCTTTCTGTTGGATATTCATATAATGTTTGAGATGCTAAACCTCTAAAAAGAGATAGAATCAAAACAGTGGCAGCTGACATTTGTGTGTTAGATAATCATAGTAGGCTACATGTCTCTTACATAAATACCTCGTCTCACTTCTGCTGTTTTCTCAATTTCTAGAATGTTCAATACCCAATCTATTAATTCACTCATTTGAGATGAAAGAGCAACAGGACATGTTTGGCATGCCATACTCAATAGAGATAAGGCTGATACACGAAGATTACTATCTTCATTCCTTCTTGCTAATACTGTTTCAAGAGGTTTTACCAATGTATTCACTTTTGAAAAATGTGTTAGTCTCTATTGTTTTTTTATTGAAAAAAGCACAGCATACCATATTTTCCTAATGCATCACCGCATCGCTGAATTGTTTGTAACAATGCTTCACCAATACGAAGTCTATTATCTAATTTTTGATCAGCATCACTATAAATCTCGCCCAATTTTTTGATAATTTGATTTCCATAAGCATCAGTCATGGCTGATAAGCCTTTAACGGCATTTAGATATATATAACTGTCTTCGTCTTGTACTAATCTAACAAAAATATCTAATAATTGATCAAGTCCTTCTCCAGAAGAAACGAGAGGGTCTTTAGCCAATGCCATTTCTTTCAACATGCCCATTCCATGAGCACGAATAGGTAAAAGATCATCTTGTAGTGATTTCATGGCATCTCTGTATTTTTCTTTACTTGCTTCTAATGATGTACCTGATGTTTGTTTCATACCAGACATTTTTTGTGCAGACAAGTATGATGTAATTGCTAATAAAACCTCATTGACAGATTCCTGTACAAGTTCAAATGGATATTTTTCTAGTTGTTTTAATGGTTCCACAGATGCTTTTAAAAGTTGAATCGCTTGATCACCTAGTTCATCGTTTTCATGAAGAACAGCACGTATTAAATTAATAGCTAAAACCAATGATTCAAAATCATCTTCTAATGAAAATTGTTCATCATGAGCAGCATCTTGAATATCCTGTAATTCTTGTTGATCTACTATATTTGCGATATCAGGAAAATGACTATTATTACTTTGCTTTCTCTTTTCCTTCTTTTTAAATAATCTCTCCACATGATCTTGTACAATATTGTTTGCAAATGAAATAATTTGTGTTGGTTTACCAAGAATAGTGGGTCCCAATGTATCCAACATTCCCATAATAAGATGAAGCGTTAACAAAATACTGTAAACAATTCTTAATTAGCGCACATTTTTTTACGCCAAATAAACAATATAAAATATGACATTTACACTTTAGGATCTTGTTTTCTTGATTGTAGCGATGAATACTCATTTAGTAAAAACACAAAAAAATCACCACACAAATCAGCGTTATCACCCATTTGTAAAAATTCAACCAAAATCCCTGCATGAATAGGCAATTCATTACCAGCGAGTAATTTAGGTGATCTAAAATAGTTTTAAAATGATATTTTCCATACAAACAAACAAACATTTACCTTCTTAATCGTAGTACAACGCCACCTGAAGGTCCTGGAGCAAAGTATGCCACACGAGCGCCACTTAAATCAACCTTATCCAACAATATGCGCTTTAATTCACGGATAGCATCCGATGTAGTTGTTATACGGAAATAAGTAGATAACAAATCTAGAACTGTTTCTCTTAATCTTGACTTGGAATGTACCGTAAATTCGTACAAATGATATAAAGGCGCAATAGATGATGATAAAAATGTTTGAATGACATCTGGTGATGGTTCTCCTCCAATCATAACACGATGAAGTGTATGTAGTAGGGTTGTTAATGCATCTTCTGACAAGGATACCCGATCCATATTACTACTATGATCAATTGTATCATATTCTGTTGTATTCCATGCAGTTAATAATGGTCCAACAATTCTATCCACAATATAAACCTTGGCAAGATCTGCATGTTTTCCTATAATGCGTCCAATAATAAATGTTACTGCCTGACATGTGGGTGATGATAATGGTTCTTTTTCAAGCAATTCTAGTAATTGTGGAGTAATTATAGCATAATAACTTTCAATCGATGACATTTGTTGTGGAACTGATAAAATCAACTTTGATATACTTTCTAATTGGGCTAGTTGTACTACTGCTAGTTTTAGTCAAAATACAATTTTAAAATCATTTGTTCTTACATTGATCTACATGGCCAATTGTGAATTCTAATATAATAGCAACTCCATTTGGTTTTAATAAAATACGAGAAAGAAATCTACCACAAATTGTACGAAGCCAATTAGGTACAGGATGAAGGGGCGAGTTACCCAAAAGCGCCATTAATGATTCCATGGCTCTGGGTAGATCAGACCGATCAAATAACCACATGAACATACGAGCACATTTATCCCTTTCTTCTCTTTTGAGTCCAACATGCTTTTTAACCTGTTGCATCATATTTCCTGGTGTCATGAGTATTGCTGATGATGTTGTCTCAGTAGCAGATGTTTGTAATTGTTGCTGAAATGCTGATGTAGGTGCGTAAGCTAACTCTAATAAAGCTGCATATAAATCTGGTAAATGACGAGACATTAAGATCGAGGCAACGGTTGTATAACTTTTACTGCTCGGCACTTTTTCGCTATGTGCAATGACATCCACTAAAGGCGTAACTAAACGAAGTAATGAATATATTGTTTCTGTAGATATTGTTTGCGGTTGATGGTCTTGTTGATCTTTTTCATCTTTTGACAGCAATTCTGATATATAAAAAAGGTAGCTTTAGCCATGTTAAATTATGTTAAATGAATGCAATAATATACCATGGTTTGTATAGCCAGATTTCACTCTTTTTGATAGAGGAACACCCACGCCAGGTAGAAAACAAGGATAAAATCCCCAAGATATAATCACTTGAAGCAATGTATGTATTAATCTAAAATCTCTTACACCTAGATAGTCTTTATCGCCTTCGTTTACTAATAAATTTATTTGCATAAATTTTCTATTAACTGATCAATAACTCTATTTTTCCTCACCTCCTGATTCACAAACAACTAATAAAGCTGTTTGAATTTCTAATAATACTTTCAAACATTCATCTACAAAAGCTTTTCGAGGTTCTTTATTGTTTGTGTCGATCTCTAATTTCTCAAGTCGATTTACAAGTGTTTCCTCAATTGAACCTAAGGTTTTAAATATATTAATCTCGAGATTAATGAAAAATACAGATTGTATATTCACCCTCTTCTTTAATTTCTACTTTTTCTCCCACTAGTTGGTGGGCCTTCAATAAACATTCTTTCAAATTAACTTTATCTTGCTCATGATTTGACATTTTTAACAACTTGGAAAAACTAAAGAACTAGTTGACAGAAGTTCATCGAAAGCTTAATAATAAAGAGAAGAAGCAGTCAGCAAATGCGTGTCGGATTATGTTCATAAACAAGCCTTGTAATGTTTACACCTTTCGTTTCTTTCAATTCGAATTCATTGTAAACATAAATTGTTCTGTAAACATGTTGACCAGCTCGAAGAATATAACCAACTAATGTAGAGTATTGAAAGAATATGTTGCTTAGAAACCTTCAGTTACATGTAAATTTTGCCCCTTTCATCTCCCAGTTTAGCTTTTTTTATGAAGCAAATTAACATTAAAATCGTCATCTAATGCGTGCTACTGATTCCAAGTATTATTTCAAATAGCTATATATTTTTATTCTAGATGAATAATGATAAATAACCCCAAAAACTGGATATTTGACGAGAATTCTCTGAATTTTCATACACATACCGCTTGAAAAAATGAAATTCCGACCTCAAAAAATCCTTGCAATTACTCATGGTTTTTTTTGAAAATTTCATTATCGGCGATAACTCAACGAAAAATTGAGCTACAGAGCTGTAACAGTATGCAAAATGTAGCTACGAACCTGCTCTATTGCATACAATTATCAACTGCTGTATTTCATTATTAAAAATTCTACTTTTTCCAGAAAAATCGATTTTCAGTTTTTTCAATTTAATTTAATATTTCTGGTGAAAAAAACTAAAAGAAATTATATCATTGTATACTCCATAAAAATCTGCGTAGGAAACCTTAGAAACGAAAACACTGGTTATTATTCGATTCATTGCAATTTTTTGGATTTTCTGTTTTTTGTGTTTTTTTTTTTGGGAAAATGGAAAAAAAAATCTTAACCGTTTCACGCCCCGCTTTGTCTCATTTTTAGCTGTCTGGTACCCTTTCGAGTGCCATCTACAAATGCAAAATAGGCAAATGGAACGTCTTGTTTGCAGAAGTATGCAATTATGGCATTTTGAAAAATACACGAGTATGCTGATAACTTTTTTCTTTCTTTAAAAACACATAATAAGCAGAATATAACTGTTTGTATGCAACTTTTTTTTAAGAAAAAAGACTACAAAAGTCGAGGTATTCGTATGTTTGAAGAATTGTTTTTGGTTGTATAACTAAATGTCAAAATACATGCACTGTAGCGAAGCGAAGCCTTTCATTTCAAGATTATGTCGATATTTTTTGATTTTGAAAAACTTTATTTTTTGTTACGTTTCACTTTGATCGCAGAGGGGTAAATGTAAAAAGGGACACCTTTTCGCTATTGATCAGCTTCTTAAAGGTTATGTAAAATGTGTATTTACTCGATAATCACCTTTTTTTTTTATTCGATAGTAGTACTTGTATAATAATTAGACTACTCCTCTACAGCAGTAGCGGTAGCATCGGTGGCAGCAGCAAGAGCTGCATCATTAGCATCCTGCTCCTCCTTGACCTCAGTCTTCTTTTTTACAACTCTCTTTCTCTTTTTAGTTCTCTTGGTAGCGAGAGGTTGAGCCTGACTTGCAAGCAATTCATCTTCCTCCAGTATATTATCCCATTCCTTCAAAAGAGCTTCAAGATCACGGCGCCAGAAAGTCTTTGGAGGCGTACCTTGAATGTCTTGGAGTTGAAGAAATTTAGCATCCTTTAATTTGAGTGCTTCAGCAACTTTTTGAGCTGTGAATCCACGGACATTGATAGAGAACAAGTATTCATAACCTGTACCGTCCTTGTTCTTATTATTTGCTTCTTCATCATCATCATCATCTATAATCAAAGCGCTCTTCTTCTTACGAGGGAACATTTGCTTCAAACCATGCTTCTTCATGTCGGCAATAACATCTTGCTCCTTACGGTTGACATAGACCAACTTCTTTTTAATGACAAGATCGATAAAGTTTGCCTTATTTTCAAGACGATCGTATTCATCTTGAAGAACATTAATGAGATGTTGCTATCACAAAATATGTTTAAATGTTTATATTTATGAGATGAAATAAAAATGTATCTTACCTTTCTCTTGGCATAATATTCAAGACGTAATGGGTAGAACTCCATCAAGATTTCTTCAGCAGAATTATATTTCTTGAGCTTGCCATCCTTGTTGAAACAAACCATATTAGTGGTATTGATGTTGGAAGTAAGTTTGAGGATCTTGTGAATATCACCAGATTCTGCCTTTGCCAAGTTTGCTTCATCCACTTCAAGTGTAAGTTCTACAGCAGTATCAGTAGAATTGTTAAAATAATCCTGGAAAGGAAAAGAGAATCAGAAATTATGTTGTGATGCGATATTGTAAACAATGTATACTTACTGAAATTAGAATGGGGGGTTTCTTATTATCCTTGGGATCACGACAAGTATCCAAAAAGTCCTTGTAAGTATCAGTCCAGATACGAAGAGGCAATTCAGTAATCTTAATATGACCCTCCGCATTTACTTCAGCAATACCCTTAGTAACGAATTTGCCAGTATCAGGAACGATTTCACCCTTGAAACCTCTAAACCAAGGACGCATAGGAACAAGTTCTTCTTCATTCATGATACGAAGAAGATTTTGCACAATTTCCTTGGGATCAAAGTTGGGTACATTGGTACTCCAACCCATACCAATACCATCTGCACCGTTAACAAGAATCATGGGAAGAATAGGAACATACCACTCAGGTTCAATAGGTTTGTTTTCCTCAATCAAGTAATTCAAGAGCTCATCATCATCGGGATGGAAGACCAAACGAGCAATTTTGTGAAGACGAGTGAAAAGATAACGAGGACTAGCAGCAGATTTACCACCTTCATGGCGAGTACCGAATTGACCGGCAGGAATAAGCAAATTGATATTGTTACTACCAACGAAGTCTTGAGCCATGTTAATAACAGTTGAAGCAATTGTAGCTTCGCCGTGATGATATTGTGTAATACCAGCAACGTAATTTGCGAATTGAGCAACCTTGACTTCAGAGTTCTTTCCACGTTTACAGGCACCGAAGAATACTTTACGCTGGCCAGGTTTAAAACCATCTACAATACTGGGAATAGTACGAATGTTATTAGCCATACTGAACAACATCAATTCACGATTGACGAAATCATCGATTCTAATCTTGTTAACATTATGATCAATAAAGATTCCAGGCTCATAAGTATCCAACCAGGTTTTACGATCACTGACTCTATCTTTGTTGAAAGCCATATCAACAAGTTCACGGGCTTCAGCAGTTGGGGTGGCGAATTCTTTTTTGTGAATTTCCAATTGACTAAAGTATTTACGAGCATCAGCTTTATCAGATGTACCCAAACCCTTGAAATATTTAGGTTCCCATTCACTGTTAGTGTTGTGTTCTTCGGCCCATGTCTCATATTCAGGGATTGTAAAGAAAGTGATTTCCTGCTTTGTTCTCTTGTGTCTACAACGAATAATAGGAGTAATGAACTCCAACAAGAAACCTGGAATATCTAACAAAGAAGGGAACATACTGTCGATGAAATTAATCAAAAGACCCTTGATGTGGGAACCATCATGATCTTGATCGGTCATCAACATCAACTTGCCGTATCTCAATTCACTCACATCGGTATAAGTTTTACCATGCTTCAAACCAAGAATGGCTTTTATGTTGGTAATTTCTGCATTGTTCATAATTTGTGTATTTGTAGCATCACGTACATTAAGAACTTTACCACGAAGCGGGAAAACACCATACTTATCACGACCAACAACAGAGAGACCACTGAGAACCAGGGCTTTGGCAGAGTCACCTTCTGTCAAGATCAAGGTACAAGTCTTATTGTGAGGTCGAATACCAGCCAAGTTAGCATCTTCAAGCTTGGGGATCTTGAGACGGCGAGCCATACTAGTTTTATCAGCCTTTGACATTTGTTCATCCTCCTTGAACTTTACCCATCTTACAATGTTATCGACGATACCAGAATTTTTAACGTGTTTAATGAAGGCATCGTTCATTTTATATGTAGAACCAAAAGCACTGGCACGCAATGTCATGTTCTCTTTGGTTTGAGAATCAAAAGCAGGATTCTCGATCAAACAATTGATGAAAAGAGACATGTGGTTTTTGATTTGGAAAGGACGAATGTTCTTGCTGTGCGCCTTTTTCTGGACTTCAGGAAGTAAAAACTTTACAATTTGATCAGCAATGTAGTTGACATGAGTACCACCTTTTGCAGTACAAATACTGTTGACGAAACTGACTTGATTGAATTGACCATCACTGACAGCAAAGTTTACAGTCCAACGAGGGCTATCTTTACTATTGTCAACAATAATAGAAGGAGCACCTTCTTTTGGACGGAATTCCATGGTTTTATTATACAATTGACAGTAATCTTGAAAGTTTTTAATTTCAATCTTGGTACCATTCAAAAAGACGTTTACACCCTTACAGATACCAGCCAAATCGTAAACACGTTTTTTAATCAATGCTTCGAAATCTTCATCCATTTCCGTCAAATTGAACTTTTCAAGATCAGGCTTGAATGAAATACGAGTATACTGATCACCTTTAGAATTCTGAGTAATGACAGGTTTACCAGTAACTGACATATTCTTCTTGAAAACTTGTTTATACTTGAGTTTACGCTCCCTATCACCAGTTTCGACAGTAAATTCAGTACTGAAAATATTACAAAGCTTAGCGCCATAACCATTACGACCACCAGTAACTTTCTTTTCGTTATCATCGTAATTAGAAGAAGTTAAAAGATGGCCGAAAATCAATTCAGGAACATAACAATTTTCGTCTTTGTGCATTGTGATAGGAATACCATTACCATTGTTGTAAATGGAAATGAAATTTTGATTACGATCGATAACAACTTGAATTGCATTCATTGTTGGATCACGAATCTATAGCAAAGTTTATAAGCAAATTTATCAACATTTGATGTAAGAATTTTACCTTGTTATCAGCAGCATTTACTAAAATTTCATCAATGATTTTGTACAATCCAGGAACATATTTGATCTTCTTTTTAACGATAACGTTTTCCTCGGAATCGAAGACATACATTTCCTGTTCTTCGGATTCAATAGAACCAACATAGGTATCGGGACGAAGCAAAATATGTTCCAATTGTGTCTTTTTTTGGTAAATTTCTTCGATTGTTTTTTCAGGTCCTGGTGTACCTTGGTTGCTATCAACAATGTCAGATGCTTCTGTCATCTCTGTATCTTGAGAGACAAGACCATCTAAAGTTGAATCAACATTTGTAGTCTTGGTTTTTCTTGGCGCCTTTGGGGTTGTGGGCTTCTTTCTGGGTGCCTTGGGCTTTGGTGTGGATGGTGATTCTGTTGAACTCTCCAATGAATCATCAGCATTATCAGTAGAAACTGTTGTCTTTTTGGGTTTAGTTGCTTTTGCAGTAGTTGTTTTTGCAGTAGTTGCTTTTGCAGTAGTTTTCTTTGGGGCAGCTGCTTTTTTAGAAGATCCAAGATTGAAAATGGGAGCAAGAGGAAAAGTATTCTCATCACCATCATCTGAATCAACAACTGCCTTTTTCTTTGATGTTCTCTTGATAGGTGTTTTTTTAACAGAAACTGGTTCCTTATCTTTGGATTTAGCAGAAGAAGCTGCAGCAGTTTTACGTTTCTATAATACAAAATGAGTATAGACTCAAGCAACAAGATATTTATTTGTACCTTTGATGCAGGTGTATCGTATTCATCGCCTGAATCATCATCTAATTCGAAAACATCGTCATCTTGGAAATCAGAATCGATTTCGTAAACTTCAGAACTGTCTTCATAATCACTCATTTTGCTAATGAAATCAAAAAAATATGAAGAAAAGCTTTTTTTTTCTCTGCCAAATTCCTTTCTGTCCCTACCTCTTTAAATGAAATGTCGCGCAAAAGCACGCGTTTGAATGTTGGCCAATGTAGCTCAGGAGTCACATTTAGGCACTGTATTGCTTGTTGGATGAAATGAGTTGGTGTACTCCGAGATGCAGTTATTAATGGGTCGACGAAAATCTTAGTATATCTATCAAGCTTAAGGATAAAAGTTGCGAAATGCTTGTTAATTCAAGCATGAATCCTTTAATTCGAATGCTTTAAAACAATTATTTTAGATATAGATATTTTTATTATTAGAAATGTACTAATGCTATTTAGATTCTAATCAAGTTGCTCTAATGCCGCAATCTTTACAGCAAAACTCCTTTTGATCATAGTGTGAGTAGCATTTCCCATAATACCCTTTACAGGACTATTGATAGTATCGTTTACAGTGTAATTTAAAGTATTGTTCAAGGTAGTATTAAGGTAATAAGCATTTTCAGGTACAGTTACTACATCCTCTCTATTAGCATAACCGTCGTAAAATTCAGCTTCGCGATTATCTCTAGCTACATCACTGAAAGGTTCTTGTTGTGTGAGAGTAAGGGCAAGAATCATACCAACTGCAGCAATTAAAGGAATAAATATCCATGCTCCAATGGCTTCCTTACTGCATCCACAATCTTGACTACCAGAAGAATATGATGAGGAGCCTGAGGAGCCTGAGGAGCTTGTTGATTTTGATGAAACTGATGACGGCATGTTGCTGTTTGATTGCTTTGCTTATGAGAAGGCTAATTTAGATGGTTATCATTACTTTCTAATAAAAACTTTCAGCCAATATATACTCAACAAATGACAATGAGCGCCTTGTCATTATATGGAGAATTGATGTCTGCGAGCAACATTATTTTTGTCATTATAGTCTGCATTAGATCGTTGTCAAGTTTAGTACCCTCATTGTAATTGTGTGTGACGTTATGGTTTGTTATTTGTAAGTTCATTCTGTTAACAAAAATCCCCAAACGAGATTTTTCTACTGCTGATATTTCAATAAATACATCGAAAATCTATCTATATAGTTTGAAATTTTAAAAATTATCCGGTATTGCACTAGTGTAGGTTTTGCCAGCCAAATTTATTATAACAAGCTCAACTCGATGACATCCATAAACTATATAGTAGATAACGTTGTCTACTATTTGTTTGACTATTAACTGCGGATTATCAGTAAGTCAGTTCATTCAAAAAACAAATGTTGTTTACGATTTTCTGGTATTTATTTTCTTATGGTTATTTAAATCAATCTTCGAAATTCAATATCTTTTTAAAAAATAAATGCCAAACACATTACATTACAACTTTGATTATGCATAAAGGGGGGATTTATTGATTTTGATAGTTGCCATTGCCATATATGCTGATTTAACACCATTTCTGATTTTAAATGGTCTACTAAGCCACAAATCTCACTTGGTAAAAGTGTGCGTTTGATTCATACAATTTAATCAGATATTTAACTGGATGCTACCATTATAGTTCTGAATACTGTTACGGCTGTAGTACATATTTTGAAGATTGCAGCCCATTTGGATCAATATTCATTGATTGCAAGCATTTTCCCCGTTTTTTATTTTTAAGCAGAGAAAGAGGATTTTTTTTTAAAAAAAAACCTGTGCTAAATCTTTCGAAAACAGTTGTCAGCTAATGAAATCAAGACATTTTATTCGTATATCCACTGCGTATTAAATGCAACTTCAAAATTTAATTTCAAACCATTACAGTCGTGATTCGATTTAGTGGACTTATAAATAACGGATTTTCGATTTAATGGACAGTTTGAAATCTCCCGTTTTTTTTTTAATAATTTTACTGCCTAAATCCACTGAATCGATTCAGTGGATAGTGGACAATCTCGTTTCTACCAGTCCACTATATTAGTAAAATATAAATACTATTGGATAAAACTGTATTTAGCCGGCAATAGCTTGATCTGGTAGCCATGAAATTAGAGGAAATATGGAGAGTAACCAAATCACGTGCCTAATTTACCTCAGTTTTTTATTAAATTTCTTGTTATCCACTGTTCAATTCAGTTGCTCGAATATGAAAAGCCTTTATTAAAAATATTATTTAATACTATAAACTAGTAACGCCTTTTTATTCTCATTTTTTGATCCAATATTACGGAAAATGATTTATTCGATTTAGTGGAAAATTCGATTTAGTGGACATCTTTCTCCCTCCCAACGATTCCACTAAATCGAATCACGACTGTATTTGATTTTATAAAAGTTTTCAAAGAATCTGAGAGTTTATGGATACATACAATCTTATTTATAGAAAGAATAATAATAAAGACTAATAACATTTACCATGGAGAACGTAGGCTTTATTACTCGAAAAACTAATGGTAAAAGAAAGAACCAAGAGCTCCTAGGTCTTGGTTAGTTGTGCAAGATCGAGGGTAATATGAACTCTGAACTATACAGAACTATTGTTGATAATGATTTGGAGAAATCCATTGGCAATATGTGCCAAAAATTGAAGTTTCGTCGTAATCAAGACATTCTTCAGCAAGACAATGATTCCAAATTCCAAACACACCTCGAAGTTAATGAAAAAACACTTCGAAACAAAAGAATGTGAAGTAATATCATGGCCAGCTCAATCCCCAGACCTCAATCCTATTGAAAATATGTGGAGGTTATTGAAAATCCGCTTGAACGAATACGATACACCTCCAAAAGGCATGAATAACCTTCGGGAGAGAACACAAGAGATTTGGTATGATAAAATAACAGTTGAGGAATGCCAAAAAGTTATTTCGAGTATGCCTAATCGTTTAAAAGCTTGCATTAAAGCAAAATGTTACGGCATTGATTATTAACTGCGTTTAAATAAACTTCAATTTTTTTTTTGATAATGCGTCCAAAACCCTTTCAATGATGTACCCTTTTTTAAACTTACATAGTTTTTTCGGATCTTTAAATAATCAGGTCGGACTTGCTTCAAATAATTTGAAATATTTCAAATTACTTAGAATAGAAATTTCATGTATCTCCGACTGAAAATGGAAAAGCTATGGCTAGTTTCATTCAAATTTTTAAAACATTGAAAGGGTTTTGGTCTTTTGGAACTCACCACTGTACTTGCAAAGAAGAGTTCTATTGTCACAGTTTAATATACTTCGGCTAACTTACTAATAAAAACTTATATTTATCTAGTTGACTTTTACTGCCTTATGTTTTTTCTGTAAATATCCACATATATTCCACAACTTTTTTTATTACGTGCAGTGGAATTACATACTAAAAACGCTTGATAAAAATAAAACAGCCTAAATTCCAAGTGTCGCTCATAAGAAATGATGCCACTTAAAATGTGAACAACAATAATAAACAAACGCTTCAATTGAACACAATAACAAACGCATGCTAAAAATATGAAATACCCTTTTTGAACCATCATACATGCCGTGTAGATGATAGCACCCTTGATCACGGCGCAATCAATTACACAAATGACATATATATCATAACAGGATTCTATCCAAATCAATAATAATAATAAACAAAGATATCAATTTAGTCAACTACTCACCTATATCGAAGTTGCACTATCAATATAAATAAGATTCAAGCATATAAAAACTACCCCTTAAAAACCAAGGTTACATAAAATAGATACACCAAAAATAAACAAAACAACCATTTCCCAAAAGGTCGATATTGTCACACTTGACATCAATCCCTTATGGTCAATGCTCTACATAATTTACCCCTTAAAATATCAAATCAATAACAATGTATTCAAAACTGGAAGATTACTAAATATACATCCATTCAAGTCTGATGGTATCCAAGTTCTCCAAATCACTATAAATACCCTCATACTTTTCAATTATTTTAACTCTTCAGAAATCTTTTGCAATAAAAACTTTAGCTGATTATAATTGTATTTCTACTGCTTTTATTTTTTATATTTTTTTTTATTTTAGTAAATAACTTCGTCATTTACTGCACTACGGTTGTAAAAAAGTGAGTTTCAGATGGTTTTAACAACAATGTATCTTCCTTCTTCTATATATATGGGTCATTGGTATCTATCGTAAATCTGCCAGGTGTTAGTAGGCTAAAAACAATTATCCATCTTTCTGAATCATATTTGTTTTCGCTGTAAATTCCCTAACTAATCCAAGCTGTCAGTAATCCCCTAATTAATCCACCACGTTATTATATATAGTCTACTAGTTGATATGTTATATCAGAAGATGCTAATATAAAAGTACTCTGCTCAAAGATACATTTTATTAATTCATTGATGCTTCATATTTATATGTTTGATAGTTGCCAAGTGTCCCTGAGTGTTCCTGATATTCGCTGTTAATGCTAGTGGTTAGGTATGACATTTAGTATGAGTTACTAAATGCCATGTTATGTTGAATTTTAATAATTGTTCCTGGATTTCTACATCTAGGTAAACTTCTGATATATAATTATACTTCAATGAACTAGACAACTCATAAAAACGTATAAATAGAGATCATTTTGTTAGCAATCAATTGGTTTTTTCGTCAGATCTCTTCATCATTTATTTTCTCTTTGTTACACCAGGAGATTATATCAATCTCAAAGCTAAAATATGTACTAAATCATTTAATAAAAATAAAGGAAAACTGTTATAAAATGAAAGAGCACACTAAAACTAAAGAACTTTATTATAAGATCGAACCATCTTCTTTTATATTCACATTCTCTAATTATATGACCTGTTTAAAGGAGTCTATTTATATATATACATATATCCAATCAAGTCTAGGTGACACACACTAGTTCCATATTCTTGTATAAACGGAGCTTCATAACATAATACACAGCAATGTAGAACTTAACATATCAAACTGTGTCGTAATCTTAACCAAGGAATGCACCCAGATCTGTGGATGCAACACTCTTATTAAATATTCTTAATTAAAAAAATAAGTTTATTGTTTCCTTCCTTGTTTCTAATTATCTAATATGGCCTTGATCCCTGATAGTATCTGTCAAAAAATAAAAGAGCTAGTACCGGAATATAAGTGCACTAGCCTAACATTGATCTAACATTGGCCTAAAATTGATTCTAAAGATTAAGCACCTAAATGAAGGTGTTAATTTTTTGTATTCAAAAGATAAATTCAATTAAAAACACTCTGCATTTTTGTTTCAGCAAAAAATATTGATTTTTTATCGAGATGATCAAAATAATAGTTTACATTCCAGCTTAAAACTTATGGTAACTGGGTTACAAAATTGACTGAGAAAATGATCGAAAAGTGATTCAAAAAACAAAATTGTTTAATGGTTCATGAACTGCAAAGTAAGTGGACCTAGCGTATTAAATAGTTTTTGCACAGTCCTAGATTATGCATCTATCAAAACAAAATTCAGATAAATGTTTTACATTAAATTTTGCGTGAAATGCGATTGAAAATTTGGAGGTTTTTTGAAATTGAACATTACTTTTTCTAATTATGTTTTAAATTTAATTAATTGAGGTAATCCACAGCAAAATTATCTATCGATCAAGCTATTTTTAAATTCTCTATCTGCATTTTGCATAGAGAAAACAACATTTTTGTCAATTTTTTTTCAAATTCAGAATTTTGGATGAGGATATACAAGGGAAAAATCGAAGCTAGAATCGAAGGTATCTCTTTGTACATATTTTTGAGGATATCTCCATGAAAAATCAATATTTTGAAAAACTCTAAATTGGGTCCGAGAGAGCTTAATGAGCTTAATGACATGAATGCAAAAAAAAATGTTGCTCAATTTAGCCAATGTTTTGAAACCTATTATAGAAATGTCCAAAAAAATGAAAAAAAAAATAAAGGTGCACAGAATTTTTTTATACTAAAATATGTTATAGAGCATTTTAAAACAAGTAAGTTTCATTATTAGAAAGTGTTAGTATAGTGTAATGTTTTCTAGAGATATGAAGCCCCAAAGTTTTCAATCCATTAGCAGTGAAATCTGGGTAAAAAATTTGAAACCTTAGCACTGAAAAATTAATACCAACTGTAAAAAGTAGGATATTTCCGGATACTTATTTTTGGATTAAAGCTGAACATCTCAGGTACATTGGCATATAATTTTTTCTTAGTGTTATTTAGTGAAAAAAAAAGTAAAGCAGGGACGAAAAGTGAGATCCAGTTTTTAAGGAAAAGCAGTAAATTTTGTGTGTTCTTGAGTCTTTCGTGGGATATAAGAGAAATTTAGAAACAGGTAGCATAATGCGATCAATTCATACCTATTTAGCAGCGCCTAGTGTATATCCTAAAAAGTGTTTATTATGAGATCAGCTATAGAAAGAGGGCACGCTCCGATTTTGAAGATTGAAAACTATGAAAATTGAATTTTTGAAAATTCAGATTTTACTCGAGTGGATAACTACCAGAAAAATATCATATATTGCAGCAACTAAGGCTATTCTAGCGCTTCAAATACCCCGTCTATATATTTCATGTCGTCTGCACGCAATTTATTATTTTAATCCCTTAGCCAGTATACCTAGCAATATTTTCGTTAGCAAGCTGAGCTTGCGAGTAAAGGTTTTTAATCCGAAGCTTTATTAGTACTCACTTCTGTTTTTATATGTTTGTTTTATAGAATTAAACACCTATAACAGGTACAACTTGCCAAGATACAAATACTTGGGGGGTAATCAGAGGCCTTAAGATCGAATATATTTAATCTTCCCAGCGTATTATTGCGAATTCATTTGTAACTCTGCTACTTAAAAATTGAAATCACACAGCATATTTCCACATTACTTCGAAATACATTTCGTTTATTCAAAATTTAGCAACTCTATTGGAAAATGTAGTGCCAGGTATCAGAAGTGTGCTGGTTCTTTTGACACTGTGTGTGAAAGCGGAGATCGACACTGGAATATTTACAGAGTAAAATTCTTAGGAATTATCATAAATGCAGCAGGCAATACGTTAAGGGTTGGAGTAATTTAGGTTTAATAAAGCCAAGCTTGTCTATAGATATCATGTGGCCAAGATACTTATTTTATTGACGTTCAACCGTATGATTCCAATATTTAATCATTAAATATCATTCAATCAGATTTTGTGAACCAGAATAACCACCGCTTACACCCTCTGACTACGACATCTGATACATGTATACTCGATATCAGTTGTATAATGAGAGAAAAACCATTCATTCACCTCAAAGTAAAACGTGCTCTACTACAAATTGTTGAATTATACAATGGAACTCTGCTTTTTTTTTTTTTTTTTTTTTTTTTTTTTTTTTTTTTCAGGATTTTAAATTTCAAAATGCTTCTAATGAATGAAATTTACCCAATTGATGTTTGGATAGTGGCCCTAAATCTAAAGGCTACATTAAATTATCACGTTATAAAATAGATATCCATGTGCATATGAAATTATGACTGTATTAGTGTAACTCAAATGCCATCTATTACTGGATTCCATGTAGAAGGAAACACATTTTCTCTTGGAATCAAGATACAATAAAACATCTTGTTTTATGCATTAATAAAAATCGTAAAAAAAAAAAACTTTTCGCATGGATGATTTTCAATCAGATAAATATATTTAACAGAATAATATACATAGTAATTTACAGAAGAGATATAAAGAGAAATTAAGAAATAATAATAAAAAAAAGAGGTATATTAAAAACTAGTATTTTGTTGAAATTGCCCTTGCTAGTGTTGACGATGATACAGAAGAAGATCTGTCTCGTTTCTTTGATAATGTATTGAGAAAATGTTTGAATTTTGAGCCAGTATGATCTTTTGCAGTTGAGCCATGTTTTTTTGGAGGTGAATTTGACATGCTTCTAGTATTATCATTATTCTTTTTAGGAATTGCAATAGGTTGTGTATTAGTTGTGGTAATTGCTTGATCAGTGAATACAGGGTCTGACAATGTCAAAGAAGGCGTAGAATAAACAGAAGATGATGATTGCGATTGTGGAGTAGATGATAATTCCTGAACCATGGACTGAGATGGATCAATATCAAATCTCTCTGTAAATTTTGAAGTAAAAGACATAATAAAAAGTGTAGTATAAAGGAATTAAAGGGGAAACAAACAGTTAGAAAGTTTGCTTATATATACTTGAATGAGTTTTTTTTTTTTTCACTGACTCGTAACCAATACAAATGCATTGTTTAAACACTGTTTCGAGTATGCAACTTTATCCATCTCCGCTTGTTCTCCTCTTTCTTCCATCCCGTAGCCTAATTCCATTTCGTTTGAAATATGGGCCATTGAAAGTAAAATGGAAGATTGTTTCAATACATGTGGCTTCAATAGTATCAATTGCTTATTTTCTATTAAAACTATAATGCAATTACTGCATCTTTGGTCTTGAAATTGAATAAAATCATAGAAATCAAGATGAATCCAATGGGTTTGTATGGTTGAAATCCAGAACTTTCGAAAGTAACTTGCCAATCTAGATAACTTTCCATGTTACATCATTGCTTTTCAATTCCAATTTATAATCTAATATTGAATTTTTTAGCATAATTGATGTAATTGCTTGAATTTTATATTATGGATTTCTTTTCTAACGTTTTGCACGTTTTTCAAAGGAAAATTTGGCGGATTCTATGTTTCATACTGTAGCAGAAAAGAGATATTTGCTCTACATGTCATTCCGGGTACATTTCTCGTTCGTTCTTTCCTTTTGCCCAATTATACTCTAATATTTTCGAGAAATATGACAGCTACGCACATAAAATTCTATTTTTAACGTTCTCTCTTTTTTTGGCAGAAGTGCGCTTAAATGATTTCTATTTCACCAATCATTGGGTGGACTTGGCAAAACCATATTGACCAAATCAAGTAATAAACTTTTGTCATCATTGATCATTGACGTAGATGATTGAGTCGGTTAAAATGTAATATCAACAGCATGTTTAAAAAAAGCAAATTTTAGTTTATAAAAAGTGTCTACAATATATTTTTTTTAATAAGAAAATCATCCTATAAATAATCTACAAATAGTGGGGTTGAGGAGGGTGGAAAAAGTTATATGTAATGTTTGAGTTGTGTTGTGTAAGGTAAAAAGGGATATTTAAATCAATTAGTTAAAGGTAATTTATTGAGGGTTGGCACCACCATTGTTGTTGTTGTTTTCAGGAGCAGCACCTTCGTTTTGACTGGCACGGTTCTTGTAAACCATCTCAAAGAGCTTCAAAGAGCTAGATTGAAGGTCATCAATCTTGGCCTTAAGTTCTTCAGGGTTAACAGCAGCATCACCGGATTGAGCCTTCAAGGCTTCACCACGAAGAGCAGTAATCTTTTCCTTGAGCTTTTCAGCTTCAGAGTTATCGAGTTGTTCCTTGAAATCATCCATAGCCTTTTCGGTTTCACTCATGACAGAATCAGCACGGTTGGCCATTTCAATAGTATCACGACGAGCCTTATCAGCTTCAGCATTGGCTTCAGCTTGTTGGATCATGTTCTCAATTTCATCATTGCTCAAACCAGAAGAGGCGGCAATAGTCATAGATTGATCACGGTTAGTGGCCTTATCCTTAGCACTGACATTGACAATACCATCAGCATCAATATCAAATTCAACTTGAATTTGAGGAATACCCTTGGGAGCAGGGGGGATACCAGTCAAGTTGAAATCACCTAAAAGCTTGTTATCGCGACAGAGTTCACGTTCACCTTGGAAGACACGGACGGAAACTTGAGTTTGACCATCAGCAGCAGTGGAGAAAACTTGAGACTTCTTGGTAGGAATAGTAGTGTTACGGTTAATCAAACGAGTAAAGACACCACCGAGGGTTTCAATACCCAAAGAAAGGGGAGTAACATCGAGCAACAAGATATCAGTAACGGAACCAGCAAGGACACCACCTTGAATAGCAGCACCAATGGCAACAGCTTCATCAGGGTTGACAGACTTGGAGGGTTCTTTACCAAAGACAGACTTGACAGTTTCAACAACCTTGGGCATACGAGACATACCACCAACCAAAATGACATCGTTGACATCCTTGTTGGCAATACCGGCATCCTTCATGGCCTTCTCACAAGGAGAGACGGTACGGTAGATGAGATCACCAACGAGAGTTTCATACTTGGCACGAGTCAATTTGGAGTTGATGTGCTTGGGACCAGTAGCATCAGCAGTAATATAAGGTAAGTTAATATCAGTTTGAACAGTGGAAGATAATTCAATCTTGGCCTTCTCACAAGCTTCACGAATACGTTGAATAGCCATACGGTCAGTAGAAAGATCTAAACCAGATTCATCCTTGAATTCCTTGACAACATGACGAACGAGATGAGAATCGAAATCTTCACCACCGAGAGCAGTATCACCATTGGTAGACTTTACTTCAAAGACACCATTTTGGATTTCAAGGATAGAAATATCAAAGGTACCACCTCCCAAATCATAAACAGCAATGGTAGAATCACCAGTCTTATCAAGACCATAAGCCAAAGCAGCGGCGGTAGGTTCATTGATAACACGCATGACATCAAGACCAGCAATCTTACCAGCATCCTTGGTAGCTTGACGTTGAGCATCGTTGAAATAAGCAGGGACAGTGATAACGGCATGCTTAACCTTCTTGCTAAGATAACCTTCAGCAGTTTCCTTCATCTTACCCAAAACAAAGGCACCCATTTGAGAAGGAGAGTACTTTTTACCGTTAGCCTCAACCCAAGCATCACCGTTGCCGTGAGCAACAATGTTGTAGGAGACAGCAGGAATATCAGCTTGAACTGCGGGATCCTTGAATTGACGACCAATTAAACGCTTGGTAGCATAAACGGTGTTTTGAGAGTTAACAACGGCCTGAAAATTAAAAAAAGAAAAATGTCAGAACCCTGAGAATATGACTCATAAAATGCCCCTTTCGGAAAAAGAGTTGTTTGACATCCCTTTTCCCAATTTAATTTCCAATTGATTCAAATAATTACCTGACGCTTAGCAGCTTGACCAACTAATAATTCACCATCCTTGGTGAATGCAACAACAGAGGGAGTTGTACGAGCACCTTCGGCATTTTCAATAACTCTGGGGTTCTTGCCTTCCATGACGGAAACACAGGAGTTAGTGGTACCCAAATCAATACCAATAACAGGGCCATTAACGGCTTGACTGTAAGCACGAGAAGCGGTGGAAAGAACACCGGTCTGTAGTTTCAAATGTTAGTGTTCCAATGCCTAAATTTCATCCAAAATGTTCAATCAAATGTGTTTCGAAACTTACATTACGTGCCAAGGTAGGGAAAAGACGTTGGTGAGCAACCTTTGATAAGTTGTACATTTCGAGAACAAGAAAAAGAGTTGAAAAAAAAGGTGGAGAAAGGAAAAAAGAAGAAGGAAAGGCAGAAATCTGAAGGGTCCTTTATATGCCAGGTACCTTACAAAAAAACTTTGCCGGGGTTGGCTTTAAAGAATAAAAAAACGAGTCTAAATATTCTTTCTTATTCGTCCCGATTCTTTCGAAAGAGCATTCAATCCACTGCACTAAGGTAGGCGGGGCTCTTAATAACAGCCAATCTCATCTTGTAACTGTGTACTAGAATATGCTAGCAATTTGGCTTTTGTCACAATTGCCTTTTAGAGACAGAATCCTTAAATGTTATCCTTGTTTGAATATATTTAAATGATTTATCCATGATTACATTGAATTCAAGTAAATACGATTGTTGCTTTGGCATATCATTGTATCAAATTACTACTTTTTTTTTCCTTTTTAAACATGGGGGGGAGGTAATTATTCATCGGGATTATCATCGAGAGAAATCCGCAGTTGCAATATATCCAAACGAAATCAAAATGGAAAAGGATAAAATTCGATTAAAACGCCTCCTATCACTGTCAACTACAAGTTTCCTAATGTCCCCTTGAAGGTTTTATTGTTATCCACCTTGAAAAAGAAGTAGATTAAAGTATACTCTTCTACATGGTTACACGGCCCTACAGAGGGTGCTAAATATCTGGGTTACTTTTCCAGTTTCATGGACCTTTTTTGCCCATCAAATTATTGGAAAACCGTGGGGATTCTGGATTTCAACGAATTGAAAGACTTTTTCGTAGCTGTAGTTTTGAAATAATTTTGCTATTCTTGTAGTCATATATCATGAACATTTATTCCATATAAATTTGGGTAACTACTTATTATATATCATGACCAGCAATTTTCGTATTTTGAGACATTGGAGTGGAAAAGATCGAAACCTGATAAAATATCAGCCGCTCGAGAAAGAAAATATTCCATTTTTCAATATAAATGTACATACCTTTTATGCGACATATTTGATTTTGAGGCAGTTAAATAGACAGTACTTTGTATTCGAATATATTTTATATAACTACATATTCCATCCTTAGTACACAGCCTTGCTTCAGAGTTTATAAGCTTTTCATATCTTTAAAATTAAGATGATTCATTATTACTTTTGTATGCAGCAGAGTATCACTGGACCATATTTAGTGAAGCCGCTTTAAATTAATTTAGAGATGAATGATTATCTATGCAGCATGAAAAGTAACTGTGTGTTGCTCAAATTTTTTATTATGAGTCTTAGAAGAAAAAACAGATCCTGTATCATTGACGTATCTTAGAACACATAATTTAAAAATCGGAGCGTGAGAATTTTTTAGCATGTTACATCCAAAACAAAATGTGAGAGTGGACTATTAGATGCTATATAACATCTAGGTAAAGGAATATTTGTATTAGAACATGCTAAATCTGTTGAAAAAAAAAAAAAGGAATCGTTTAAAATTCAATTTTCATAGTTTTCAATCTTCATAATTGCAGTGCCTCAATATTTTCTAATAATTGGCTCATACATTATACTATACACATTCAGAGATATATCTCAGACGCTGCAAAATAGATATAAATTGATCGTATTAAAATACCTAATCTTAAATTTCAAAAACACGAACAATTCCTTGCTTTTATCTTAAAAACTGGATCTTATTTTTCATCTCTGTTATACTTTTTTTTCCCACTAATTAACACCAAGAAAAAAGTATATGTTAATGTACCTGAGATGATCAACTTTAATCTAAAAATAAGTACCCAAAAATATCCTATTTTTTGCAGTTGGTATTAATTTTTCAGTGCTAATGTTTCAGATTTTTTACGCGTATTTCACTGCTAATGGATTGAAAACTTTGAGGCTTCATATCTCCAGAAAACATTAAGCTATACTAACACTTTTTAATAATGAAACCTGCTTGTTTTAAAGAGCTCTATAACATATTAAAATATAAAAACATTCTGAGCACTTTTATTTTTTTTCATTTTTTTGGACATTTCTATAGTAGATTTCAAAATATTGGCTAAATTGAGCAACATTTTTTTTGCATTCATGTCATCCAGCTCGTTGAGCTCTCTTAGATCCAATTTAGAGTTTTTCAAAATATTGATTTTTCGTGGAGATATCCTCAAAAATGTATACAAAAAGGTACCTCCATTTCTGGCGTCCATTTTCCCCTTGTATACCCTCATCCCAAATTCTGAATCTGAAAAAAAATTGGACAAAAATGTTATTTTCTCTACGAATAATGCAGCTAAAAAGTTTTGCAGTAGCTCGATCGATAGATAAATTTTTTGCGCATCATTTCAATTTATTATATCTCAAATATGCTTATTAAAAGTGATGTGTATCTTCAAAAAACCTTCAAAATTTCAATTTCATTTTATGCAAAATTTAATGTGAAATATTTTTCTGATTTTTATTTAGATTGATGCAGAAGTCAAAACTGTACAAAAACTACTTAATACGCTAAGTCAACTTACTTTGCGGCTCATGAGCCATTAAACGATTCTGTTTTTTTTTTTTTTTTTTTTTTAAATTGTTTTATTAATTGCTCCGTGTACAATTTGAGTAGGAGTTCTAATTGAAGAGGCGGGCGCAATGAAGATTTTCATTATTATTTAGTATATAGAAGGCAATAATGTTTAGAAAGGAAAAGGTAATAAAGAAAAGAAAAATTAACTAGCAAACTACGAAAAAGAAGGAAAAATCGAAATAGAAGCACAAATGGCAAGAAGAACCAGGTAAGGGTTTTACAGGATGTTATGGCATTGATCCTCGTCAATCATTTGATGAATGGAGAGTCGAATGCTAGCCAGAATCGCTTTAGGTGAGACCGGAACCTGATTAAAAATGAACCGCATATGAGCGAGCCATACTTGGGACAGAGAGATGATGAGAACCTTATATGAATCTATGCCCTTAATTTGGCAGTACCAGAGGTATGAGAAATCAAGGGTAAGAAAGGCTGTTTTGATATCAGATATAGAAGTGGTAGGCCACAGAAACTCGAAGATGACTCCTTGCCATATCTTTTCCTTAGTAGGGCAATGGAAGAGGAGATGGGAAGAGGAATCAGTAGCTATATTGCAGACGGGACAAAGAGGAGAGTCAAAAACACTAGGCATAATAAAATGAAGGTAACCACGATTGGGAATGCAGCCATTGATCAAGCGATATATAACATTTCGTTGAACAACGGTGAAGGACAAAGACCAAAAGTATTTCCACCTTGCCGATGTTATATTACGAAGAGATTCAGGAGCGATTTGTGAGGCCTGAAAGACTGATCTGAAAAGCTTGGCCGAGACCGTAGTAGTAGCAACAGATTGAGTATCATTGATAGACAAGCACTGTACAAAAGGAGTAAACGATATATTGGGGTCAGCAACCGAAGCTTGACGGCACAAAGGAAGGAAGTAGGGTTGAAATTTAAAGTTACCCGAAGTCAAACCTCTATAAACCGTCTTCGGAGCACGTTTCCATGTCTGTAGCTCAGGATCTCTTGGATGTTTCCAATGAAGAGAGTTCAGAGTAAGATCGTAATAAAATATATCAGAGACCTTCATCTGTTTAACCTTGGCAGGAATAGACCAGGAAGAAGTAGGAGGCACATATAACGCAGCTTGTAGAGGCAGGATCAAGGCAGTAGCTGGACTAATTTGAGCCTGATCAAAAGACCGAGGGAAAAGATCTATGGCCCTATATATCATATCAATCGAACCTGTCCGTAGTTTCCTCAAACTTTGAGTTCGAGTACACGGGAAAAGTAATGGAATATGATGAAGCTGGCATTGATTGACATTACGAATATGATGACGGAGCAAATAGTAAACTGGATGATTGTCAATGGCGGTTGAATCTAAATGAAGTAGTGGTTGAATCCACCTAAAATAAAGGGCAGAAGATTGGAGCTGAATGTCGATAACACCGAGACCCCCTTGAGCTTTAGGGAGCGTCCAGATCTTCCACGGAATGACAGGAAAGATGCCTTGCTTCAAAAATTGGATAGCGATCGACCGAAGCCGACGGAAATCATCTTTAGTGAGAGGGGTAACCCGCAAGATATACCACAATTTAGACAAAATTAACGAATTCAGCACTGTAGCTCGACCAACCACTGATAAAGAGCGAGTAGAGTGTAACAGAACCACCGATTTCAACTTGGCGACTAATCCTGCCATATAATTTAGTCTTTGGATTCTACTTTGAATAAGAGGAAAACCAAGATAAATGAGAGGGCTATCATCTTCGACTGAATGCAAATGACGAATCTGGAGTTGAGTCAAAGGACGTCGCCAATATCCCCATGTGTCTCTCCCCGAAACTGAAAATGCTTCAACTTTGTCATTGTTAAACTTAGCATTAGAAGCCGTACAAAATAACTTCATATACAAAGCAAGGCGAGTCAAATCATGTTGATCGTGTACAAAAACCAGGGCATCATCCGCATAGCACAGTACTTTAGTCCTGAGGGAACCCACCAGATAGCCTTGATATTCTTGATCTGCAATAATTGAAAGTAAAAAGGGTTCAAAAGCCAAATTATATAGAATGGGTGATATAGGATCACCTTGCTTGAGACCTCTTAGTTTAGGCACCTCCGTAGTAAAATGACCATTGATATTGATTTTAATCACATTTTTTGACATGAGGTTATAAACACAAGTAATCAATTTTCTAGGAAAACCAAACTTCTGCAGCACCATCTTGAGATATTCCAAATTCACTCGATCATATGCTTTCTCTTGATCCAGAAGAAGACCTATATCCTGATCTAAAGTATCAAAAGACGGATCATCTTCTTGTTGCTCTACTATGGTCCATTTCCGCTGAGCGTCCTCCATAATGAGTTGACAAAGCAAGCCATTCTCTGCAATGAATCGACCCGGGATAAATCCGAGCTGATGTCTACTAATGAGATCTTGAGAAACAAACATTATCCGACTATTAACAATCCGAGTGAACAGTTTATAATCTGTGTTGGCTAATGATAAGGGTCTATAATTTTTCATATCAGCAGAGTCACCTTTCTTATATAGTAATGTCATCAAGGATTCATTCCAAGATTTTGGAAATTTGCCTTTATTCAACGCCTCATTGTAAACCACCGAGATAAGATCTTGATATGGAGGAAACCTCATTACTAGATGCAATATTTCATAAGGTAACCCATCAGGACCAGGACTACTACGTCGTGGTGTACGTTTACTTTCATCCAAAATGTCTTCAAGGGAAATTGATTCCATCAGCTCATCCTTTTGAGATTTTGAAATTTTCAAATGTCGAGGAATTGAGCGAAGCAGAGTACGAGCTGCGCCCTGATTCTGTTTTTTGAATCGTTTTTCATCCATTTTTTAGAATAAATTTTGGAACTCCATTATGATAGATTATAAGCTGTGATAAAAAATATTATTTTGGTTATCTCGACGAAAAATCAATATTTTTTGCTAAAACAAAAAATGCAGAGTAGCAATCAATTAGATCTATCTTGTGAATACAGAAATTAAGCCCTGAATAGTAACTTTTAAGTTTTACAAAATAATAAACTAATATTTACAACTGTAGAAAATAAAGAAAAAAATCCCATCCTTCTGAATATTGATCCTGTTGTATTCCACCTACTAGTATCATACGTTATCACCTTCTACAGTATCAATGCATCTTACAATCTATTGACTACGACATGTATTGAAGTGCAAGTCTTGATATCGGATATAAGAAACTCCTAGCATACCAAGTTTAATCCAGTAATTACCAAGAACGCTTGGACTTCAATTATGACACCACATTATTTCATCCCAGCAGTTAACCAATCAAGTAGCTATCAAATCAATATCCAAGCATATTTAGCGCAGCATTGAAACAAAACAACTCACAAGCTCTGCAAGAACGGTTAAATTATGATTGATTCATTTCAATCCATAGATTACTATCAAACAGATCTAATGGTTCAATAGTGCCTTAAATTATTATATCTCAGGATCTCAATGTCAAATCAATATAAAAGGCCATACTTTTATATCTAAATAAACGATATCTTGTTTTTATTACACAGTTGAAGAACTGATTAATTACTCATTCTTTTATAATTGTATTCTTTTTTAAGTACTATTTATCAATCCTGAAAATATACAACAGATCCAATTAATCTTCACTTATGCATGATAATAGATTTAAATATATCTTGTATAAAAGTTTATGCTTCTATTTTCACAAATAACTGTGAATTGAGAAAACCATCAACAAAACATAATATTTCTGTGCAATAAAACCACCTGCTGTGTCGTATATTTTCATGTTTGATGAATAATACCTAAAAAAGAATACAATTAAAAAAGAATGAGTAATGAATTATTTCTTCAACTGTGTAATAAAAACAAGATATCGTTTATTTAGATATAAAAGTATGGCCTTTTACTGTATATTGATTTGACATTGAGATCCTGAGATATAATTTAAGGCACTATTGAACCATTAGATCTGTTTGATAGTAATCTATGAATTGAAATGGATCAATCATTATTTAACCGTGCTTGCAGAGCTTGTGAGTTGTCTTGTTTCAATGCTGCGCTGAATGTGCTTGGATGTTGATTTGATAGCTACTTGATTGGTTAACTGCTGGGATGAAATAATATGGTGTCATAATTGAGGTCCTAGCTGATTTATCAAAATATGTTTAGGTTAAATAAAATTAGAAATTTAATCAAGTAAAGAAATATCGTTTATTGGAATGAAATTAATAGGTTTATATATTATTTGATTTGGGGAATTAATGGTGTGATAAGGTAGTTTAGATGTTATTTAGTAGTAATGTGTTATGTTGGTATATCTTGTTGGAATATCACACTGGCGTATTATGCTTTTGTACTCATGCTTCTATACCATGCTTCTATACCATGCTTTTAGGAGCATTGTATAGTTAATATTTAATTAAGGAACTTCCGGTTTCGGATCTGTTATTGTTTACTTTTTTGGATTTGACATGATCCGGTTTAAGAATGATACATCACTAGCGTTCTTGATAATTGTTGGATAAACTTAGTATGTTAGGAGCTTCTTATATCCGGTAGCAAGGCTGCTTTGCACTTCAATACATCATGTCGTAGTGAATTGATTGTGATATACCAGAAGTTTACCCAGATGTAGAAATCCAGGAACAACTATTAAAATCCAACATGGAATGACATTTACTGTAGTAACTCATCATGTTGTAAATGTAGATAATAAAGAAAGATAAGTACGTGAGAATTGGTCAATCTTTATTAAATATAAAAACGAGGTAGGGAAATCAAATGAAGGGTGAATGTCTACTGCTGCTATCTATATTTGATTTAAGGATTGCTTACACACCTGTCTAGAGCAGTGTTCTCATACTAAAATTTAGTGTCATTCCTCACTTATGCTAATGTAATTATATTCAGATATAGATGATCAGTCTAAAGTCTTTAGCTGCTCTTGGCAACACTAATTATTAGTACAGTCGTGATTCGATTTAGTGGGATCGTTGGGAGGAGGGAGAAAAGTGTCCACTAAATCGAATAAATCATTTTCCGTAATATTGGATCAAAAAATAAGAATATAAAGGCGTTACTAGTTTATAGTATTAAATAATATTTTTAATAAAAACTTTTCATATTCGAGTAACTGAATTGAACAGTGGATAACAAGAAATTTAATAAAAGACTGAGGTAAATTAGGCTCGTGATTTAGTTACTCTCCATACTTCTTCTAATTTCATGGCTACCAGATCAAGCTATTGCCGGCTAAATACAGTTTTATCCAATAGTATTTATATTTTACTAATATAGTGGACTGGTAGAAACGAGATTGTCCACTATCCACTGAATCGATTCAGTGGATTTAGGCAGTAAAATTATGAAAAAAAAAACGGGAGATTTCAAACTGTCCATTAAATCGAAAATCCGTTATTTATGAGTCCACTAAATCGAATCACGACTGTATTCTTTATTTTCTATCTTTTATTGTAAGTCTAAATTATCAGAGCTTAGCTTATGTGATTATCAGGGTAATCAATTATAGTGTTTATATGACACCACATATGCTAAATATATTAAGGCATAGTTTATTGTCATATTTAAACTACGATTTCAAGTACATTTATATATGCAAATACAACAGCTCATACTAAATGTCATACACAACCACTAGCATTAACAGCGACTATCAGGAACACTTGGCAACAATGAAACATAAGCAATCCTACATCTTATCCAAATGATACAATCGCAGATTCCCAATTCCACAAATTCCATGATATATGATTTGTTCCCAAATCATATCAAGTACCTCAATACCAGGCAATTCATTAATAATATTAATAATCATATAACTACTATCTAGAAAACATATAAATATGAAGCATCAATGAATTAATAAAATGTATTTTTTAGCAGAGTATTTTTATATTAATATCTTTTGATACTGTACAACAGATTGTAAGATGCATTGATACTGTAGAAGGTGATAAAGTATGATACTAGGTGGCATACAACAAATTATTTAAAGTAATAATGTCATATCATTTACTAATTATTATTAAATTTGAACTTTTTGGAAAGAAGTCGAAAGCTGGGCTCGAGCTCGAGTGATACAAAGCTCGGCTCGTTGTCGTGAGCTTTGGTCAAGTTCGTCCAAGACTCGGCTCGTGTTTTATACTGAGTATAGCTTAATTGTTTGCAGAGATATTTAAACTCAAATTTTTTATTTTTTACGCAGCGAAATGCCTATAGAAATCTGAAACATTATCACTAAAATAAGTATTCCTCCTGCTAGAGAGAAGATATTTCCGGAAACGCGTTTTTGGATTAAAGTTAAACATCTCAGGTACATTGGCATATAATTTTTTTGTGTGTTATTTAGTGGAAAAAAAAAGTTGAACAGGAATGAAAAAGTTGGATCCAGTTTTTGAGGAAAAAACAATAAATTTTACGTGTTTCTGAGTCTTTCGTGAGATAGAAAGTAAATTTAGGAATAAGTAGTAGCATAATGCAACCAATTGATATCTGTTTAGTAGTATCGAAGGTATATTCTAAAAAGCGTTTAGTCTGGGGTTAGTTATAGAAATGAGAGCACGCTCCTATTTTGAAATTGATAACTTTCAGCTCAACTTTTTTTAGATAGGCTTATCGACCTCTATAATTGCCATGCCTTTTTTTTAAATAGCTGAACTGTTTGTGTTAGGGATCGCAATGCATTCCTCATCAAAAAGAAAAGAAAGTAGCGTTAATAAGGCAATACTCCTCAAACTTGAGAAAGAAGTAAAATCAAATTTAGGTTTACAAATGAATTTAAGATCTTGTTACGATATGCAATCTATCACAGTCGAAATGTTGTGTGCATATTGCAGCAACCAATAATTTATGTCAAAAGTAATCAGCACAAACGATTTATATTAACAATTTAGTGATTACCGCACCATTACGAGCCAAAATCAGTTTTATCACACCAAAAAAGAACAATTTTACTTGCAAAAAGCAAAGTTTATTCAAATTTGTATGTAGCATATGTTTTCGTATAAAAATCAATTGTTTTATAAGAAATAAGGGGAAAATATATAGTATAATATAAATAAATTTGATATCAAGAAAGAGAAGATAAAGGAAGAATTTTGTACAAAATTTAAATCAATTAAATTTGAAGGGAATCATAATGAACTGGGCAACCTTTTCCTTTTTGTAACCATAATGCTAAGCACTTTTGGTGATAAGAACATAAACAAATCATTCTTGAAATTTTGTCACCTATTGCCCTCATGTGTTAATAATAATAAAAAAAGTACAAATTGTATTGACTCTTGTATTTACCTTCTTCAAATTCTTCAAAGCAAATGGGACATTCATCGCCTATTTGTGATGATTCTTGTGATAATTGATATACTAAAATGAATTTAGTAATCTTTCCCTATTATCCTTGATACACTAAAAACTTACCAATGTAACGTGGTGATTGCACAGGCGGACTACCTACATTCAAACATCTTTGTAAATGCTCCTCTTGTTCGCCTTTCTGCATTCCTAAGAAAGTACTGCCACACACTGGACAATCTATCATTAAACTTTGGCTGCTATCTGTGCGTCGCATTTGTGATGATCCAAAAGCTAAAGGTCTAGTAGATCGATGATCTCTTCGTTGGTGTGATTCAGATGAACGACGTATAGGTTCTCTATAACAAGTGTCACAGACACGTTGAGATTGTGAAGCTAATAATGGGTATTGAGAGGGTGATACCATGGGATCTTCGATCAATTCTTCTACAGGTAATCGGATTCTATTTGAACTACATTTGTCGCATACAATTTGCCCACAACGACTAAATGATATAATGAATTAATGATTTACAATATCAAAGAAACATTATATAATTATTTTACCGGCAATGATGTCTTCTAACTAGGAAATTAAACCGTCTATGACAACGTCGACATTCAGGTGCTTGTCTATCCATCTCCCAAACTCTTTGTGAACGAGGCAAAAGGCCGCTACTCAATGAACTAGGGCTTACACTGCTCACACTTCGGCCTCTTGATGAAGGAGATGTATTATTAGTGTTTGATGTTATATTGTTATTGTTATTGTTATTATTATTATTATTATTGTCAATTCTGTTACTATACGTAGTAATAGTAGTAGCAGCTGGAATTGATTCACTATTGACAGTATCTGTTGGTCCTACTAAATTAGTATCAGATGATTCTTGTTCCGGCTCTACATGCTCATGAATAATTGTGGGTATATCTGGTTGTCTTTCCTCTTCTTCATTGACTGTATCTTGTTCTCTATCAGACCTTGTTGTATCTATCTCTTCTGTTGCAGGCCCTTTGATTGCATTGGTACTCAAATTATTCAAATTGGTTGCTAGGTTTCCAACATCATAATGCTGCAAAGTTTCCTCTGTCATATCTTCTTCAGAATCAGATCCTCCATTCTGATGTAATCTTTCATGAGTATCTTGTGGCGGCGATGGAGTACGATTAACATGAATGATATTTGAGACGGTCTCAGTGATATCTCCTTCTTCAGGTATACTATCTATATCTTGCTCATTAATGGAGGGTTCTTCTTGGATAATCTGATTTTGCAAAGAATGGTGTGTAATATCTGTCATATTCTTTTATTATGGTTTATATGAATAGAAGAACAAATGAAAAAAGGAAAAGAAAAAGAAAAGAGAAAGAGAAAAGGTACTTTTCACTTGAAGTCCAGACAATTTTAATCATGACGCCAGATTTCTTTTTTCTTTTTTGTAACAGTTTCTCACACAAACTGAAATCAAAGATAGTCTTAAACGGTTGCTAAAACGAGGTCAATGCCTCCAATAAACAAAAAGTCTTTTTTTTCATTGTCATATCGATTGTTTCCTTCTTACATCATCAGGCTTTAAACGATGCATCTTTCAAGTCTGTTGATTAGAAAAGCATAACCAGTCATGCAAATGAGGTTCAAGGTCACTGCTACAACATTTAATTTCATATGCATTACATTCTTTCATACATACAAACTTCCAATGATTTAATCTAATGGCTATTGTCATCTCATGAATCCCGAGATGCTATTGGAACTAAAAAAATATCACGATAATCTATCTCGGTAAACATCTTTCAAAAAGGCTCTTCCTTGTATTTGATATGCTTTTTTCTCAACAATATATTTTAAATTAGCAAAAGGGCGAATCGTCATACCATAGTATGACATGATGTTGAATCAATAAGATTTTTAAAAGCACCAACCACTGCATTTATTGTATCACGAAGATTATATTTTGATTGCAGATGTTTCCAACTTAACAATAAAACTTTATATACTTTAAACAAATGGACGATGCTTTTTGTTCGTATGCATATTATTGTAAACGCACAGATCGTATCCATAATGTCCTTGTATGAAAAACTGTTCTTAAGCTTTGATGATCATAGATAAGCTCCTATCATTTTATTGGGTCTCGTAACTAAGGATCACATTGCTGCTTTGTGTAATCTACGAATGATATGTGTTCAGAGCTAATTTTAAGCATTTATTCTATAGTTTTCAGCTTGTACATATACGGTACTCGTGATATCAGAGTATGCTTGGTGTAAGCTACCCCAAGTGAGAGAGTTATATAATCAATTTTGCTTACCAGAATAACAAGATACTAGCAGTTGATTTGCATGCACAAATTCGATTTTTGTAACAATGAGTCAAGAATAACCAATTTTTTAAAGATACATTTGCACATCTAAGGTTATTAAATAAATAAAGTTTAAAAGAGCTTATATTTACTTAATAGCATGATTAGATATGAACGATCAAGCAAAATAATAATGTGATTTTATATGCATTTTTGATAATGATCTGAGTTAAAATCCAGAAAATTAGGTGGTTATGCCTACTATAAGAATACGAAAAATAACATGATTCAGGTAAAGTAAATCTAGAATAAAAAAATTTATTGTACAAAGGAATATTTATGCAGTATTAGAATGCAACTAATTGTTTTTTAACATCCCTCCTGGGCTAGAATAAACTCTTTAAAGGGCTGACAACGAATTTTTACAGCTTGAGAAACCTCAATTTAGAGGAGGATATCTCTTCGGAAAGTTGAGTTACAGCATTCTGCTGTTAACAAAACATGTTTATTTTGACATTTTATATTACATACTCGAGTATCAAAAGTTTTTTTTTTTTTTGTATTTTTTTCATGTTTTTTATAGTAAAAGAATTGCAGAAAGGCATTAACAGTACATAGTTTAAGCTCAAATAATAGTGCTAATTGATACCTATCAGATGTATTTTTTCTTTCGAAAAAATATTGATTTTTGGTGGAGAAAAGTGCCATAAAGCAAATCATTATGTTCCTTGGATTCTGGCCTTGTGTTTGGTCGTTCAAAAATCGGAAATCCAAAAAAATCTCTAAAAAAGTGTATTTTCTTTACGAAAAATGCAGTTACAATCGTGAGTAAGCCCTTAAACTGTAGATAAAACTTTGCTTTATATTGTGCATGTTTTTATTTTATAGTTTTTTATTTTTTTGTGTGCCTTTTTATCCAAAAACAGAAACTCCAGATTATCAAAGCTTGCTCAGAATTTTGTCACAAAAGTTTCCTTATAAAAAGCATGGTTGGATAGAGAATTAAATTATGTATAAAAAACACTTAATCTTCTAGCTCAACATAATATGTATTTTGTTGCGTAATTGTACGACAAAGATTTTTTTTTTCATTTTTTGATGATTTGATATCAAAATATTCAAAAATAATTAAAACCCCGTAAAGTCGAAAATTGCAAGTGAGCTTGTAAATCGATAAATTAATTTCAAAAACTGAACTCAACATGTTTTTTAAATAAAATAGGCGAAACAAAAATTCTACGATATGGCTTGGATAGCAATATATATACACATATATTGTTTTAGCGCTTAAATATATTTCTGAGCTACAGAAAATCCTTTAAAATTATGACGTTCATATTTGTTAGTGTAATTTTGAATTGTAATTTATTAATTAGACTCTAAATGTAGATGTACAAACTAAGACAATTTAGCTACATGTAACAAGGCATGCACAAACTTAACAATGGAAAAGCTCAAGAGGAATCAAATAAACTATTTTATACAAGGATAAGGCTACAATGTTGTTGATTTGAACTTATTATAAGGTTTCATACAATCTCCTGCTCAAAGATAGTCTATTTGAGTATATATAGCTCTTATATTGTTTATTAAATTATAGGAGACGAATAAACATTATACATTGCCTACCATGAACACAAAACAATGTAGAATATTGTTATCAAGATACGTTTATGTGTAAAAAATCACTTATTTTATTATACATCATACAATATATTATGGAAGATTTATTTAGAGGATCAAGCAATATTTTATTATATAAATACTGGGGGTATTGAAGCAATATACAATGAATATTACCATGCTCTATTACCATTTCAATTTTAATCGATTGATTCTTAGTCAAGTCTGAAAGAATAGCTAATAAGGTTGACTAGCATCTAGAAATTCGTCTGAAATCTATTGCCAACTTGTACGAATTTGCATTCTCACTTTGTCTAGATTTCATCTTTAGTCTGTCTCAATATATTATTACAATCGTCCAAACTTCAATTGGAAATCATTTAAATATTTCCGTGAATGTCTGAAATTTAAGTATAAATACTGCAAGAACACATATTACAACGCTTCTAAAAGCTGGTTTATATAATTTATGAACGTGCGTATATCACAGCTGTCAAAATATATAAATCTACATAATGCGATTTTTTTTAACCTTTAATGCTGAGTGCTAATTTGCAGCGGGGGCGTAGTATTTAAAGAATATCCGGACTACAGTTTATTCGACCCATGCTTTGCTTGTTCTCTCATTCTGTATATTTTATAATCAATGTCTATATTTAATCGATTGGGAAAACTCCCAGCACGAAATGTACATAAATGGATCCATACTTCAACTTATTTAAGGGCGGCTGAAACACCTGCCAAACCTCACATAGACCCTGCAATATCAGCAACCAAAACAACCAATTTATTAAATTCGACAAAACTGGGCCGTCACCGTTCGACTAAATTAAAAAGAACAATGGCCATGGCAACCTTACCAGGTAAGCAATTATACCAACTATATGAAAGCACATAATTAGTAACTAATCAACACATTAAATCTCCAAGAATCATTCTTATCTACAAATTATGTCAAGCATGAAGCATTAAAGCCATTACCAAATAAATATGCATCATTTGTGCCAGATTATGTTTGGAAAGAATTAGAATATACAGTTAGATCAGGGCTGACACCAAAAGGGACATTGGCAGCTTTTGATCATACAGATCATATAGGTATCACTGTACCAAATGCTGGATCATGTTATTTGCAAGATCATATAGTACATCAATTAGCGGCAAAGGTTAATGCAAATGTGCTTACATTAGACCCCCAAGATTTTATATTTTTAGCTCAACGTAGTTTCAGTAGAGATGGTAAAAAGATGGATTTACGAAAAAAATGGAACAATATTTACTGATATTTTGTTTATGTAATAGCTGCCGAGTTAATGCCTTTACTTTCTCCCAGTGATCGTGATCGCAAGAACTTATTGGCATTGAGTCAAGAGGATATGGATGATGTAGATGATTCGGATTTAGCTCATGGTGTCCGTGATGCCTTTGACCTAGTTAGACAACAACAAGAAGATAAAGATCAAGATGATGACGAGAACAATTTAGAGGAATACGAAGATGATGATTATGATGAAGACGACGATGAAACCACTGAAGAAGGAAAAGTAAAGCTACATTTTGTGCCTTTTGGTCAACCCAACTCATCAGGAAAAGTGATTGAAGTGCATCGCAACAAAAGAGACAAAGCATCAGAATCAATCCTCAAACAACTGTCAAAAAAATACACTCACATGTTTAAACGACACTTATCGGAAGGTATTGATCAAAAAAAGATTGTCTATTTAAGAGATTATGGAGGAATACATGATCAATTCTCGAAAATCTTGTTAAATTCGCTGGTCGATGCAGTTGCAGATTTGAAACAAAAAGGACATCATTTAATCATGATTGCATCTCATTGTCAGAGAACAAAGAAATTAGATGATGACTATCCCGATATATTAAATATGCGTCGTATTTCTGTGCTACCATCACTGCAGGATGAAAATCAATTATCAGAATGGACTTTGGTCATGAAACAAGATGAAGCACGTAGAATCAAAGAAATAAACGCAAAGCAACTGTTAGCAATGTATAATCATAAAAGTACATTAGCTATAAAAGCAGAAAACCAAGGTGATTTACTAAACGATTTACTTGCAATGGATGATTTTTCAATATCGAAAGCGATATGGTCACCCTATGATGTTGATCGTCGTGTTACAGCTGCTATAGGTCATGCATTAGAACAAAACAAAACCAGCCTAGATTTAGAAGATTTTGAAGCCGCAAACCTGGTCGTTGATCAGTACACAAACATGATTGAAAAAAGCTCTACCAAGTTAACAACTTTAGCAAGAGATACCTTGAAATTAGAACAAGATGGAAGTATAGATTTAGCTCATCTTAAAAAGAGTTGTAATGATTTTGAGCGCAAACTACTAACAAGAGTAGTTGATGGGAGTAAGTGCGATTATATACATAACATAATTGACTGACATGGTAACACATATTCAATAGCCAAAGTACAGGGATCTTTTCAAGACGTACGTGCACCACCTCTTACCATCAATACACTACAATCATTGATTTCTTTACCTTTGATTCGTCCAGAATTGTTTAGAAAAGGCATTTTAAAGAAAAACTTTATACCTGGCGTATTGCTATTTGGTCCACCTGGTACAGGAAAGGTATTTCCGGAACTCTTTTTTTTTTTTTTTTTTTTTGTAAAAGCTTAATTTTATTTACACTTTTTATAATAGACCATGTTGGCTAAAGCAGTAGCAAAAGATAGTGGAAGTCGCATGTTGGATATTCAAGCTAGTGATGTGTAAAGTTATATATAAAAAAGATAAACATAGGCTTTATTATTAACATGAATTATTATAGCTACGAAATGTATGTTGGACAAGGTGAAAAAAATGTCAAGGTACACATACACACACACACATATATATATATTTATGCTTAATATAATAATTCTAATATTCCTCGTTGTTATTATCGTTTTTCATTTTAGGCAATTTTCTCTCTTGCAAGAAAGCTTTCACCCTGTGTTATCTTTATTGATGAAGTAGATAGTTTATTAAATCAACGTGGATCAGATCATGCAGCAAGATCACATAGAGAAATTATTAACCAATTTATGGTTGAATGGGATGGTTTATCAAGTCATAACCAAGGTATTATTGTAATGGCAGCAACAAACCGACCATTTGATTTAGATGATGCTGTTTTAAGACGTATGCCACGTCGTATTCTCGGTAAAGAAAGCATTTGTTGTACACAAATATTTGGTGTTTATTTTTTTATTATTATTATAGTTGATTTACCAAATGAAGAAGATCGTGCAGAGATTTTAAAAATATTCTTAAAAGATGAAGGCCATCAAGTGTCCATAACAGAACTAGCCAAAGCAACTGAGCATTATTCAGGTTCTGATCTCAAAAATGTTTGTGTTACAGCTGCACTTGGTGCTGTTCAAGAACAAGTTGCATCTGGTAAACCTCAAATATTAACAATGAATCACTTTAAAGAAGCTATAAAAATGGTTCCTGCTAGTTCAAGTGAAGAAATGGAAAGTTTGGTTGAATTAAAGAAATGGAATAGTAAATTTGGTGATGGTAAAAAGAAAAAGAAGACTAGCATTGGATTCTCTTGAATAATCATGTGCAAGTTGTATATTTAAGCTTTTTTTTATGTTGCATTTTTCCTTCTTTCTTTCTCTTCTTTACATATTATACTTTTTGTTGATAGGTAAATAGACTAGTTTGCTATAAATGATATCATGTATTAAATAAAAATAATAGAATTTTAAAAATGGAATCTAAAAGACAACGCAGATATACAATTGCTAGACCTGAATCTGCTTTGGCATTATTAACAGAAAATGATGAGTTGTTACTACAAGATGATCAACAGTTTGATAGAATATCAGACATTCTATCAAATTTAATTCAAGAAGCAAATCAAGCTGTTTCTATTCCTTTGGTACGAAAACTATCAAATACAACACACAGTTCAAATAAAAAGAAATCACAAAAAAGACCCATTTCATATCCATCAAAAAGGTCATTTACTCCCATTCCAATTTCACCTTCATCTTCATCAACATTTATGACCACAAGAAAACCACATGTTACACAGATACACAGCACAACTCCTGTATTATTGGAATCATTCAAAAGACTTGATTCTTCAATGGCTATTATTGATTCTCTTTCCAAGGATTTAATAGTGCCTAATAACACTGTTAAAAAACAAAAGAAATTACACCGTTTGACATTTGATTCTCGGTTAACAGCTTTAATCTTATTACCATTATTTCACGTACCACATGTGCTTATTTCGATGGTGTTTGATACAATATCTAATTACGATAATCTGATGCCTGTAACATCTACAACTACTAGTAATAGTAGTAGTTTTAGTGGAATGCTTATCTGGGCGTTTATATTTGCTGTAACAAATATAATCATGGTAGAAAATACCATTCCAAGCTCAACACCACCTCTCAAATTAATACCAGGTGCTTTTAATGTCAAAAGAAAAGTACGAAATAGTAAAAGAAATGAGAGCGTTAAAAGACCATTATCGAGACAGCTTTATTTACAACAGCATAATCGTGCAATGCGTATGATGCATGATTATTATCCTTCTCCTTCAAATAGCACCACATTTGAAAAAGGTCATTGTACACCTACCAGGAGTACTCCAATAAGTATTCGTGCTAGACGCAACTCTTTTTAAATTGATTATAAATAAATAAATGAATATATATAATAAGAATTGCAAATTAATTACAAATGAATGAAAAAGAAGATTTTTAAATGCTTCGTTTGGTCTTTATAATCCCGTATCAGTTTGCTGATTTTCCAGAAGTTGGCGTTACATCAAGTATATCCAAAAGATGTAAACACTCAAGAAAATTATGAAAAGATATGCGAGTGTGCAGAAGCGTATGAAACAAGTTGCCATGGATTTTTATTTGAGGTAAAGCTTATGGAAACGAGTAGACGAACCTGAGTTTCTCGAAATCGGACGTGATCTAACCAAAAAAAAAAAGGCGGTTTTTTATGATTTCTGTTCTATTTAATAATATGTTGATAATATGCTGGTAAACATATGAATATCAATTGATATTATCTTTTTCACACTCTTAGCTGTTAATATTGTGAAAAGCTGCGGGTTGAGTAAGCGTATCTCTTTGTATTTATGGAGATAAAGTACATCCCGTAACCGAACCCCCACAAGTGGCCGTCAAACATACCATGGGATTTGTAAAAATCACGCTTAAAAAAATAGACATATTTTTTTTTAAAAGAAAAACCTAAAATACGTCGAGTGGCATCTGTGTAATCAGCTCTTATTTTTCTTATTTACTATTTAATACAAGAAAGAAGTATATATCAACTAATAATGAAGAGAATTTCATGCGGAACGTAAAATCGCATTATTATTCAAATCAATATCATTAATAAAAATATGCGATAAAATGGATAATTTATATAAATTGTGTCAATTAAAAAATTTCAGCTAGTATGAATATACTTTAAGATAAAATAGGATAAAAAAATTGACGTTAGATTCATTTCGGTCGACTTCAAATCCTCTTTAAAATATCAAATTCGTAAAATCAGCTCTATTTGGGGGCCATTAAGGTTGCCAAAACTCATCAAAATACGGATTCTAACACATTTCACAGTGTCATAGAGCTAGAGTAAGTAGTGTTTTATAACATTTCTTACTTATATAGTAAATGTAGTTTAAGACAAGAAAAACTGTCTGTCATATCATACATTCATTGAAAAAAATTGTAAAATATAGCTCGCAGAGCGACGCCAAAATTGAGCCTGGCAATATCAAACGGCTAGATCTCTTATCCTATGGTATATATCTAATTTTTAAATAAAAATGGGGGGTTTTTTTTAACTTTTCTTATATTTAACCACGTACGGTCTGAAAATTCAGATTTTGTAGCGGACATTTTCGGGGCTCATTTTATCCTTACCAACACTCATGATTTAGATCAAAAAACAGAAAAATCAAATTTTGATACCAAAATCAACGTTTAAATATACTACATTGTGAGAGAAAATTGTAGCCACAAGTAATACACATTTTATAAAAGCTTAATATTAAGTGTTAAGTAATGAAATTTAGCATTTTTGGTCAAAAAACGGCTTTTTGATTAAAGGATTTTCATGTAGTATTTTGCAATAAAAATGTTTATTGTTTTTTATTGAGCAAATAGAGCGCTAAATTTGGTATATGTGTATATTTTTTGTTTTTATAATTGGTAGTAGAATTAACTCTAAATTTGCAAAACCAAAAAAAAAAAATTAAAAAATGTCAAAATTGATGATCTGGACAAGAATAATTTTTGAAATTAATATTCCGCTTATAAGCTTTGTGAGTCTTAAAAATAAGAGATTTATAATTTTTTAGAACTTTTTCAAGAATGTACGATGCTGTATCCACTTGACTCAAGCTAATTACTGTAAATATTTATACACGTTAATATGGTGTGGTAGTTTATTTGATGATAATATAGTCTTTATAATTATTACGCTAGAGATAATGTACATTGAGCTTTATTAGTCTTACGTTTCCAATATCATAAACATAAACATAAACATAAACATAAACATAAACATGGCCATCACTGAAACCAATTGCCGCCTTTTTATTCTCTTTGTCCCAAGCCAATTTATTCAATGCTTTACTGTTTTTTTGCTATTGTTGCATCCAGCGGTTATTTATGAGATAATGAACCTTTTGATTTGTAATCCTTATTGATAAGAAGTCAGCTAACTGATCTGTGGTAACATTCTTGATTTTTATTGTTCTAAAGAGAGATTCAGGAAACAGGATATGTGAGACATATCCACTTGTTGGATTTAGCTATATAAAATAAGCTCAAATTAAATGTACTGTGTTACTAATGTAAATAGATTGATCTGACATGGAATGCCAGAAAGATACATATAATGGACCCAATACTGATCTAGCGGATAAATGTAATATAAAATTTGTATATAAATGGGGCAAATTGTTGATATTAAATAAGTATTATCTTCAGTTTTTGTGCGTGATTCTATTTAACAAGTTTCTTTATTAAATTATACATTTTTTCTTGCTACAATATTTATTCTAAATGTTGTGCATTTCAGTTATTACTTTAAAAACTTGATCTTATTATTATTACCATCGATCATAATCGTCAAACTGATTGATATGGTACATCATATTACTATTTCGCATTGGTAGAGATAATACAATTGATATCTGCATTTAACACCGGTGGATTGGAAAGTTGGTGCCTGTCTTTAGTTTAATGAGTAATTTGTAATTTGGTTTTTCAGTATAATTCTAGGTGTTTCTACTCCTAAAAATTGAATTTCCAAATGCAACTGCATCTGTTGAATGTCACCTGAGTTTTTTCTTTGCGTTGTAGCTCATATACTAACTCCCATTTTGGCAAATATTGCTTAACATTCATCCATATTTAATTTTTGTGTTATACAGCTTAATATTAATGTACAAACCGTGAGTTTTGTTTATATCTCCATCAAAATTTGGCATTTTTCTCAGACGATGTCTACTATCAATTTCTGGAAAGCTCTACTATCATTTTCAAAAAGAAAAAATACACCTTAATTTGCTGTATTTCCCAAAATAGTGAAAAACTAACAAATACATTCTCACAAGTACGGGGATTAAAATTGTAGACCTCAGGAGGGTGTCTGGCTCAATGGGTAGCGCATGCGTTGCAGATTGAGTGTGCAGTAAATTACGATGTTATTTACTAAAATAAAAAAAATATAAAAAATAAAAGCAGTAGAAATACAATTATAATCAGCTAAAGTTTTTATTACAAAAGATTTCTCAAGAGTTAAAATAATTGAAAAGTATGAGGGTATTTATAGTGATTTGGAGAACTTGGATACCATCAGACTTGAATGGATGTATATTTAGTAATCTTCCAGTTTTGAGTACATTGTTATTGATTTGATATTTTAAGGGGTAAATTGTATAGAGCATTGACCATAAGGGATTGTATGTCAAGTGTGACAATATCGACCTTTTGGGAAATGGTTGTTTTTGTTTATTTCTGTTATATCTATTTTATGTAACCTTGATTTTTAAGGGGTAGTTTTTATATGCTTGAATCTTATTTATATTGATAGTGCAACTACGATATAGATGAGTAGTTGACTAAATTGATATCTTTGTTTATTATTATTATTGATTTGGATAGAATCCTGTTTTGATATATATGTCATTTGTGTAATTGATTGCGCCGTGATCAAGGGTGCTATCATCTACACGACATGCATGGTTCAAAAAGGGTATTTCATATTTTTAGCATGCGTTTGTTATTGTGTTCAATTGAAGCGTTTGTTTATTATCGTTGTTCACATTTCAAGTGGCATCATATTTTATGAACGACACTTGAAATTTAGGTTGTTTTATTTTTATCAAGCGTTTTTAGTATGTAATTCCACTGCAGAGTGCGGCATACTTATTTGTGAGTTCAAACCCGCTAAGGGAAAAGCCCTTTGGTATCAGGATATCAATTTCGAAAGAGAATCTCCGATGACCTTGCTTCTCATCGAATATGATCCTCCTTTTTTTTTCTTAGAAGTTTTGCATATGTTTAGCAAATTTTTTCCTTTTCCTTTTCCTTTTCCTTTTCCATTAATGCATATGATATGCATACTAGTAAATTTGGCTGGCAGAACCCGGCTTGGCACCAATACTACCAGCATCCATGGATTATTGTGCGTTCGGCCAGTTCGAGCAACAAGTTGGTTACCTGCTACTTACACCTACTAAGATCAGCAAGCCCATCAGTTCTTAACGAATATGAACCCAAATGACCCCCCGTTGCAATGGCAGGTACTTCTAGCGCTGATCCACAGAATTGCAAAAGGGTTAGCCTTGTCATATATTTTCAAATCTGATGAATAATACTTAAAAAAGAATACAATTAAAAGAGAATGAGTAATGAATCAGTTCTTCAATTGTATAATAAAACAAGATATCGTTTATTTAGATATAAAAGTATGGTCTTTTATATTGGTTTGACATTGAGATCCCGAGATGCAATTTAAGGCACTATTGGACCATTAGATCTGTTTGATAGTAATCTATGGATTGAAATGGATCAATTATAATTTAACTGTTCTTGCAGAGCTTGTGAGTTGTTTTGTTTCAATAATGTGCTAGTTGTGCTTGGATGTTGATTTGATAGCTTGTTGTATTCCACCTACTAGTATCATACATTATCACCTTCTACAGTATCAATACATCTTACAATCTATTGACTACGACATGTATTGAAGTGCAAGTCTTGATATCGGATATAAGAAACTCCTAGCGTACCAAGTTTAATCCAGTAATTACCAAGAACGCTTGGACCTCAATTATGACACCACATTATTTCATCCCAGCAGTTAACCAATCAAGTAGTTATCAAATCAACATCCAAGCATATTTAGCGCAGCATTGAAACAAGACAACTCACAAGCTCTGCAAGAACGGTTAAATTATAATTGATCCATTTCAATCCATAGATTACTATCAAACAGATCTAATGGTCTAATAGTGCCTTAAATTGCATCTCGGGATCTCAATGTCAAGTCAATATAAAAGGCCATACTTTTACATCTAAATAAACGATATCTTGTTTTTATTATACAATTGAAGAACTGATTAATTACTCATTCTTTTATAATTGTATTCTTTTTTAAGTACTATTTATTAATCATGAAAATATACGACATAGCTACTTGATTGATTAACCCTGGGATAAAATAATATGGTGTCATAATTGAGGTCCAAGCGTTCTTGGTAATTACTGGATTAAACTTGGTACGCTAGGAGTTTTTTATATCGGATATCGAGACTTTGCACCTTAATACATGTCATAGTCAATAGGTTGTAAGGTGTATGATTGATACTGTAGAAGGTGATAACATGTGGACATGTGGTAATTGGTGGCATACAACATAGTATATCATTCATATTTTTGCCAATGGTCATTCTTCCAAAAAAAAAGCTGAACAATCTCCGGAAGCGGCCATCTAATAATATTCCCAAGCGTTAAATTTCTAGAACAAATTACCGGACAGCCCGGAAGCGGTTGTTTAAATATTCCAAACAGCTATAAGATGCAGGTATCGAAATTTTATACAAAAATTAAGGTTCAACTGCATTGCTATTAATTATTCAAAGGCTTATTTTAAGTAAAGTATAAATACAATCTACAACATTATTAGCCTAATAATAACGGATTTGACTTGAAAAGTATGAGATGATACAACCGGATTCAAGAAAAGTCCATAAAATCACAAATTTAAAAGATTTATATATAAAAGCACTACGGCCGACCTGTGCTGCACAAGATAATTTTGTTGTGCGGAGGTAGGCTGTACACTATAGCCTAATGAGTTATTTTGCCCACTGAATAATGGCTAAAAAGATAACAAGATGCACATGGGCACAACAAAAGAAACTGCACACGAGCATAACGAAAAGCCCGTATGTCCAGAGTTATAGGTTCTGTCCATGTGCATGGCATCAATCCAATGTGTGCATAATAGTAGAATTGTCCATAAGCATATCATTATCCCTATTTGTGCATAATAATAACGTCTGACTGCTACAAAAACGTAATTATAAAAAAGCGATGGGAAATACAATTATAACTCTTCTAAGTTTATTAAAGGTATAAAGTAAAGCAACGATTCATCTACTCGATGGATCGTTGTGGTATTTATATTAAATGTCTAATTCAAATTACTAATGCAGTAATTTGATCTTCTTGGTTTTAAAGCTGATGGGAAAAGGGATCAGCAATTACTAATTCAGGTTATACAATTATCTATAATTGTTGTTTGTGATTTTAAATTATAGTTAAGTTTCTATATTTCATGATCTTGGTTCTCACACCAGATTCATGTTATTCATTACTAATTCAATTTGATGTGTGAAAGACTGCCAGTAGTTCACATCACTGACCATGAGAATAATGAGCTAATTGTATAGGTACAAATTGGTTTGTACATGAGCATTGTGCCTTTCTCAAAGTTTCATTGCATTTTTTACTGGAATGGGGTTTTGAATTACATTTGTTTTTATTGATATAGATTATAGACAATAATACAATTCAATACATTGTTGATATAGAGCAGTACATGCAAGAGCCAATATATTTACAATTATTACCACTTGTAAATATGTTTATAGTTACTGTGGAATATGTACACATTTATCCACTATATTGATCTCCATTTTATCTGATTCTCAATTAAAGTACAGCTGACATGAATAGACATTACACTACTAAATGATATATGCTGATTCATACTAATATAAATTTTCTACCAAGCTTCTATCCTAGCAACCTATAGTTAAAGACCAATCAACATAATGTGGATTTAATAATCACACCATTATGATCAAGGACCCATGAACTCTATGAATACACCGATTGGTTACTATCAAGATTTATGTCTGACAAGGGATATTATTGGCTATGTATGGACCTAGGAATGCTTACCTAATCTCTCTGATGAAAACTATATAAAGAGGACAGTTATTTATTACAAAAGTCCTCAAGTAGAATTTAACTTGATAATAAAACCCTAATGTTATCTAATCGAATTCCTATTGTTTTTTTATACTTTTTTCCGTGAATAGCTCTGTCTGTTCCACAGTTATAATGTTTACAGCAACAATGGCTTTTGCTTGAGCATAAAATTAAATAACGCTTACTGCTTAAATTTACATGCAAGCCAAATCTAAGATTATAAATGCTACTTTATCACTCATAAAATTTAAACAAATTAACCTTTAAACTTACTATTTTGGTTTACAAATGTCAGCTGTAAGAAGATTTGTTTTGAAGTATAGTTACGACCCGAACTATGGTTATTAGGCAAGACATCAGATTATTCTTTTTTTGTGTTTCTATAACATTTAAAATTTTATCATTTTTCTGGAACATTTCGTGAGTTTGTAGCCAGTTCTAGCTTTTCATTGAGCAGATATAAATATCATTGCCTTCGATTTGATCTCAGAATGCGGTTAAATAAAAATATCAGTCCCTAACATAGACGGCTACCTATATTAAAAACATTTGTCTCTTATGCTACAGTAGCATTCGTATTCAGATAAAAGAAAAGAATATCAGTTAGATAGTCTGATATGCCTTATCAAACGGTGAATATATCCTTGGAATATGAAAACAAAAAGAGAGAAACAACACAGTAGAAAAGGATTTTCAAGGCTTTACATTATTTAGCGCATTTAAAACCCTGCTAAATTGTTTGTTTTAGTCAATGTAAAAGTAACATTACAGCACATGAACCATAAACTAAAAAAAATAGGCAATATCTGTTATCATAGAAGCATACATTTTTCTATTAGAAAAACCGTCTGTCATATCATACATTTATTAAAAAATTGCAAAAGCGAGCCCGCAGAGCGACACCATAATTGAGCATAGCAAGATTGAACGGCTAAGCCTCTTATACTATGGTATATATCTAATTTTTAAATAAAAATAGGGGGGTTTTTTTCAACTTTTCTTATATTTAACCACGTACGGTCTGAAAATTCAGATTTTGTAGCGGACATTTTTGGGGCTCATTTTATCCTTACCAACACTCATGATTTTGATCAAAAAACAGAAAAATCAAATTTTGATACCAAAATCAACGTTTAAATATACTACATTGTGAGAGAAAACTGTAGGCATAGCTATTACGCATTTTAAAAAAGCTTAATATTAAATATTAAGTAATAAAACTTTGTACTTTTGCCCCAAAAACGGAATTTTGGTTAAAGGATTTTCATGTAGTATTTTGCAATAAAAATGTTTATTGTTTTTTATTGAGCAAATAGAGCGCTAAATTTGGTATATGTGTATATTTTTTGTTTTTATAATTGGTAGTAGAATTAACTCTAAATTTGCAAAACCAAAAAAAAAAAATTAAAAAATGTCAAAATTGATGATCTGGACAAGAATAATTTTTGAAATTAATATTCCGCTTATAAGCTTTGTGAGTCTTAAAAATAAGAGATTTATGATTTTTTAGAACTTTTTCAAGAATTTACGATGCTGTTGTTATGTGAATACTCATCCTAGGTCTCACATCCAAGGTCACAGTCTATAATTAGTATTACAGTAAATCAATGTGGATCATTGACTTACATCATATTCTTATAGTAAAACCCTAGTAATAGTTATAATCAATGTATATAAATACATCCAAAGGATGTATTGTTAATAAAAGTGTAATATTCTGGCAAGGTTATTTATATAGACTCTTTTGACGACATTTCAGCTGTATCCACTTGACTCAAGCTAATTACTGTAAATATTTATACACATCAATATGGTGTGGTAGTTTATTTGACAACAGTAAATTTTTACTTTCTAATTATCGCTGCTGTGGATTACATCCATTTAGATTTCCATTTTATCTGATGTCTAACTTGAATTACCGCTGGGATAAATCAGGAATCACTTTGATTTGACATGTCTGATTGGTACAGCAAGTAATCTTATAACCGAGATGTGGATTCTAGCAAATTATAATTATTGACCTGAATCATAAAGACACCATGATTCAATATGGCCTGATTTCATTCATGATAAAATCAGAACCTAAAGATATCGGGTAGATTATGGAAATGGCATGTTCCTATTTGTTCTCATTGATTTATAATATAGATTAGAAATTTTGTATAAATAGAAGGACATCTTCCTTTCAAAGAAGAGTCAATTAAGTTCTACTTGATAATAAAAGCCTAAAGTTATCTAGTCGAATTCCTATTGTTTTTTATACTTTTTTTCCGTGAATATCTCTACCTGTTCCACAATCGCGTTAGAGTTGATTTACGTTAACTTTTCGTCTTGCAGTACCTCTTCATCTCCAATGTCACAAACATAAACATGGCCATTACTAAGTATAAAAGACGAGCCGAGCCTAGGACGAGCTTGACCAAAGCTCGCCACAACGAGCCGAGCTTTGTATCACTCGAGCTCGAGCCGAGCTTTAATAAAAGCTCGTTTGACAAAGACGAGTTTTTGACTTTTTTTTAAAAAGCTCGTTTGAGAAAGACGAGCTTTTGACTTCTTTTCAAAAAGTTCAAATTTAAATAATAATTAGTAAATGCTATGACATTATTACTTTAGATAATTGTCAATTGACATTCATAAGTTTGCTTTACTTTAGATATTTGTCACTGGAAAGGTAAAATAAAGCTCGCATTGAGATGATGAGTTTTAGTCGCTGCATAAAAAAGCTCGTTTGGGGTAAACGAGCTCTAGTCACGCGCAAAAAAAAGCTCGTCGAGGTTGAACGAGCTTTTTTGTAAGCTCGTCTAACTTTAACGAGCCTTGAGAAAAGCTCGGCTGCATAAAAAAGGCTCGGCTCGTTTAATATCACTAGCCATTACTAGAGACAGTAATCAAGCGTATTTCCGAGGTAGAGTTGCCAATCATAATACATTCATTAAAAAAATTGCAAAAGCGAGCCCCCTCCCCCTGGCGACGCCACAACTGACCGTAGCGAGATCGAACGGCTAGTATATATTTTATTTCATTTTATACAATGATATATATCACGTTGCTGATTAAGGATGCTCCAACCAGTTACTTTTGTAGAACCAGAAGAACAAATAAATTTTCATATCCAACAAGCAACAATAAATACATTGCAAGAATTGCTTGCTTGTTGGGAATCCAAAACTAATGGCAAGTTTGAGAGTTTATGGATACATACAATCTTATTTATTATAGAAAGAATAATAATAAAGACTAGTAACATTTATCATGGAGAACGTAGGCTTTATTACTAGAAAAACTAATGGTAAAAGAAAGGACCAAGAGCTTCTAGGTCTTGGCTTAAAAGACTATTTTTAAGAATTACATTTCAATATGAGTTAGAAATGGAATTGGCTTCAAAATTGGCTGTTTAATATCCTCGAAAACCGACAAAGTTGACCGCAAAAGTGAACTTCAAATTCTGCTTGAACCACCTTAACATGGCAAGATGATCAAGAAGATGATGATAATGTTTCCATCAAATATCGTCATGTCTCTGATACGAATTTGGATGAAAATAAATGTAAATCTGTTCCTCCATTTGCTCCTCGTATCCATTAAAATAAAGTTACGTCGTATAATTGATCCGTTTTGACATTTTCATGACAGTACTACGTTTCATAATAAAGTTAAATTTTGCACATATTAGGGCAGTGAAATTTTTGAATACTCTTATTACTGAAATTTGGCTCATATCATATGATATATCAGAAGTTTACCTAGATGTAGAAATCCAACATGGCATATGGAATGACATTTAGTAACTCATACTAAATGCCATACGTAACCACTAGCATTAACAGCGACTATCAGGAACCTTCAGGAACACTTGGCAACAATGAAACATAAGCAATCCTACATTTTATCCGAATGATACAATCACAGATTCCCAATTCCACAAATTCCATTGTATACTATATGATTTGTTCCCAAATCATATCAAGTACCTCAATACCCGGCAATTCATTAATAATATTAATAATCATATTACTATCTAGAAAACATATAAAAAATACGAAGCATCAATGAATTAATAAAATGTATATTTTAGAGAGTATTTTTATATTATTAGTATCTTTTGATATAACATCATAAACTAGGTTGCATTGTTTAAATCCTTGAGAGGATGCAGAATTGTGAGTATATTTCTTTGCATTACACAATGTGAATTTATTGCTCTATACGCAGTATACAAGGACATGATCGTTGTGGTTGAGAGTATAATATAATAATTTTATTAAAATGCTAAGAAACACAAATTTTCTGTTTTAAAAATTACATTTACATCATCATCATTCTTCATTTTGAATAAGATATGTTTAGGTACTTGGAGCAAATTAACAAAGGTTTCAGAATAAAGTTAACGTACATTCTGTCGTTACAAGTTATAGATCAAACTACCGGCTGGCTGGTCCTTGTAATTAAAAGGTTAGGCTCGCCAAACAGAATAATATTTAACAACAACCTAGACTTTGACCAAGCTAAGTGAAAGAAATCATGAAAAAAAAATATATACTGCTGTCGTAAATTTAAAGTGACCATACTTGTCATATGATGGACCGATACTATCTCACTGATACAAACGATAGTACATATATTGTGCAACACCGTTGTTACCCCATGCTGGTATGTTTTCATCATTAAATGTATTGGTTTTGGGATTTGAGAGTAACTCTTTAAAGTTAATTGATAATTCCGCGTATATTTTTATTTTTCTGAATTATATTTTATGTAAGAAACAGTAGCATGTCCTTATGTACAGTAGATGAATCGGACAGCGCATGTAGTACAAAATGGTGTACATAGATAGAAAATTGTGGAATAGGTAGAGATATTCACGGAAAAAAAGTATAAAAAAACAATAGGAGTTCGACTAGATAACATAGGGTTTTATTATCAAGTTAAATTCTACTTGAGGACTTTTGTAGTAAATAATGTCCTCTTTATATAGTTTTCATCAGAGAGATTAGGTAAGCATTCCTAGGTCCATACATAGCCAATATTACCCCTTGTCAGATATAAGTTTTTTGATAGTAACCAATCGGTGTATTGATAGAGTTCATGGGTCCTTGATTATAATGGTGTAATTAGATCCACATTATGTTGATTGGTCTTTAACTATAAGCTGCTAGGATAAAAGCTTGGTAGAAAATTTATATTAGTATGAATCAGCATATATCATTTAGTAGTGTAAAGTCTATTCATGCCAGCTGTACGTTAATTGAGAATAAGATGAAATGGAGATCATTATAGCGGATAAATGTGTACATATTTCACAAAAATATATCAGGATCGCGTATTCAAAATGGCGTTTTCATGATCACATTTTCACTCTTTTTTTCCCAACTAGCGTTCGCAAAATGGCCGAGCCCAAGCGAGCGCAAGCAATTTCTGCAAGCATTTGTCGAGGCTAATATATTTAAAAGTTACTCAAGCATGCCCGAGCCTAAGCAACGGCTCGTCCAGCAGCTGCATATCGAGCATTCTCAGTTTTGAATGCAAGCAAGCAAGCAAGCCAACAAGCAAGCAAGCCAACAAGCAAGCAAGCAGAAATTAAGTATTATCTAATTTTTTAAAAAGTCAAGCAAGTCGAGCACGAGCATATAAACAAGCGAGCAAATCCGAGTGCAAGCGCAAGCATGATGCTATATATTTTCAGCCTGATATTGGTTCAAAATGTAATGAATTTTGACATTTTTAAAGTTAAAATTACGTAAATTGAATAAATTTTTCCCGTGTTACGTGCTTGCTTACTTGATTTTAAAGCAGACAAGCAAGCAGGTTTACACACAAGCAAGTCTATTTCAATATGAAGCAATTTATCTTTTATTGTCATTGGAAGCAAAGCGTGTTGATATCACTATTCCTGGTGATTTTGTAAAACTCTCAAAAGAAACGAAAGACTCTTGTAATAGCATCCACAAAAGCGGATATGATTCTGTTGCCATTGTTGGATTATTATTAAAAGGTTGCTACTGCGAGTTTTATGTCATGGACCACATGTTTGATTGCTTTTATCGTATGGTATTGATTGAAAAAGTTCTATCTTCCTCGTGATCGTTATGATATGTCTGCTGTGCACACTATTGCTTCTTGTTTCAGTCAAATGCAACATATTGTTTATACCTCTGCATTGAAACTCAATCGCCCCTCTACTCATGATATCACTACCAGACATCTACCTGACATTATTCCTCCATTCCATACACCTGTGAAGATTGATCGTATCGGAAGACTGAATCTTGATCCGAAAAACCCAGCTGCGAAGAATTCGAAGAGGAAGTTATTTCATGATGCTAAATGTTGATGTGATCTGGCTTGTACTTTGTGTAATATTGATTAATGATTGTCTTTGGATATTGTACCTGTATATATTGAAAAAAAAATAGTTTTAAAAATCATCTTCGTTCTCTTATCACATTCATGAATAAATAAAAGCATCAAGTTGATGAAATCATATAAATGTGCGAAATACTATTGATCATTTCAGAACAACGTATTTACTAAAAAAAATAATAATGTATACATGTGAACATTGATGTTGTATAATGCGTGATTTTCAACAAATCCCCATTAAATGTGTACCAGGAAAACGGACCGAGATATGGAACACAAATGTAACATTTATTGATTTGTTGCATAAAATAGAGTCTTTTTTTTTTTTTTTTTTTTGACAAATTCAAATATGGCAGAAATCAGTACATTGTACAATACGCCTTATGATTGACAAACGCTTAATTTAAGCTGAGGCAATGCAGGGCGATATATGGTATATATACGATCCAGTACATACAGCATGTAGATCAATACTTTATTTCTATTTCTCCTATTTTTTCGTTATTGTTTTATTATTTTAAACACTCATGAAAAAGTCATCAAAGCCTTCTTTTTTTTCATTTCTCAAATACAAAACCTTCATAGAAGAAAAAAATGCCATTGGAAACGGCAGCCGAGAGGAGATCATTTGTATTTACTATTCCATTAGTTTCGTATGTATATTTCATGTGGAAAATTCAAAAAGAAAAAAAAAAGACTCAAAGATTGTTATTAATAGAAAAGTAGATTTCCAGCTTTTGCCAATATTTTGTCTATTTTATTTACTTAGTTCATTAGACAGGTATGTTTAATATCAGTATACAGCAAAGAGATTAGTTTTATAATATTGCCAAAAAAGATCAAGCACAGAATTTTCAAATATTAGTGGATTAACGACTGATTTGAATATTCAGAGTACTCAAGCACAATGGGCCACTGCCATTTATTATTTTTGTGTAATTATTTTTGACCTACCATCTAATATCATATTGAGACGCTGGCGTCCATCATATTGGTTTGGTTTTTTAATGGGGTATATTGCAAATATTGTATTGTAAATTTAGTTTGTTCCAAGCTAAATATCTCTTGTATATGTCATAAAAGATCTTGGGGCATCATTTCTATTTCATTAGCAGCATGTACTGATTTCAATGGTCTAGTTATTGCTCTATTATTATCAAGCATATTTGAAGCAGGTATATGAGATATAAACTGTAATCAGCGTATTAAATGCTCATACAATTCAACAGGTTTCTTCCCGGGAGCAATTTACTATTTATCATTTTGGTACACAAAAAGAGAATTTGGAAAAAGAATGGGCGTATTTTGGTCATTTAGATGTTTAGCAGGAGGTATTGGAGGTTTATTTGCATATGGCGTTAGTCATATTAGCAATAAACAGATTCATATCTGGCAATGGTATATACTTTACAACTGTTTTTTATCTGATAAAATAGCTAAATCATCTCTCTTAATCTTCAAGGACATTTATAATGCAAGGAGCTCCATGTGTTGCATTAGCTTTAATTGCTTCTTGGTACCTTCCTGATGACCCAAGTTCCGCCAGTTTTCTCTTAGCACAAGAAAGTAGAATTATTGATAGAAAACTAAGAGAAGGTACATGGTATACATTTGTACGCACAATAAAATATTATTACTAATTTCATCATAGATTATTTGACTCTGAATTATGATGATTGGTCTTGGGATCAAGTTGGATCAGTTTTTCTAGATTTAAAGATATATGCATACATTATAATGTATCTCCTGGGTGCTGCGTGCTTACAAGGAGTTACACTATTTCTACCTATTGTCATTGCAGACTTTAATTCTGAACCTACTAGTTTACAAAGTCAATTATTGCTACTTCCTCCTTATACATTGGCTATCATAGCAACACTTGCATTGAGTTGCAGTTCAGGTACAAACATTGTGTACAGAAAAATGTTTGTAATGACATACTAAACACGTTATATACAGATCGAATGCTTAACAGATCATATCATATAATAGCTGCTGATGTTATATCTATCATCTCTACAACTTTTTTATTGCTATTACCATCAACCACTGCATCGTATCATTTAGGTCATTACATTCTTACATGTATCTTGGTAGCAGCAATCTATGCTCATATTGCTGTTGTTATAACTTGGATGATTAATAATTTGTAAGAATATTTGCCAATTTAATTATAGTAAACTCATTCACTTGCAATTGATTATAGTGTTGGGTTTACCCGAAGAGCAATTGCAATTGGAACAACTATTTCCATAGGATCTGTTGGTGGAGCAGCCGGTAGTCAAATGTTTAATGGTATTTTAGCAGCAAATTCGCTTAGTGGATCAAATATACTTACTATAGAATAGATCCCTCTAACTGTACATATGGAAAATCAGTGATCATAACACTACTGGTTATTCAAGTTCTGGTTGTTCTGTTGATGAAACGGTGTCTAGCTAAAGAAACGTTAAGGCGATCTAAACTAAATTCTGACGATCGACAATATCAAATATACAAATTCGGTGGGATTGATTTAGCCCATGATAGACACCCAGATTTTGAATATACACTATAGATTTTGTAGATGGAATGTTAAATAAAGCTCCTTTCAATCAAATATAAAGACTATCAACTTTTAAAGGTTGCTTTATGCCCATGTCAGCTAACGTAACTGCTTAAAGCAATTTTTCAGCACTATTTGGCGTTGCTAAAGTATCTTTATTATTGATCTAGTACTATAGAAGCGTGTTATTAAACGATGCAATACCGTTACATATTGCAGTGCTTCATAGAAAGATTAGTAATGGGTTTACACTAATTTTTATTTTTTGCAGATATAAAAAGATTTGTGCCAATGTAGCATATTTTTCGTTATAAATGTGGAATGATCTACCGTAAATGAATATGATAGCGACAATTCAAAGAAAGAGCTAATTTCAAAATAACTAATAACTAATATATTTATTTTGAGTTTTTTTTTTTCAATAAGAAATGTATAGACAATAAGCGAAAAAGAGAGAGAGAGAGAGAGAGAGAAAACTCACAGCAAGGTAGGAAGAAGAAAAGAAAAAGGAGTTTTTGATAATAGAATATTAAAATGTGTTTGTTTGGATAATGAATATAAAGTAAGAAGGGGAAAAAGAGCATCTATAATTACAAGTAAAATTAGAAAAGATAAAAATCGTGAATAAACTATTCTTCAGTCTTTGAAATAGCAACATTTTCTTGGACATTTGTAATAATCTCGTCTTGGATTTCTACTTTTTTCTCCTCTAATTGAAGATCTGGTTCTACTTTTAGTAATTCTTCTTCCTTTGGCTCGACTTTTTCAATCAATTGCTCAACTTCCATTTTAGCATCATCATCATTAACAATGTCTTCACTTGCAGCAACAGCAATGGGTTCATTATTAACAAGATCATTTATAGAGGCAGAAGTTTCCATTGCTGATTCTTGAATCACATCTTCCATAGGTTCGTGGGGAATAACTGATTCGGTTTCTTCTTCATATTGAACATCTCCGGAGACACTATCTGCAGCAATAGATGATTGGCCATTTCCATCGTCTTCTTCGTCAGCATAATCATCATACTCATTCATTTCTTCCTCGCTTAAATCACTACGATTAGTTTGATCATCACCTTCGGTTGTTTCATCCTTTGCCTTCTTCTTGCGTCCACCAGATCCACGAACACCGGCAATTTGTTTGCGTTTCTTGGATGCACGCATACTAAGGGGTTTGGGATTTGTAACTAAATCACAGAGTGAATCAATACGACGGAAGATAACGAGATCTCTGGGCCAAACAAATTTGAATAAATTCAAATCTCCCTCCTCGCCTTCAACTTCTTTGCCTCCTTCTGTAAGACTTTTCTTGACATGATAGAATGGCAAATCAGGATCTTCGATAATAAGTTCTTGACGGTTCATACCGTGCTTACTAACACCTTCTAATAAAGCAATGTCATGCTTAGGTACTTCCCACCAACTGGAATTTTATAAAATGTTAGATTGAAATGAAATATCAAATAAAATATACATTACCTTGGTAAACCTGATGTCTTTTTAGCTCTGATTAAAATAGACTCTAATTCAGGATTAACAAGCACCTTTTCACGAATAATTTCCATTTGTGCAATACGTCTTAATGAACGACGAGCCTTATCGAAAGGAACAGCATTTCCATTTTCATTAGATTCTTCAGGCTCAAGACTTGTTTCACGACTCATAATATCTCCATTATCTTTAGGCGACGAGACAGGTGTATCAACATCAGCTCCTCCAGCAACAGAAGAGGCAGTACCAGGAGCAATACCATTTTCAGTGGCATGCTTTTTAACAGATTCCTCACAAGCAGCATAAACTTCTTTATAATGACTAGAAAGAGAATCATCAGTCTTCTTTTCCAAATTGGCAATTTCTTTGAATCTATCCCATTTGAAATCATCATCTTCACGTTCGACACCGAAAGACATGAGAGTCTTGATAAAATCACTCTTGTTCTTCTTGGTCCAACGATTAGAAACTTCAGTTTGTTTAGCTCTTTGTCTTTGGGCAGCACGAGTTTCTTTTTGACGTTGACGAGTTTGACGTTCAGTCTCCTTCTTTTGGACCTTTTCTTCCAGCTTGCGCTTACGAGTGCTATTAGCTCTTTCTCTTAAAAATGCAGCAATGATACGACGAAGACGCATACCAATATCAGCCTTAGATGGCCAAACATAAATCTTTGGTTTACCAGTATAATCTTCATCGTCGGATGATTCATCGGCCTTCTTGTCATCGTAATCGCTATCATCGTCGTCTTTCTTTGAGTAGGTCTTCTTTGCAATGACATTGACAGGTGTCTTGACAGGTTCCATGGATGTTTGTCTACTACTATCGGCATCGTCATTCTTGTCGTTATCTTTAGCATCATCGTCTCCAAGATCACCAGATTGACTATCATCGTATTTTCTGCCATAGAAACATAATTCAGGATCATTACGCATAGCGAGATATTGTTGATAACCATGCTTGCAAATACCGAGTAAAAGACAGCGGTCCTCATTCTCACCCCACCATCTAGCAGGAGGCAAACCAGTTACCTTGGGCATTTCCAAAGCCTTTGCTTCTTCCCAATCAGTAGGTACAATCTTATCACGAATCAAATGAAGCATTTGAATACGAAGCAAAAAGTTACGACCCTTTCTTTCAATATGATCAACATAATCTTCAGGTGCCTGAATCAAGAAAGTCTTGTATTCAGCAATTTGCTTCTTGGTAGCGCCAGTATATGGAATACCTTCGCCCTTCTTAACTTCATCACGAGCATCATTTGTCAAAATACTCTCAATATCTTCAATCAATTTGCGATCTTCTTCGGTAGTCTTTTTAACATTCTTCAAGATAGGAAGCACCTTACGCATCAAAGCTCTAGTAACAGCCTTCAAATCTTTTTCAGAACGACGAGGGAAGTATTGAGCCATAGAATCCCATTTACCATAACCATAAATCATCAATTTGCGTTCATATTTGGTCTTTTCAGAAAGAGTCCAAGGACGGGCTTGATCTCCACGACCGCCACGACGAGGTCTAGTTTCGAGTTCTTCTTCATAGGCAGCGTCGGAATCATCAGCATTATCATTGGAAGAATAAGAACCATCAATACCACGAGAACCGAAGCGTTGCACTTGACGACGTCTACGAGGTAACGAGACAATCAATTCATTTTCATCAGGAAGCTCAGTTGTATCGATATGTGCTTTAGCAGCCCATTTCTCCCAGAAATCAGGATCATCTAAATCAACACCGGCATTATCATCATCGGCAGCAGAGAAAGTAGCTTTAGAGAATACGGAGCCCTTTTCATTGCCTTCATGACGAATGACAGTAGTACGACGTTCAAGAATTTGATCAATATCTTCTTCACAGAACTTTGCACTGGCTTCATCATCAAGCATTGCACCATAAGCACCCTTCTTTAATAAATCTTCGATTTCTTTTCTGTTCAATTCAGCGGTTTTGTTTACGCTTCCATCATCATGGGTACCCATTACAGCCTTATCAAGACCCAATTTCATACCAGCACGATCAAACATGTCCTTTTCGTAAGTGTTGGCACAAATCAAACGATAAATTTGAACTGGTTTAGTCTGACCAATACGATGACATCTGGCTTGAGCTTGGAGATCGTTTTGGGGATTCCAATCACTATCAAAAATAATACATGTATCAGCGGCCTAAAAGAGGGGTTAGATTTGTTAGTTCTATATCTAAATGTGATTTTATATAAGGAAACATACGGTCAAGTTAATACCAACACCACCTGCTCTAGTACACAATAAGAATACAAAGGATTCTTCAATAGGAAGAGTGGAAAATCTATCAATAGCAGCTTGACGTTGATCACCAGGAACACTACCATCAATACGTTCGTAAGCATATTCTCTTCCACGAAGATAATCAGCGAGAATATCCAAACAACTAATATATAAATGTCAGTAAAAGTGTTACGATTGCATTGAATTCTACTATAATTTACCTTGTGAATTGAGAGAAAATCAACACTTTGTGATTACCTTGAATCAACTTTTTTAACAATTTATCAATAAGCACCAATTTACCAGAAGATTGGACGAGACAATTGAACTGTTCTTGATGTCCAGTAGCATTACATTCATTCACAATTACATCTTCAGCCCCTTCAAGAAGATAAGGGTGAATACAACATTTACGAAGCTGCATCATAATGTTACGAAGATGAGGCATTTCTTTGTTAGATTTTGCTCCCTTTTTCAAGAAGCTGAAATTCTTTTCCAAAATAGCACGGTACCATTTCTTTTGAGGATTAGTTAATTCTACTTCAATGACAGTTTCTTCTTTAACAGGAATAGTTTTCTCAACATCTTCCTTAAAACGTCTCAACATGATGGGTTTCAACAAGAATTGTAATTTCTCGACTTCATGAGCTGATTTCAATGCACCATATTCTGCAAAGAATCGATCTTCATCATTGAAAACATCAGGTTGCATAAAGTGAAGCAAACTGTAAAGTTCACCCAAGTTGTTTTGTAATGGAGTACCAGTTAAAAGTAGCTTATGGTCCATATAAAAAGTCTTGAGTACTTCTAAAACCTTGGAATTCTTATTTTTGAGACGATGAGCTTCATCAAAGACACCACAACGCCATGGAATATCCTTTAATGTCATGGCACCAGCAGTAGCCATTTCATAAGTAGTAATAAGAACATCGAATTTAAATTTGTTTGGAATAATATTTCCCTCAGCATCTTGGTAATGGAATTCAGTCTCGACAATCAAATTACGAGCCATAACACTACCACGGAAATCAATAACATTTAAATCAGTCCAGGCACCAAATGCACGGGTCCAATGAGGAATTGTTGACAATGGAGCAATGATCAAGAAGGGGCCACGAATACGAATTGCGTTATAGATATCGTTTAAAAGAGCAACAGATTGCACAGTTTTACCCAAACCCATTTCATCGGCTAAAATACATGATTTGAAGGTATAATAACAAAATCTGAGCCAATTAAGACCTTCAAGTTGATAAGGACGTAATGTATTGCCGTATTTATAAGGAGGGGAATCAGCATACTCAATGAAACGACTGGAATCGGGTCTAGGAGGAGAAGGGGCCAACTTCTCTGGAGGAATTTGCTTTCTAGAAATGAATTCGTCAAGCAAAACGCTATCGGTTTTACGTACATCCTCTTCGGTTTCCCAGGTTGATGCATCGTAAAACATGCCGTTCCATTTAACAAGATAATAAACTTTGCTTTCGCCTGTTACAGGATCTTCTAATTCACCATCATCAATGACACGATCCATCTAGAACACGAAAAAAGAAAATGATAAATACACTACTCTCCCAGTCAAAGATATTGAGTAATTCTTACCTTTAAGTATTCTTTAAAATCTTCACCCTTTTCACCATCTTGATAATACTTTTGCAAGAATTTCTTGACACGATGTTTACCCAAATGTTCAGATTCAACTTGCTCAATAGGAACCCATTCAACGTGGAGGAAACTAGTATTTTTATACTTGATCAGCAACTCTTCACTTCCATTCTCGAGTTTTCTGTAATCTAAAATACGTTCGAATACATGAGTTCCCATAGGAATCATAACAGGCTCGTCGTCTGCAGCTGCTTGTTGTTTCTTTCTGGATTGAGTTTCTCCATCACTGTCTTCAAAATCACTGACAGGAGGATCAGATTCCTCAGATTCTAAATCAAATTCATCGTCTTCATCAGAAGAAGCTTCATAACCGCGCTTCTTTTTAGTAGCATTTCTAGTAGGTCTTTTGGGACGCTCAGCCTGACGTTGTTGCTGCTGCTGTTGTTGTTGTTGTTGCAAATGATGTTGCTGTTGAAATTGAATTTGATGTTGATGCATTTGCATCATAATTTGCTGCTGTTGATGAGGTTGCAATTGATGGAATCGTGGATCAAAACCTTGCTGCATCATCATTTGTTGCTGTTGACGTTGCAATTGTTGATGGCGTTGCAATTGCTGTTGATAAGCTTGGAATTGTTGAGGATTAAGTTGTTGCAATTGTTGAGGAGGGAGCTGCATAAAGAAACCATTAGGAAGTGGTGAACGATGTTGATTTGGTTGTTGTTGCTGATGGTGTTGTTGCTGCTGTTGTTGTTGTTGCTGCTGCAACTGTTGCAATTGTTGTGGTTGTGGTTGTTGTTGTTGCTGTTGTGGTGTTTGTGGTTGTGGTTGTGATTGTTGCTGTTGTGGTTGCTGATGTTGTTGTTGTGGTGAAGGCTGATTGTTATTAAACATGTTCACAAATTGAGCATTAGGGCGTTGCTGTTGAAGACGTTGTGCTTCTGCCAATTGCTTTTGTATAACTGGATTATTCATCATTAGGTTAGGATACACCGGTTTTGTGGTTCCACTAGGTTGAGGAGGTTGCTGCTGTGGACTAGGAACTGCAGCTCTGTTAATATTGGGTGATGCAGAATTCATCAACATTGGAGAGACATTTTGAGCAGATTGCGGAGCTCTTTGTTGTTGCTGATAGTTATTAAATCCACCCATGTTATTAAAATTAACCTGCTGCTGTTGTTGTTGCTGTTGCTGTTGTTGTTGTTGTTGCTGGGCTCTTAAATAATTCAATTGCTGTTGTTGAATCATTTGAGGAGATGGTTGATTAGGTGATTGTTGCTGTGGTTGAAAATTCTGTTGCGGTTGTGATGGTAAAGAATTTTGCTGTTGATAATAAAAATTAGGGTCAGTTTGTTGCTGTGGTTGTTGACCAAAATTTTGATTGGGTTGTCTATTAGCTTGAGGCTGTTGTTGCTGCTGCTGCTGTTGAGGTACTTGAGCTTGCTGTTGATTCGGACTATTCATTGAAAAGCCTGAATTGGCTAAAAAGTTCTGATAAGTGTCTCGTTGTTGAGCCATAATGTTCTTATACACAAAAAGTCGTGACTAAATGGTCTCCGGTTAATTCGAGATGATTCCCTGTTTTTCCCCTTTTAAATTTTTTTTTTTAATGATTTCCTTTTAATTTTACTATAACAAAGGTGTAAAATAGGAAAAATAAAAGTGAAAAGGAAATCTCCTAAAAAAATGATTACAAGAAAGAAAAAGAGTCAGCTAAATTATTTCAAAAAAAAAAGTTTTTTTTTTTATAAAATGTTCAGATTCCCTATTCTCTTCTGTTGGCTTTTTGAACCAGCGTCTCTGGTAATTGGTTCGTGTTTGCCATCGCGTCTGGAAAGAAGTTGACGTGTAGCAAAACAATCATCTCTTTTCAATGATGGAAACCACGGCAACCAATCTAATTACCATAGCATCAAAATGCCCCTCTTCCCTCACAAAATCCGCATTCCTTAAGATCAATTGTACTCACCTAATTTGATTTTTTTATTTTTATTTACGATAAGCTTTAGTCCAAATGTCTCGTTTTCAAGCAAAGCAAAAAAGATGGGAAAATCTTTCTTGATTAATAATAGGGAAAAAAGGATGAAAAAGAAAAACAAAAAAGAGAAATATACTAAAATTCTAAAGAATGAATTATTTTATTATTAAAACCTATTATTTATTGTTATTTTTTTTATTTTTGGAGGCAAATCAACCCCAGTTATTTGAACCAGCAAATTACCGCTTTGAATATATCCTTTTCACTGAACTGACAAACTCTACAAATTACCCCTTTTTTTCCCTTTTAAATGATGGCAAACCATCATGATTGTTACTCAATTTCATTTAAACAACGCTTACAACTACATAAAGATTAGTTCTTTCAATACAATTTCATACATTCGTTTGTTAATATAAAAAAAAAACCATCCCTTTCTTTTAATGAAAAAAATTTTTTTTTTTTTTTTTTTTACCTGGGTTACCGTGAGATTTCAGATTAAAACATCTCATTTTCATATTTATAGGCTCCTACGATTTCGTAGTCTTAAAAAGATCTGTGGAAAAACAAAAGGCATTTGTTTATATAATCTGCTCAATCGGCTGCAATCTATCGTCAAGAATTACGTGGCCTTATTTTCTGTTCGTTTCATTGCGCTTTCGATTCGCTATTGTGTGACCTGGCTGTATGAGTGAGATGTAGACCAATGTTACATTTAAATGAATAAAATACACAAGAAAAAATTATAACAAATAATCAATTGTTCCATAAACAAAGATGTCAATAACTATCAACCTTGTATTATTGTCCCAACAACTATGCTGTCGAATTAAATGCGTGCAAAATTCGAACCTGTAATAATGAGCGATCAGTAGCTGTTATTTTTAAACTCGAGCGTTTAATGGACAATTGCCAATTTCTTACTAGAGTAGTCTAGATTTCATTGTGTACACAGCTCAACGTGGTCCATACTTATAAGAGGTATAAGATTGACAATAAAATGTTGGTAGAATAGCATTTATAAGAAGAGTAAAATAAAATGATGTCAAAACAAATTCCTCTATTATTTAATCTTCAAAATTGGGGCATGCCCTCATGTTTATACTTAACTTTATACTAAAAATCTTTTGAAATATACCTTGGACACTGAAGAATATATATAAATTAGCTGTATTATGCTATATATTCCTAATCCTATTTCATTTCTCACAAAAGGCTCAAAAACAGGTAAAATTCGTTGCTTTTTCCTTAAAAGCCGCGTCTCACTTTTCATCCTTGCTCTACTTTTTTTTTCACTAAATGACACTAAGAAAAAATTATATGTCCATGTACCTGAGATGTTCAATTTTAATTTAAAAACAAGTATCCGGAAATAGCCTATCTTTTACAGTTGTTATAACCTTTTCAGTGCTAATGTTTCAGATTTTTCAAGTATTTCACTGCTAATTAATAAAATATTTAAACCTCAATATCTCTGCAAATAATTAAGTTATACTAGCAGCTTTTAATAATAAAACTTACTTGTTTTAAAGCGCTCTATAACATATTTTAATATGAAAAAATTCTGAGCACTTTTATTTTTTTCATTTTTTTTTGGCATTTCTATAGTAGGTTTCAAAATATTGGTTAAATTGAGCAACATTTTTTTTGCATTCATATAATTTAGCTCGTTAAGCTCTCTCGGACCCAATTTATAGTTTTTCAAAATATTAATTTTTCGTGGAGATATCCTCAAAAATGTGTACAAAAAGGTACCTCCATTTCTAGCTTCCATTTTTCCCTTATATACCCTCATCCAAAATTCTGAATCTGAAAAAAAAATGGACAAAAATATTGTTTTCTCTACGAAAAATTTAGCTAAAAGGCTTCACAATAGCTCATTCGATAGATAATGCTTTTGCGCATTATTTGCATTATTTATATATAAAATATAATTATAAAAAATGATATGTATCTTCAAAAAACCTCCTAAATTTCAATTGTATTTTGTGCAAAATTTAGTATAAAACATTTGTCTAAATTTTTTACAGATAAATGTAGAATTTAAAATTATACAAAAACCATTTAGTACGCTACGTCAACTTACTTTGCAGTTCACAAGCTTTTAAACAATTTTGCTTTTTTGATCATTTTTCCATCAGTTTTACCAATCGAATTTAAACTCAGTTATCATAGGTTTAAGCTGCAAAATATGAACTATTATCTTGATTATCTCGATGAAAAATTAATATTTTTTCCTGCAACAAAAAATACAAATATTTTTTCGCTGGATCTATAAGTATAAAAGACGAGCCGAGCTTTTGACTTTTTTTTAAAAAGCTCGTTTGAGAAAGACGAGCTTTTGACTTCTTTTCAAAAAGTTCAAATTTAAATAATAATTAGTAAATGATATGACATTATTACTTTAGATAATTGTCAATTGACATTCATAAGTTTGCTTTACTTTAGATATTTGTCACTGGTGCAGTAAAATGTAAAATAAAAGCTTTGAAAAAGATACAGTTTAAATCCTTCTTTATTCAAATAATGGATAGTGTGCAATAGGTCTATATTTCTACTATATTTATATTAGTTGTGATTTTGTTATATCTGGGAGTTGCACCGTAATTATCAGTGATCTATCAGAATTAGGAATAACCGGATTACCAACTTAGGACTTCTGTCAAACCGTGATGTTTAACATGCGAATCAGACAATGCTGCATTCCATACATATATCATCATCCTACTTATTAAATGATTGAAGCATGATTCCATTGTCTTCATGCAATATCCATATGTTTATTCTTTTTGGTAAATCAATTAGTTTGTTTGTGATTTTAAAGTTTATATTGAGCTTCTTGATTTACATAATCAAGGCGGTCTTTTAATGCCCGTTTTTGGCATACTTGTTAATGATCCGCATAGAGCAATCCTTACTTTGGTCTATGTGTTTCTTCAGTTTATTTTATGAATCAATTTGCTTTGTTTATGATTCGGTCTATTTTATTATATGTTAAATTACTAATACTTTCTGTATTTAATGTTAAATTCATGGTATCTCTATTTGAATATTAGAGCATGGTTTTATGTGAGATAACATTTAATTTCTTATGTGGGGAAATAGTATCCTAGTTCAGCACAACTGGAAAGGTAAAATAAAGTTCGCATTGAGATGATGAGTTTTAGTCGCTGCATAAAAAAGCTCGTTTGGGGTAAACGAGCTCTTAGTCACGCGCAAAAAAAAGCTCGTCGAGGTTGAACGAGATTTTTTGTAAGCTCGTCTAACTTTAATGAGCCTTGAGAAAAGCTCGGCTGCAAAAAAAAAGGCTCGGCTCGTTTAATATCACTAGTAATAGGTTCCAGTGATAGCCATGTTTATGTCTACTATATTGGAGGGGTAAGGCTAAAACTTAATGTAAATTATTTCTAGCGCAATAATTATCAAGTAAGACTATATTATCATCAAATAAACTACTACACAATATTAACATGTATAAATATTTACAGTAACAAGCTTGAATCAAGTGAGTACAGCACCTTAAATTCTTGAAAAAGTTCTCAAGTATTATAAAATCTCTTATTTTTAAGGCTTACAAAGCTTATAAGCGGAATATTAATTTAGAAAATTATTTTTGTCCAGATCATCAATTTTGACATTTTTTAATTTTTTTTTTCTGATTTTGCATATCTAGAGTTAATTATACTACCAACTATAGAAACAAAAAATATACACATATACAACATTTAGCACTCTATTTGTTCAATAAAAAATAACAAACATTTTTATTGCAAAATATTACATGAAAATCCTTTAACGAAAAAACCGTTTTTAGGGCAAAAGTACAAATTTTCAGTAGTTAACATTTAATATTAAGCTTTTATCAAATGTGTATTAGTCATGGCTACAATTTTCTCTCATAGTGTAGTATATTTAAACGTCAATTTTGGTATCAAAATTTGATTTTTCTGTTTTTTGATCAAAATCATGAGTGTTGGTAAGGATAAAATGAGCCCCGAAAATGTCCGCTACAAAAACTGAATTTTCAGACCGTACGTGGTTAAATATAAGAAAAGTAAAAAAAAAAAAAACACATTTTCATTTAAAGCTTAGATATATACCATAGTATAAGAGACTAAACCGTTCAAACTTGTTATGCTCAATTACGGCGTCGCTCCACGGGCTCGTCTTTGCAATTTTTTAATAAATGTATGATATGACAGACGGTTTGTCTAGTAGAAAATTTTATGTTTCTATTATAGTGACATGTAATGATTCACATTACATGATGTCAACAATAATTGCATGAATTAGTTTCAGTTATATAATTCATATAAATATGTAAATGTTGAATCAGATATTGAGCATTAGTGAAAATATCTGTTTCTTTCCTTCATTAATAATTTTAATCTAATAAACGTATTATCACAACCATAACCAATCTATTACTTAATACTACTTGTCAAATATTAATCACACTACACTTAATACATAGTAAGTATTGACCAAAGTAATAGTCAACTACAAATAGTAACACCAACAACGTCCACCTCTAGTACTTCTTTCTTAATAGACTCAACCTATTACAATATCACAGTACCTATTACATTTCAGATATTGTTGTCTATTTTGCTTCGTTTATAGTTCAGGCGCTGTAATGCTGCTTTTACATTTGCTCAAATGTGCAATTTAGCAGGGCTTTAATTGCACTAAATAATATAAAGCCTTGAAAATCCTTTTATACATGTGTTGTTTCTCTCTTTTTGTTTTCATATTCCAAGGATATATTTACCGTTTGATAAGGCATATCAAACTATCAAGTTGGTATTCTTTTCTTGTATCTGAATACGCATTCTAACATAAGGGACGAATGTTTTTATTATAGGTAGCAGTCGTTATATTAAAGACTGATATTTTCATTTAGCCGTATTTTAGGATCAAATATCATTATTTACTACTGTATTATTGGACGTATTTCTTGATTACCAGATCAAATCGAAGGCAATGGTGTTTATATCTACTCAATAAAAAACCAGAACTGGCTACAAACCCACCAAGATATGTTCCAGAAAAGTGATAAAATTTCAAATGATATAGAAACAAAAAAAAAATAATCTAATGTTTTGTCTAATAACCATAGTTTTGATCGTAGCTACTGTATACTTGAAAACAAATATTTTTACCACTGACAATCGTAAACTAAAATAGTAAATTTAAAGAAGGTTAATTTGTTTAAACTTTATGTGTGGTAAAGTAACATCTACTGTATAATATTAGATTTGGCTTGCATATAAATTTAAGCAGTAAGTGTTATTTAAGTTTATGTTCGAGCAAAAACCATTGTTGCTGTAAACATTATAGCTATAAACATATTTACAAATGAATATAATCGTAAATATATCGGCTATTTCATGTATTGCTCTACAACATCAACAATGCATTGAATTGTATTGTCTATAATTTATATTAATAAAAACAAGTGTAATTTAAAAACCCATTCCAGTAAGAAAATGCAATGGGATTTTGAGAACGGCACGATGCTCATGTACAAACCAATTTGTGCTCATACAATCAGAGCATTATACTTGTGGTCAGACTTTATTATTATGCACACATAGGATTAATGTTATGCACACGGACAGGATATGTAATTCTGCACATACAGGCTTAGCGTTGTCCTCGTGTGCAGTTTCTTTTGTTGTGCTCATGTGCATTTTATTTTTTTTTTAGTCATATTCAGTGGGCACAACAGCTCGGACTATAGTGTGCAGCCCATCTAGACACAACAAAATCATCCTGTGCAGCACAGTGATTTATCAAAATATGTTTAGGTTAAATAAAATTAGAAATTTAATCAAGTAAAGAGATGTCGTTTATTGGAATGAAATTAATAGGTTTTATATACTATTTGATTTGGGGAATTAATGGTGTGGTAAGGTAGTTTAGATGGTATTTAATAGTAATGTGTCATGTTGGTATATCACGTTGGAATATCGCACTGGCGTATTATGCTTTTGTACCATGCTTCTATACCATGCTTCTATACCATGCTTTTAGGAGCATTGTATAGTTAATATTTAATTAAGGAACTTCCGGTTCCGAATCTGTTATTGTTTACTTTTTTGGATTTGACATGATCCGGTTTAAGAATGATACATCACACAGGTCGGCCGTAGTGTTGAGAAACCGCATTTGAAATGGAAATAACTAGAGAAAATATTAAGATATTGCAATAATGATTATTAACTAAAGCCTACTTTATTTTTCATTCTCTACCAGGATATCTAGGCTTTGGATTGTTGTGAAGACTTTTTTATTTTTTTATAAATTTTGTGAGAGCACTTTTTCTGTTATAAAGATCCACGAAGGGATAGCAGGTATGCAAAACTAGAACCATAGGATAGTACTCATTAGCATCTATCTAACGAATTTTACCTCTTCAAAAAATATTGATTTTTGGTCGAGAAAATTGAGATTGAATGATTGATTTTTGTCGATACAAAAAATGATCCATTTTGGACGAGGATATACAGGTCTGGATTTTCGCCGACCAAAAAAAAAGATCAAAAAAATGTATATCCCCACGAAAAATAGGGCCATAGCGACGTATAAATACTCATTCTGTAGATACTTTTGTTGCGCATAATGTGAAAATAAAATATTTTAGAGTTGCATTTGAATGAAGGGTACTTTTTGATCAAAAACTGTTAAAATTTGACATTAAATTTACTAGAGATTTTATGAGAAAACTATTTCCAAAATTTACACATATCGACTCAGAATTAAAAACTGAATCCAAGATATTTAATACGCTAATTCAACTTACTATGCATTTTTGTGAGTAATTAAACATACAAGGTTTTTTTTGGATTTTTTTGAATTTTTTTTCCATTTCAACACTTTTTGAATTCAAGCTCAGTTACATGTGCATATCTGATTATACAATTTTATATGGTGATATTCAAAATCGGAGCGTGCCCCCATTTCAATAGATAATCAGGAAATGAAACATGTAGGGCTATACTTGAGATGCTATAGAATTTTTCCAAGAGAGCTATTTCTATTCATATTGATTTTTCAGCGAGTATAAAGGCTTCAAAAGTGAAGCACTTGCTTTCCCTTCGCTTAAAAACACAGCCTAAAATGTAGGGATGCCGTCGAGTTCAGTTTATACTAGTAAATTTGGCCGGCAAAACCCGGCTCGACACCAATGCTACCAAAATGTCAAATATTTCGAGATTTTAATAAGCTTGCACGTAAAACTTCTGAGCTAAATCTTCTTGTTTTTCACTGTTTTATTACGTATTAAAGTTTCAGGGGTGGTTTTTTTTGGATAATTTTTGGATCCCTAAACCTCATAATTGTAGACCCTGTTTTGTTTTGTTTTTCTTTTTTGTAGTTTTAACAATTTGGAGAATTTTCACATTTTTTTACAAAAGTATCGGTAGGAATCAGGCAACCAAGTTTTCTGTGATGAAATTGGCTGCTAAAAATGAACTTGTAATTTATTTTACTGCATCTATTAATTTTGTAGAGATTTTTGTGGTATAAATTTTTCTGTAGTATAGTATATATGCCTATGACGCCCTTTCAATTTTATTATAAAGTGTTACTTCAAAAGTAATGGAATCATTGTCAATTGCAATACAATTGCCAGTGTGATGAACTAAGATATTATTTCCCCACTGTCGGTTTTCGAGGATATTAAACAGCCAATTTTGAAGCTAATTCGATTTCTAACTCATATTGAAATGTAATTCTTAAAAATAGTCTTTTAAGCCAAGACCCAGAAGCTCTTGGTTCTTTCTTTTACCATTAGTGTTTCTAGTAATAAAGCCTACGTTCTCCATGATAAATGTTACTAGTTTTTATTATTATTCTTTCTATAAACAAGACTGTATGTATCCATAAACTCTCAGCTTCTATGTGGCATGATGAAAGTGCAGAAAAATTATACATCTGCATACATGAATATTTAATTTCGGTGCATGATACGCTGACCTACAATCTTTATATATGCATTCACATAAAAATGCCTGAAGAATTACATTATTTATAAGGAAATAGCTTTTATTTGTTTATAGATACTAGGAGACTTGAGCATGCAGCTCCAGAATATGTTATATGTATATCGCATTATTATTTTTTCGATCCAAAATGTGAATTGGTTTTAAGTTAATATTATTATTGGCAGGAGAGGTTTTTGCTTTGATGCCAAAAGTACGCATGACAATGGCAAAGAAGCTTTGATACATTAACCAGGCAGTAAAAGACACAATCGACATACAAAATTGTACTACTTGCGTATTTTTACTTGTTTTGGTAACAGTATTTGGCTGTGGGTGCTTTTTATAAAACCCACCAAATATGGATGAAAACAAGACGCTTTTTATGTAAGATCCTACTTGCATAACCACTTTCCATAGTTCATCGTCTTCTTCTTGATCTTCCTCTTCTTCTCCATCTGAATCTAGACTGAAATAGCATGTTTTGAATGTCTCTTTAACAGGAGTTTCGGGCAAGAATTTCACTTCAGTAATATCTGGATTAAATCGAACACTTTGTTTGCCTGATTCTGAAACACACTTTGACCAAAATCGATCATTGGTTCTCCAGTAATCTTTTTGTAACAGAATAGATGTAGTAGATGTATTCTTTTTTAGCACCGGTTTGAGTGAATTGATAGTTTTATTTGTTGTATGAAATCTTGTATTGAATGATAATGAAGGATGTGTATTTATTTCTTTATCAGATGATGTCTGTTCATCAGGTGGCATGTATAGTGGCCCATATAACCCTGGAAATAGAATAATTAATTTTATATTTATATGAGTAATTTATTCAGGGCACTAACAAGTAACATCTGATTCTTTTTGCCTATAAATTGAAATATATATGAATTCATGTAGATACATATATATTAAGATGGATTTACATACCAATTCACTGTAGACGGATGAATCATTTGATTTGAATAACTAAGTCTTTTTGTACATGATCGAGCCATCTGTCTCCAAATTGCATTCTGATATCGAATCTGCTTATTACGTTCGACTGATAGTTTTTTCAATTCTTTCAATGTACCTGTTTGTTGTTTAGTAACGATATTGAATTGTGTTTTAGATCTTTGTCGTTTGAGTTCCCTATGAGCTTGAATCAAATCTGTTGACGACCATTCATGCGATAAATAGTCTACGCAAACGCAAGCTTTCATTTTTGTAATTTGAAATAAATATGAAATATCAAAAAAGAAGAAGAAGAAGAGAAAGTAAATTTTCTCTCCTGAAGTATCATCTCTTTATATACAACTTATTCCCACAAAAACAAAAGGAAAATAAAACTCGAAACACTTTGTAATATTATAGTTTCATTTTAGCCCAAAACAAAATTATCTTCTGACGCGACCTTTATATGGGCGTTTTACCTTACAATTAAATTACATACAGACACAGACCTAGTTACACATGGCATCCATTTATACATATAATAAATGTTTGATATACCATTTTGTAGATCATAAAACAGTATCGAATTTCCCGTTTGAATTACAATTGCAATACTATATCAAAATAATCTGACAACAGGGAGTTTAACGACTGAAAGGAGGAATGTATGCATAATGAATAATTAATTAATTAATAAATGGATGCTCAAGATGATAATATTTCGAAGCTCAAAAAGCTTGATTGCTTTGTCAAGATACGCCAACAAATATGGCTGCATGAAATACTAAACCTGATACGAAATTGTCCAAGCAAGACAAACTCTTATTCGATGAAACACAATAATAAAAATATGTAACAAATATTGTCAATAACTATTTGAATTTATACTATCATATCTTCAAAAGTCATCGATCTGCTACTACTTTTGAGTTCTACGAATCACCATAGCAACGGAATATCAAGGGACATGCTTACACTCGTTGCTATGGAAACTGTTCCTGAAATCCCTTTTTTCATAATTAACAACTGTTTGAAGACATCAAGCCAAACATTCCTATCATAGATAAATACTAACATGAGCCTCTGAGTTCACCCATTGATCATATCCTTTTCAGGTTACTTCGACGTCATACAATATAATATATAGTGCTGCGACCTAAAAACGCAAATTTCGTGATTGCAGCTCACATTCTTTTTTTCCTATTATCTCTTTTTTCTTATTTATTAATTATGGCCCAACCTACTGAAGGAATCAAAGTTGTTGACGCAGAGCCTCAACCCACAGCTGTCCCTACTCAAAATGCATCCATGAATGCAAATGCTCTCTTGAATAACACTTTAGATGGCTTTGCTACCTTGAGTTCTCGCTTCAACCCATTCGCTCAAAAGCTTAATAAGGGTTTAGGTCAAGTCAGACAGGTAATATATATATATATATATATATGGATATACAAACGTAAGGAAGGAAATTTTCTAAATATCCATTTTGAAAAGTATGCCCAAGAAAAATTAGGAACTGCTGAAAATGTTACCGAATTACCTCAAGAATATAAAGATTTGGAAAAGGTAATATAATAAAGATAGTATGTGTGTGACATGTATTAAATGATAACCTTAAATAAAAGCGTCTTGATGCCTTTCGTAATGTACAAACCAACTTGCTCAAAGTTTCTCGTACATACAACAACTCATCTTATGATTATCCCGTTCAAATCCAAGAGTCTTTACTTGGCATTTCCAACACTGTCACAAGGGAAATTCAACATTTAGCCTTATCTTCTACTTCATCTGCTGCTGATCGTGCTGTCGATAATACTCCTACTACAGTAGAAGAGCCTAAGACATTATTGCATGGCCTTGCTCGTGTTGCTTCTGAAGGTTCCGAAGCTATTGGTGTTGAAGAACCTTTAGGTACTGCACTTTTCAAATATGCTACTATTACCGAAAAAGTAGCTGATGCTCGTGTTAAAATGGATCAGAATATCGTTGAAAAGTTCAATAAGCCTGTTCAAACTACTCTCAACTCATCTATCGAACAAGCTCTTAAAGCTAGACGCAATGTTCAATCTATGCGTTTATCACTTGACGTATGTAAAGCTAGATATCGTTCAGCACGTCCCGAAAGATCAGAAGCAGCTCGTTTGGAAGTAGAACAAGCTGAAGATCAATTTGTTGCAGCAGTTGAAGAAGCTACTAATTTGATGAAAGCAGCACTCGAGAATCCTGAACCTTTCCGCAATTTGGCAGATTTAGTTGCAGCACAATTGCAATATTTCAAGGAAGCTCAAGATCTTTTGAATGATCTTGCACCAGAATTGGATGAAATTCAAGTAACCCAAGAATCTTTGTACAGAAATAGTCGTGTTTAAATCCTTTTTTTTTATTAAACAAGTTTTTTATTGTATATTTTATATCTATTTGTTTGTACTACAATAATCGCCTATTTTATTATTTCAATATCACATGAAATTTTTTGTTATTCATTCGATAAACCCTAACCCTAACCCCAACTTCTCTTCATTTATTCCTTTTATCTATCTTTTTTTATAATTCTTTTCTCTCTAAAATGACTAATAAAAGAGATCATTCTCCTCCTCCTTCAATAAGTGAACAAAATAAGAAACACGATGTTCATCAATCAGATGTGAATATTAGTCATTCTTCTTGGTTGTATAAAATAACATCTATGCCGAATACAAGCACAACAAAATTAGATAGTAATAATGTAAAAGATCCTCAGTCAGACGAAAAGGGGGATACAAATGAAAAGAATGAGGAGACTACTGCAAAGAATATTCCAAAGCAAGCAAAAGAAGATGAAAATGAGCCTAGCCATGCCAATGGCGGAAATGGAGGTGGCATATGGTCATGGTTAGGCTATTCAGGTACTCAATCAGCTATTACCACATCAGTCCCTGAAGCAGCTCCTGTATCAGAGTCAGCACCAGCACCTGTTTCTACTAATGATCTAAACAAAGTGAATCAAGAATCAACAACAAACGATCATAAGGATACCGATGATGTTACACTACAGGAAACTAATCTTCAACAGCATAGTCATAATAAATCTACTGCCTCAACAAAACAATCATATTGGAAATCATTCTTTACATCAAATAAAAGTTCAGAGGATATTAATAATCAACAAGATTCTGTCATTATTTCTGATAAAGACGACCCTACCGAACAATATATACCAGCAACAAGTACAACTATTAATGAAGAGTTGATACCTGAAGAACCACAACGAAGAAAACTGCCAGTCGCACCATCTCGGCATAATGTTGTTTTACCAACGTTCAAATCCCAATTCAATAAATTAACTGTTCCATATCATCATGAAAGTGCTTCTATATTTTCAAAAGCAATCAATGCTATTAATTCAATTATTTTCGCACAAAAATCAGCCATTGATGATGACTGGCAAGATATTAATCAATTATCAACTATGCTCGAATCATTAAAAACAGATATATCAAATAAGCGAATTGTAATTATAGGTGTACATGGATGGTTTCCCATGAAGGTTTGTATGAATACATCTGATCTTACACATAATTCATGCATGTTAATATTTTTTTTTGTTTGTTTATCAAGCTTGTTCGAAGTATGGTGGGAGAACCAACAGGCACATCTATCAAGTTTTGTGAGCAAATGACGGCTGCAGTCAAGAAATATTTCGAAAGTACACATGAAATAATTATACCAGATGAATCCATTATCAATATTCCTTTACAATGGGAAGGCAAAGTACTTGAAAGAGTGGAAAAATTGTATAATCTTATAGAATCAGACTACAAGCAGGTGATTGAAAAGGCTGATATCATTTTATGGGCAACTCATTCACAAGGCACACCTGTTTCTGCTATTTTATTGCGTAAATTGATTGAAGAGAATATAATCAAGGTTAATAAACAACCTATTTGTATGCTTGCTATGGCCGGAATTTCACATGGGCCGTTCCCATCATTAAAAGGAAACCTTCTCGTAAAGGTAATAGCAAATTCATTGAAGGGAATAAACTAAAAAAATGTAACCAGTCTTTCCTTTATAGTATTTCGAAGCGGATGCAGCTAGAGAACTTTTTGATTTCATGGACTCCAATTCAGAAATATCAATACAATATAGAGAAGCTATGGCCTATATTCTACAAAATAAGGTGAAAACTGTGCTAGTTGGCTCAATGCAAGATCAAGTTGTTCCATTGTATTCTGCCATCATGTCTGGTATCAGTCATCCCAATATTTTGCGTGCAGTCTACATTGATGGTCATATCTACACTGAAGATGATTTTTTGATTCGCCTCATTACATTTGCATTGAGATTGCTTAATGTAGGATTATCAGACCATGGATTTCTTATACACATTAGTGAGGTTTTAGCTGGAAATATCTACGCTTGGGAAGGCGGTCATTCCACAGTATACGAAGAGTTAGATGTATTCATGCTTTCGTTACAATATTTATTTGAAACGAGGCCCATCGGCCAATTGGAAATGCTGAAACCTGCATCACTCATATCTCAAAAAATAAGTGATTCTAGTGATAAAGCAAAGCAAAAGGTTTTGGATAAAGTGAAGGCGAGATTAGACCCATTTCAAGCAAAGCTGAGACTGAACCCTTTTCATTTGCCTTGGGCAATGCGAGGTATTTGGGATGATCCTAGAATTTTAGACGATGATATTCTGAGTAGTGAACTAGATAGGTTACAAGATTTATTTGATAAATGGAATCCTACAAGTGCTCGGTTAAAAGAAATCAAGTTTAGATTAGAGCCATTAAAAGCGAGATTGTAATAAAAATGAGGTTTTTTTTTTTTCCAATATCCATATATACATATTAAAAGCTAATCTATCATAACCTACTAAAGCTTCAGTTGGTTAGAAGATGCTTGTGTACATTGCCTTGCATATCCTTACTTATGTGATGTGGATGCATACAAATGAATTAAGATATCACAATTTACAAAATTGGCCAAAATTATCTTAAAATCTTTGAAATCAGGTTTTAAGCTAAAAAACAATAATGTGAATAACTAACAAATTAATAAATGTATTTATGTGATAGTTGGAGAAATCATGTTTATATTTTGAAATATGTATCTAAAAACATATATCATCTTGAATAAGCTTTTTAAAGACATAATAAAACTAATTTCTCGTTATTGATTCAGTTTAGTAAACGTTAACATTGTCTATTATGCTTTTTATGGCGACGCTAGGATAAACCTAAGTCAAAATTCCCCTCATAAAAGAACTTGGTTTGATTGTATCTATCTGTTTACCTTTTTAAACTTACACAAAACATTCTAAAAAATGAATTTTTGAAAAGCTAATTTTCAAAGTTTCTAATCTTCAAAACCGGAGCGTGTCCTGTTTTTATATCTAACTTCATTAAACGCTTTTAAGAATATATATTAGACGATGCTAAGTAGATATGGATTGGTTGCATTATGTTACTTTCCTTTATATCACAAAAAATTTCAAAAACACGTAAAAATCCAATGCTTTTTCCTTGAAAACTGGGTCTCACTTTTCATCTCTGCTCCACTTTTTTTTTCACTAAATAGCAGCAAGAAAAATTTATATGTAAATGTACCTAAAATGTTCAACTTTAATTCAAAAACAAGTATTCGGAAATATCTTATTTTTTTGCAGTTGATATAACTTTTCTAGTTCTAATGTTTCAGATTTTTACAGATATTTCACTGATAAAATCAAAAACTTTGAACCTCGATATCTCTGCAAATAATTAAGCTATACTAGCAGCTTTTAATAATAAAACTTACTTGTTTTAAAGTGCTCTATAATATACGTTAGTATAAAAAATTCTGAGCACTTTTATTTTTTTTCATTTTTTGACATTTTTTTAGTAGATTTCAAAATGTTTGTTAAATTGAGCAGCATTGCTTTTACATTCATGTCATCAACCTTATTAAGCTCTCTCAGATCCAATTTATTTTTTTAAAAAATATTAATTTTTCGTCGAGATATCCTCAAAAATGTGTCCAAAGAAATACTCTCACTTCTGGCTTCCATTTTTCCCTTTATACCCTCATCCCGAATTCTGAATTTGAAAAAAAATTGGACAAAAATCTTGTTTTCTCTACGAAAAATATGGCTAGAAGGTTCAACAATAACTCAATCGATAGATAATGTTGCGGCATAATATATTCAGTATTTATATTTGAGATTTAATTATAAAAAATGACGTGTATATCCAAAAAAAACCTTCAAATTTTCGATTACATTTTACACAAAATTTAATAGGAAATGTTTATCTGAACTTTGTTTAGAGGGATGCAAAATTCAAAGCTGTACAAAAAATATTTAATACGCTAGGTCTACTTACTTTGTAGTTCATGAGCTATTAAACAATTCTGGTTTTTGATACATTTTCGACTATATTTTTTCAAATGTTGCAAACCAGACCTTTTCGGCCCTTAAAATGTTATCCTCTACACAAATTCACTTCCTTTTCAATCCTTAAATCAGTAATACAATAACAATCATTTTCTATAAATATGCCACCAAAATATGATACAGTATTAAATAAAAATTAGCTCTTTTCTTATTTAAAATCTCAATCCCTTATAAAATAGTATCTTTTTACTTGTTTATAATCTAAATCTTAAGCCTGGAATATATTCTATATAATAGATAACTATCCTCTTAAGTACATTATTGAATACATCCTTGTTAAGTCGTTAGGAGACCATCAATATTGTTATTTACAAATCTTAAGCTTGGAATACATTCTGTTACTAATAGATAGGAACCTTTCCTCAAGTACATTAATTGAATACATCCTTTTAAATTAAGAAAGGAAATCATCATTTTTGTATCGCAAATCTTATAAAGGAACTTTTCTGTTACTAATAGGCAGAATTACACCATATAAGTAACCTTTATTGAATACTTCCAAGTTTATCTTAAGGAAATCATCAGTTATATATATTTTATTATTTACTTTTGACAATTATTTACTCTTGACAATTATTACTCTTAAATACATTACACATATCACTTTATAACGATCAGTAACATATTATCTGATCTACTCATTTTATTTCTACTATTATTTTAAATCCCGAAACCTATTTCTCAACACAAATCAACTTTGGAACCCCGTTATTATATAGCTCAAGCTCTGATATGAATTATTATTTTAATTATCTCGACAAAAAATTAATATTTTTCGCTGAAACAAAAAATTCAGTGTAGCTTGGAGCTAGATCTATCTTGTAATACAAAAAATTAATACCTCATCAATATAGATGCTCAATTTTTATAATCAATTGTAGGTCAACCTTGGTAAATTTTTGTCAATGTTTGAACAATGCACTTATATTCTGGTATTAATATTTTACGTAATTCGACTCAATGTTAGGCAAAAACTTTTGAGAGTCATCTGAAACTATTTGGAGCCTACTCGTCATAAACCTGTCAGGAATAAAGCTAAGAAACAATTATATGTCAGTTTCCATATTTCTTCATTATGCATTCGATAAGTTTGAACAATGTTGTATTCCACCTACTAGTATCATACATTATCACCTTCTACAGTATCAATACATCTTACAATCTATTGACTACGACATGTATTGAAGTACAAAGTCTGGATATCGAATATAAAAAACTCCTAGCGTACCAAGTTTAATCCAGTAATTACCAAGAACACTTCTTGGATCTCAATTATGACACCATATTATTATTTCATCCCAGCGGTTAAACAATCAAGTAGCTAGTCAAATCAACATCTAAGCACATTTAGCGCAGCATTAAAACAAAGAAACTCACAAGCTCTGCAAGAACGGTTAAATTATGATTGATCCATTTCAATCCATCGATTACTACCGAACAGATCTAATAGTTCAATAATGCCTTAAATTACATCTCAGGATCTTAATGTCAAATCAGTATAAAAGGCCATATTTTTATATCTAAATAAAGGATATCTTGCTTTTGTTATACAGTTGAATAACTAATTCATTACTCATTCTCTTTTAATTGTATTCTTTTTTAAGTATTATTTATCAAACCTGAAAATATACGGCACTCGTCATATCGTATAATGTTAAAAAATGCAAGAATCTTTACTTTTAACTTAATGATATCTCTAACAATTTTAAATGTTTTGAAGATTATTATATACGGAATTAAAGATACATATCGAAAAAGTAGTTGCATTATATTGAAAAGTTAGGTAAAGGCATTTGACATTGGCAGTATCCAGACATGCCAAATTTGTCAAATAGTTGGCCATTCTCAAAACTCGAGTAAACAAAATTATATCTTTTTTCAAGCTATATCTTATAATGCATCAATTAGATGCAAATGTACAGCTTTATTTGTGCTATTTTGCTTTATTTCAAGCGCATTTTTGATGGAGTAATAATACCTCTTGTAGAAACCTTTAAAAACAGCTAAATGACTAGTAACTTTTATGGATTAAAAGTTGAAATATGAAGACTCTTCTAAGCCTTTATTCTCAAAAATACAAAATGCGCAGCATTTTCTTGCTTATTTGCATTATTTTACTGGATTCTAGCTACAGTTTTAATCGAGTAATGATGCATTATCTCCAAATTTATAAAAATTAACCAAATGATTAATGATTTTAATCACTCCAAAATGAAACATTAAAGCATTTGCATTTCTGTTTTCTTGGCACTGTAATATGCGCCAAATGCGCTGCTTTCATTTCCACCTTTTTTCTTAATTGTAGCTGCATTTTTGATGGCGTAATGACAGATATACCATCAAAAATATCCTCAAAAAATGGTTCGAATGACGGGAGCCACTAATATTGCTTGAAATTTGAAAGAGCGTCAAAATTTCTGGGCTATAAATCGGCCAATCATATCATTCTATCAAAATCTCGAAAAACAAATTTAATGTCTTGTTTCAAAATTGACTCTCTCGGACTTTAAATGAAATCGCGCGCTTTAAGCTGTAGTCTATTTTTAAGCTGTTAATGTGCAAAATACTGGAAATTTGGAAATGTTTCCAATATTTGACAAAAAAGTGTATTTTTACCGTCGCCTGACCATTAAATGGTTTTTGTAGCTCATACAATTCTGCATCAATTCACGGTGCAGTAAATGACGATGTTATTTACTAAAATAAAAAAGTATAAAAATAAAAGCAGTAGAAATACAATTATAATCAGCTAAAGGTTTTATTACAAAAGATTTCTGAAGAGTTAAAATAATTGAAAAGTATGAGGGTATTTATAGTGATTTGGAGAACTTGGATACCATCAGACTAGAATGGATGTATATTTAGTAATCTTCCAGTTTTGAGTACATTGTTATTAATTTGATATTTTAAGGGGTAAATTGTGTAGAGCATTGACCATAATGGATTGTATGTTAAGTGTGACAATATCGACCTTTTGGGAAATGGTTGTTTTGTTTATTTCTGTTATATCTATTTTATGTAACCTTAATTTTTAAGGGGTAGTTTTTATATGCTTGAATCTTATTTATATTGATAGTGCAACTTCGATATAGATGAGTAGTTGATTAAACTGATATCTTTGTTTATTATCATTATTGATTTGGATATTTAGATAGAATCCTGTTTTGATATATATGTCATTTGTGTAATTAATTGCGCCGTGATCAAGGAGGGTGCTATCGTCTACACGACATGTATGGTTCAAAAAGGGTATTTCATATTTTTAGCATGCGTTTGTTATTGTGTTCAATTGAAGCGTTGTTTGTTTATTATTGTTGTTCACATTTCAAGTGGCATCATATCTTATGAGCGACACTTGGAATTTAGGTTGTTTTATTTTCATCAAGCGTTTTAGTATGTAATTCCACTGCACACGGTTTTAAATAAAACATTTTGCTTTCAAATTGTTTCATAAATACAGATATTTTTTGCACCACAGCTTTACATTTAAGTCGATTACCTTTTATCAAATCTTAATTTATCTTTTTGAAAAATAAATTCAAAGTACATTCCACTATACACGATAGCATTAGTCATGTACAGTATAAGCACGACGTTTAATTATTAATTTCGGTGTCCTCATTTCCGTTTATGCTGGTTTCACTGATTTAGGACTCTATTTCTAATTTCAAATTGTCTATTTAGCAACAAATCCCATTTGGGAAAAGGGTGCTCTTGATTCGTACGATTTATCTAGCAAATCCATGGGATATTGAAGCTACTTATTAGTGCTGAATAATGTTATAGTTGTAGTATATTTTGAAACTTACAGCCCATTTGGATCAGTATTTATTGGTTATTACTGATATATCAAAAGTTTACCCAGATGTAGAAATCCAGGAACAACTGTTAAAATCCAACATGGCATGGCATTTAGTAACTCATACTAAATGTCATACATAACCACTAGCATTAACAGCGACTATCAGGAACATTCAGGAACACATGGCAACAATGAAACATAAGCAATCCTACATCTTATTCAAATGATATAATCACAGATTCCCAATTCCACAAATTCCATTGTATATGATTTGGAAACAAATCATATCAAAGTACCTCAATACCCGGCAATTCCTTAATAATATTAATAATCATATAACCATCTAAAAAACATATACATATGAAGCATCAATGAATTAATAAAATGCATCTTTTAGCAGAGTATTTTTATCTTAGTATCTTTTGATATAAGAATTACGAGATTTTTCCAGATGCTTCCCGTTTTTTAAGCAGAGAAAGACAGGTTTCTTGTCAAAAGTGGTGGTATACTTCTTCAAAAACAGCTTTTAACTAATAACATCAAGATATGTTATTGATTTGATATTTCAAGGAGTAAATCATGTAGAGCATTGACCACAAGGGACTGATGTCAAGTGTGACAATATCGACCTTTTGGGAAATGGTTGTTTTGTTTATTATTGTTGTATCTATTTTATGTAATCTTGAATTAAGGGGTAATTTTTATACAGTATGTATGCTTGAATCTTATTTATATTGATAGTGAAGCTTCAATATAGATGAGCAGTTGACTAAATTGATATTTTTGTTTATTATTATTATTGGTTTGGATAGAATCTTGTTTTGATATATATGTCATTTGTGTAATTGATTGCACCGTGATCAAGAGTAGTGCTATCATCTACACGACATGTATGGTTCAAAAGGGTATCTCATATTTTTAGCATGTGTCTGTTATCGTGTTTAATTGAAGTGTTTGTTTATTATTGTTGTTCACTTTTCAAGTAGCATCATATTTCATGAGCGACACTTTGAATTTAGGTTGTTTTATTATTTTCAAGCGTTTTTAGTATGTAATTCCACTGCATAGTGGAAATTGCAACATTTGGATGGATAGAAATTACAGGAACAAAATGTTATGTTTGCCTCAGGGTTTTTAAAAGGGTTTAAAAGCATACTTTATTAAATTTATTTAGATGTTTAATACTCACCATATGCTATCATTAGTAGCATAATTTTGTTTTTTATTTAATTGCTGCATTATTAAAAATCAAGCTTTTCCTAGCTTATAACATCATGGACAATAGGATGTTTCTAATTTTAGATTGATATTTATCATAAGGGGGGCTGATGATACATTTGATATTACTGTAAATGAAATCAGGCAATTTAATTTATGGAATTTGAATGCAAATATCGAGGAACCATGTGTAAGTATTTAAGTTGGTTCTAGTAAAACATTGAATAAATTGATTCGGGGCAGAGAGGATAAAAGGCGGCAATAATAGGTTTCAGTGATGACCATGTTTATGTTTATGATATTGGAGAGGTAAGACTAAAACTCAATGTAAATCACTTTTAGCGCAGTAATTATAAAGTAAGACTATATCATCATCAAATAAGCTACCACACAATATTAGCATGTATAAAGATTTACAACAACAGTAATAAGCTTGAATCAAGTGGGCACAGCATCGTAAATTCTTGAAAAAGTTCTGAAGTATTATAAAATCTCTTATTTTTAAGTCTTACAAGGCTTATCAGCGGAACATTAATTTCAAAAACTATTCTTGTCCAGATCATCAATTTTGACATTTTTTAATTTTTTTTTCTGGTTTTGCAAATCTAGAGTTAATTCCACTACCAATTATAAAAACAAAAAATATACACATATACAGAATCTAGCGCTCTATTTGCTCAATAAAAAATAACAAGCATTTTTATCGCAAAATATTACATGAAAATCCTTTAATCAAAAAACCGTTTTTGGGGCAAAAGTACAAAATTTCATTACTTAACCTTTAATATTAAGCTTTTATAAAATGCGTATTAGTTATGGCTACAATTTTCTCTTACATTGTAGTATATTTAAACGTTGAATTTGGTATCAAAATTTGATTTTTCTGTTTTTTGATCAAAATCATGAGTGTTGGTAAGGATAAAATGAGTCCCGAAAAATGTCCGCTACAAAGTCTGAGTTTTCAGACCGTACGTGGTTAAATATAATAAAAATTAAAAAAAACCGCATTTTTATTTAAAACTTAGATATATACCATAGTCTAAGAGACTTAGTCGTTCGATCTTCAAAATATATATATTGGCTGTAATGATATCCCGAGTTAAGATTTCAGCATTCCATTGATTTGCTAGCAGATTATTTCAAATTAGGAACGGCACTAAATCAGCCGAAACTAGCATATATAGCAATAGCAATAGCAATTAGAGAAATAATAGATAAGCGTCTTATTTATGTTTAAAAGTAAAAGTACAATATGCTCTACATTTTTTTTTCTATTAGCTGCTATATGCCCAGGCATTCCTGCGTATTTTTATTTTCTCTAACCAATATGAAAAAGCTCATGTTCTTTCACTTCAACAATTGCGCATCAATTTAGAAAACGTAAAGTTCCAAATTTCGGTTTGGTATTGTTTGTTCTTCATAAATGATTGGAAACTTTATTGACACGTCTATTAATACTACTGTAGGCCTCCAACCATTCATGCCAACAGTATATTATGCTTGCCATATTGAATATGTAAGCCACATGCACCTGTCTAGGATGGTGACACATTGGTTTCTTTTTTGTGCAGTGTCCAAACCGCGCCCTTTTCCTACTTCTAAAAACCTCTAAAACTTTCTTTGTCTCTTTAATACATCAATATGGTTGACCAAGGAGGAGAATCACTTGGACCTCGTGGATTAACCATTGAGCAACAAAGAAAAATTGCAGCTATTCAATCTCAAGCAGCAAACGAATCATTGCGTACTTCCAATGAACGTTTTTCTGTTGATCGTGTTGAATCCTCACTCTATGTCGGTGAACTTGGACCTGAAGTTAACGACGACATTTTGAAGCAACACTTTAAGCTCGCTAAAAGTGTACATGTCTGTCGTGATCGTGTCAGCGGAAAGAGTTTAGGTTATGCTTATGTTAATTTCAACCGTGCAGAAGATTGTAAGCTTTTTTTTTTTTTATATCCGTGTGGAATATTAGTCTTATATTCAAATAGGTTCTTATACACTCAATAACATGAACTACTCTCTTATTAATGGTAGGCCATGTCGCTTAATGATGGCTGAACGTAATACTACTAAAAGAACAGTTGGAAATGGAAATATTTTTGTCAAAAACTTGCCAGTTACTGTGGATGATAAATCATTACACGACACCTTTGCTCAATGGGGAAATGTTATTTCTTGTAGAGTTATCAAAAACCCTAATGCCGTTCGTTGCTATGGCTATGTCAATTATGATTCTGTTAGTGCAGCTGAAAGAGCTATTGAATTAGTGAATGGATCTGTCCTTTTTGGTCGAGAAATGTAAATGCATATTTATACAATACAGTGCCAATGCCTAACCAATTTATATTTATGGATTAATAGCCAAGTGGGCCACCAAATCCCAAAGGCTGAACGAGATGTGGTAGAAGATAACAGCAAACAGCAACAAAGATTCACAAATCTCTATGTCAAAAACATTGCACTGGATGTTACCGAGGATGAGATCAAGGAACTTTTTGCATCATTTGGCCCCGTTTCATCCATTTTGATTCAACGCGATGAATATAATCATTCAAAGGGGTTTGGTTTTGTCAATTTCGAGAATCCAGAGGATGCTGAAAAGGCAGTTCATCAATTGAATGATCAAGAATACCGAGGCAAAAAATTGTTTGTTTCTAGAGCACAAAAGAAATCAGAGCGTGAAGATGAATTAAGACGTCAACATGCATATCAAATTCCTGTAGAAAAACCTGTTAAATACCAAGGTGTCAATTTGTATGTCAAAAACCTAGCTGACAATGTGGATGACGAGATGTTGAGAGAAGAATTTGCTCGATATGGCCATATTACAAGTGCTAAAGTGATGAAAGATGAACGAGTAAAGTATAATTAAAGAGAATTTTTTATCAAATGTACTCATTCCTCATAGACTGGAGCTTCTAAAGGCTTTGGATTTGTTTGTTTTACTTCACCAGAAGAAGCAACTGAAGCAGTAATCCGCATGAATGGTCACAAGATCTCATCTAAAGAGATTTATGTAGCATTAGCACAACGTAAAGAAGATCGCCGTAATTTCTTGGAAGCACAAATCAATCAAAAGAGTGCAACTAGTTCTACCAGTGTGAGCCCTGTACAATCTCGTCAACAATTGCAACCAACAGAAGTTGTTGATGCCATTCCACCACAATTAACGTTGGAAGCATTGCAATCATTTTCAGCTGAAACTCAACGTCAAATGTTGGGCGAGAGAATTTATTCAATCATGTAAGATTTTTATGCAATTATGTGAAACCTTATTCTTTTGACACATAAAAAAAAAATCCATTAGATCTGAAGTTTATCCTCAAGAATCTGGTAAATTAACTGGAATGATGCTTGAAATGGACAAATCCAACCTTGTCCAACTCATCAATCAACCAAATCAGTTAATAGAAAAGGCAAAGGAAGCTGTTCGTGTACTTCGTGAGCATAATACGTCATTAATTTAGAAAACCAATAAATGTTATGCATGAACCAATCCCACTACTATACAATGTGACCTGTTTTGACTATAAAATGGGCCTTTTCTTTTGATCAAGGCCTATTTTGTTTTGTTTGGTTGAACCTTTTTTATTGAGTAATAACATCTTTTTACGATATTCCCTGCACACATACTTTTGGAAGACGCAAATGCCAAATAGACCTATCATCTATACCACGAATAGAGACGGATTTAATCCAATACAGCAGCAAAATGTAGCAACAACATCTACAACAACTCTACCTGTGTTGGTTACATCAACTACTGGTACATCAATGTCAAATCAAACTGAAGCACCGCCTTTAATTAAACAGCCAAAAACATCTATCAGCCATCCAATAAAGTAAGTAATATTTTTACCCCTTAAAATTATAGGAATAAAAAAAAAAGAGAAATTGTCGATACAATTCATCATTTCTTGAAATTTCCGAAATTCAACACTACTTACACCAAAATAATAAAATCATTGTTTGATAGTATAAGTTGGATAGTTCCTGCTGATATTCTAAGTTTTTTGTCTGTAACGAATTTTCCTGAGGGCCTTGATTTGTATGATTTTTTGGATCCGATTATTAGAGAAAAGTGGCTCAAGTTTGATGATCAACAATATCAAAAGTTTCAACGTTTGCAACATTCGCAACAACTCCGAGGAAATCTATGTCTGAGCTCTTGTCCCGGTAAAAAAGTGAGATTATCAGGCCCTGTTCGTGGTAGAGCAGCCATTAATCGAGATTTAAACAAAGATTTTGAACGCATGAAGAGTTATGGCATTACCATGCTTGTATGGTAAGCTGATTTTCGATCATTTTTTTTTTTTTTTTTTTTTTTTTTGTAAGAGGAAATACCCGAGATGAGTCTAATACATTTTCGATAGTTGTCTAGATGATACCGAATTGGATTTCTTGGGCGCACCATGGCCAAAATATGAAAAAGCCGCTCAAGCACATGACATGAAGATTATTCGATTGCCCATGGTAGAAGGAGGATGTCCTAAAACCCTATCAGAAGTGAGAAATGCAGTTTTGGAAGTGAATAAGGAAATTTGTAAAGGAAACAATGTATTGGCGCATTGTAGAGGAGGTGTTGGTCGAGCTGGCTTGTTTGCTGGTTGTTGGTTGTTAGAAAATTTATTATGTAGATCAGTTGAAAGAACGGTATTTGTTCTTCGAGAAAGACGCAGTACAAAAGCAATCGAGACATATGCTCAAGCAGAATATTTGATTCGGTATTCAATGGCCCTCAATCATAGATTGGGGCTACCATTTCGTGCTACAACAACAACCGATCTTGGTAAAGACATACCATTTGAATCAGAAAATGGATCTCCTTCTATACCGTTTATAGCAAAATTGGAAAACTTAGTTTTGGTTGATCCAGCACTAATTCAAGATGATTTACTCCCTGTTGATGCTTCTACTGCGGCTGTATCTACTCCTCCACCAGCTTCTGTTCATCACACTCCAGAACTATGTTCTACAAGATATCATTCGTTTTAAATGAAAAAAAAAAAGATTTGCATAGAAGATAGATTGAATTAGCAACACATGACACATATTTCTGTATATAATAAAGTGCATTTTTTATATATTTCATATTAACTTTTGTCTTTTAATGCTATTTTAATAATTAAATGTGCTCTGATAGTATATATAAGTAAAAGAAGATGTAGATTTCAGGATGATTAACCATCATATACATGAATGTTGGTACAGTATCGAATTTTGTTATTGAGGCGCCGCTTCAATGAAGCGATAACTATGATGAAAATAAACCTCAATAATTGCAGAACAACAAAGCATAATTTACGTTAAGAAAATACGATAGTAACTAAAAAAAAAACTTTCAAGCTAACAGATACGTTTTTACTACTAAAAGGTGTTTGTAAAAATCCTTTAAAACTCAAAATGCTCGGACTAGTCTGCCGCAACTAAACCTAAACAGGTCAAACTGAAAACATGTTTTGTTGGAATTTTAAATGTATTTGCAAAAAAAAAAAGTATGGAGATGGATAAACATGTCAAAACTTACTTTTCATATAAAAAATAATATTATAATACTTTAAAAATATCTGGTAAAACTTGCTAAAACCTATTTTCTGATTTGAAACATTGATGCTTCACCAACAATTTGTGATTTTCCAGATTATGTAATACAATGACACTGGTCCTGGAATTCAAAATAACCAATTTGCAACATAAACTGCAACCTTGTTTCTTTGGCAAATATAATCAGAATCTTTCAAATGCCTTCAGCAGCAAGATTCTCTGTACAAGACACAGACAAATATATTGGTATATTTCTATGAAATCCGATGCATATCGGTCAAACCAATTTATTTATTTATTTTCCATGTAGACTATGATACCTTCTTGTCAGAAGAATTTGACGCGAATACCTATGCAAGTGCTATAATCGAAGAATCAGAGTCTTCTACTGACGCGACCGATATTGGAACTGAATTATCTAAACTAGCTTTTAGTATTGATATCGTAAATAAGCAGATTCAAGAACAGGTAAGAAATTTCAAACATAAAACAAAGTTTATATACTCATATTATCTTAGGTTGTAACAAACTATGAGGCACTCTTGAGCCAAGTTACAGGAATAAAAGAACTAGAAACTGTATTGAATACTGTACAATCAAATATTACTGGACTAAATAACTCACTTCAAACGTAAGATGATATTGATAAAGGTATTTCATATGCTAACGTAAGACATAGATTATCGCATAAGATCCGAGATCCATATAAGCAACTATCAACCTATGCAACTCAATTAGAAAACTTACAACTTACTTGTGAATTATTAAGAAAGCTTCATCGTTTTATTCTTTTGAAACGACGTTTAGAAGCACAATTATCGACCAGTGATCGGGATATATCGACAGCAGCATTAACCATTTACGAACTGGAAACAATTATGAAAGAAACAGATTTTGATGGCATTGATATTGTTACTTGTGAGCTATCTTTTATTGAGAAATCCCGCGATAGAGTAGAAGAAGAAGCGCTTGCATTGCTAAAAGAGGGCATTGAATCACAAAATCAAACGAAAATGGCATCTGGCTTACAGGTTTTCCACAACATGAAACAAATGGGAGATCGAGTTCAGACTATTACACAAGCCATGTTGGATAATTTGATTCATGATATCAAAAAAGTCATTGATATGCAATCCATACAGAATGGATTGAAGCCTCAAGGGACATCAGGAGGGCAACAACAACAACAACAACAACAACAACAAATTTCATCACCTACAATGTCTGTAAGAGGAAATAGCAATGCTGTTGGTATCAATCAAAAGCAACTTGCTACTGCAGTTTGGAACCGTATGGAGTCTCTAATGACCAAAATGAGTGATCAATGTATCAAGGTTTATAGTCTTGAAAAAGTGTTGGAAATCAAGAAAGATGCTTTGACACATGTATCATTTTTAGATGAAGTATCCAAGGTAATTATTACAAATATGCCATGGAAAGCTCCTCATTTACATATTTCATCATAGACATTGGATGCGAACAGTTTAGTCAGTTACTTTTGGAGAATCTTGTCTGCCAATTTTGAACAAGAATTAAAGAATGCCACTAAAGCATCTACATTTCTACAATCGATTTTTGTTGGCGATTACCCTAAATTACTGAAACTTTTGCATGATTTCTTTTCAAGAGTAGCATTGCACAACGGCACACTTTTATCTGATTATTCACAAACACCAGAATATGTCATTATGCTTAGAAGTTTCAATACTTTTCAAACAAGTTTTCTCACAAAATCATTGCAACGCATGTATGATGCAGTTAATTCAACATTTCCCACTTATGGTGGTTTAGCAAGGACTCCACCTGGAAGAAATAACGTGTTAAATATCACTCGCATTATCGGACAGTAAGTTTGATTTAGTATACTGAAGTTATTTGTATTGAATTTTATTATTAGTGAGTTGGAAACTGCTTCTTTTGAACCTCATTTATCTCAAGCAGTTGCTAAAAATGCTGTTAAAGCATTAAGCAACTTTTGTGTCAAATGCGAACGCCTAGTAAGTAGTTTATTTTAGATTTTGCTATCTCCCTAATGACTAACATTCTATAGCTTCCAACCAATGAACAATCTATTTATACTACAAACACATCTAATTCAAATGTTGTCAACTATTTAAATATGAATATTGAAATTGCCAACATTTTATATTACATGCATCAGTCAGTTTGGAAAATATTGGAAGAATATCCGGAGAAAATAGTGGATATTGTTAAAACAGGAGCAGATGTAAATGAGTATTCCACAAGAAAAGTAAAAATAGATGTACTAAATGGTCTTTGTAGGATTGCCAAGTCCTTATGATGAAGATAGGTAATAAACTAGTAGAATCTATTAAAAAAGATGTACAAGGTGTATTATTGAAAATACACCAAGAAGACTTCTCTGGAAAGATTAGACGCAATTTTGATCCGGAAGCGGATAAAAGCAGTTACATGAAAGAATTACAGAGACATGTACGTTATTATCATACGACAATTCTTCAGAACTTTTCTTGTGGAGCCGAGCCCAAGACATGGTAAGCCAAGCCAGAAAGGGGATATTTTCAAGCTAATATTTTAACGCATTATAAGGGTTAGACAAATTAGCAAATATATCTTGTATGTGTTTATATTTCAAGCAAGTATCGTTCGTCCCTTAAGCGAAGCAGGCAAATTGAAATTGGCAGGAGACATGGCAGAATTAGAATTTACAATTAGTCAATTTATGAGTGAATATGGAGCAAGAACAGAAGAAGTGGGAGATGAATATAAAGCACTGAGGGCATTTAGACCGTTACTATTCTTGGATTCTGCTCAATTGACAGCAGCTCACCACACATCTGGATTATCAAAATTAGTTTTAATTCATCATTTGATTGTACGTTCACAACAGCAATCAAAATCTTTGCCGTTACCATATACAATTTATGATTTATCAAGACAGGAATACATGACTTGGATGGAAACACAGAATAGTGAGAAAGAGGCTGTACAACTAGCTCTAGATGCGGTTACAAATGGCAGTAAGCTTAAAAAGTCGGAATTAGATGAGATTCCCGAATATAGGTTAATTATGCAAATTGCTTCGGAAAAAGACGATGATGACGATACTAATGAAAAATAAAGACACCTGTTATCAGTTGTTTATTAGTACAGTGTTACCTATGATATTTTGTATTTTAAGGGGTGATGATACAAGGGGAAGAAGAAGAGGAGGAGGTTAGAATTCATTTGTTATAATATACGATTATCATTTAGTGCTAGTTCATTGTAATTTGAAATGTGTATTTTTAGAGCGCAATAAATAAATAGCGGATAAGGAGGTTTTTGTGTATTGAAATCTTCACACACCTTTTTTTTTTTTGCTATTTGACATGAAATGCGTGTGTGTGTACTACAAGATGATTCATTTACAAATTTTATTCATGTTTTAATGTATTATAAATCATGTTTTTCTTTTTCGTTCGGTCAAAACATGGTGTAACTCTTTTTTTATTTTTTTATTGTCTCTAAATGTCAATGATAAACGTGAATCTAGACAGCTTAAATTGACAGCACACTTTTAATTGTATATTTGAGCAAAGTGATTATGAAACAGTGTAGTAAATAATATGTATTCTGCTGGTCCAAAATGAAAACTTAAGGGGGATGGGGATTATATACTACGTACAAAAAGGCGTCTTTCCCGAAGCTCCTAATCTTTTTGGACTCTCCTCGTGGTACCAAAGTGATACAAAATATATTCATGAAAAAAGAAGGGCACTTTTTGTTGCCTCTGATGTGCTATTGATAGATAGAATGAGAAACAGAGACATACACACACACAGAGAGAGGCAACAGTTCTTCTTTCGCTCTTCTTTCCCTTTTGCTTTATTTTTTACTTTCTCTTTCTCTTTCTCAAATGTCGAATTTTTGGGGAAAAATAAAGGGACCATTTACAGTGGCAGCTGTTACAATCACCATCTTATTCATCACTTACACATCGCAAATATTTGTTATATGGCCATATCTTGGTGCAGCAAGTATACATTCAGTTTTTATACTTGTACCATTGAACTTCTCTGTTGCAATGGCATTGATTAATTATTTTCTTACATGTAAAACTGACCCAGGATCAGTGCCAGTACGATGGGTATGCTTATCGCATTTTATGTAATACTACATTTCTAATGATTTATATCGATAGATTCCAAGACAACAAGCTTTTGTCGAAGTTAAAAAATCAACACATACACCAAGATTTTGTAAAACATGCAACAATTACAAACCACCAAGAACTCATCATTGTTCAACCTGTAATCGTTGTGTGCTAAAAATGGACCATCATTGTCCTTGGGTCAATAACTGCGTTGGATTTGCAAATTATTGCCATTTTTTTCGATTTCTAATTTATGTCGATATCAGTTCCATCTACCTATTTATCCTCCTGAGCTGCAGGCTGGCTCAACTTGTCAGGGATATGCGTCATGTAATATAGTAAAAATGTTAATAAAGCTATATAGAACATTCTCATTAACTTTTGTACATAGAATGATATACGACCAACAGCATTGGAATCAGCATTTCTATCAATCAATCTAATATTGGCAGCAATCATCATGATCACAGTCGGAATTTTAACATCTTATCATGTATACTGCATTACAACAAATACAACTACAATCGAAGGTTGGGAGAAAGGAAGATCTCTTACTATAAAAGGAATGGGAAAGATTCAAAACGTAATGTATAAAAAGAGCTCGAATATATATATATATATATATATATAAACAGAAATTTCTAACTTGTATGTACAAATATAATAGATTAAATGCCCCTATGATCAAGGGATCTACAAAAATCTACAATCTGTATTAGGTCGATGGCCTATATTCTGGTTTGTACCGGGACCGATTTCCGGTACTGGATTAGACTTTCCTATTACTACGAAACACATCGATCAAGATAATGAGTCTACTATTATGGATAAAACATTCTCATCATCAGCTTCATTAAACAGAAATGCATCAATGAATTCGCAATGGACATCAACTACAGATACACTGCATTTATCACACGATGAAGATGAGCCAATTAAAGTAGATATAACTCCACTCATGCCATTGAAAACTAAACCAAGTATCAATACAATTGGGAGTAGGTCTATGCCAAATACTCCAGGTTCTATCTTAACATTTGCGTCTACTGCTACAACTTTAGTTGATAATTATTCGCATAAATTAACGACAAAATCAAATAATACACCAGCAGAGGAACCATCTGGCTACTCAATATCACCACATCATCGATAGTTGCATCATATTTATCATAATCATCATCTAGTACATACAATCTATACTTTCCATACTTTCTATTCTTTAATATTCTTCATTAATCCCCAATATACCAAATCCTAATCATTTACATGTATTATTGTCCGACAAAACGGCTGTATGTATATCTCTTTCAAAATCAAGGAGATTTCCTCGCCTTATTCTACCGCATCAACTTATCCACAAATAATACCTTTCGCTCTCATATACACATCCTCTCTCGCTCTCTTGTAACTATTTTTGAATGAAAATGCCCATAAGACTGTGCATTTTCTCTGTTTTCCTCTCCACATCCCTTTCTTTTTCTGTGCCATTATCGTAGCTTCTTGAATGCCTTTTCTTTTTAATAGCAAACCAAACAATAAAAAGTGTAGTAATAATTTCTTTAATATCCCGAATATCAAATCCATTTCTATTATATTTTCAGGGACACATTTGATATTACATAATAAGGTTGAAATAGGGTTGCTTCGATCTACAGCAGATCAAGGATCACTACATGTATAGAAATCAGTTAACTTTATAGATAAAGTATATGTAGGTATCACCAAAATTGCAGTTTTAACCGAAGTGGCAACATGATGGTGAAATGGAAGTTTTTGCTCTTGTAATTGTCTCCGAGCAATTGAACGAATTCATGCCGAATAATGATTTGTTTCATCTCATTTTAGTGTAATTTTTTATGATCGGGAACATATACAACGAAATTATAAAATTGTAACTTTTAAGCTTTATAATTTATAGAAAATAAAATACTACAAACAATTGAATAATAAAAAGCGTCGGTTTTTTCTTGGTTTTTTTTTTTTTTTTCATATTTTTTATCATTATTATTGCAATTTTACATTATGGATACTGCTCGTATTAGACTTCCTCGTCCAAGAAACTCAACCTCTAACAATACGCAGCACAATGAAATGAATAATAACGGTAGAAGATCATCTGCATCATCACAAAGATATACATTCCCAAATGTCACACCACCATCTTTAATCCAATCTCAACGTAGATATGCACAAAATTACCAGCAACAACAGCAGCAACAGCAACAACAGCAACAACAGCAACAACAGCAACAGCAATTTATGCGAGCGTCTCAATTTGCCGGTGATCATCCTGGCCTTGTAACTCCTGTTAAACCGGTTTATAAGTTGATGTGTAGACATTGTACAACTCCCGTCTGCGCTCGTGGTATGAAGGCAATATTGTTGGCTGATACAACCATTGAATTATACAGCACAGATACTCCATCTCAATGGTATGTTTGAAAAGAGTTTCGAATCATACATAAATACTGACATTACAATAGTATTCATGTCTTGGAAAAAGATTATCTCACAAGATCATGCCACTGCCGAATTCGAGATGTTGCATGTTTGGAATGTGGTAATGTCATTGGATACCATGTGGTATCTCCATGCTCTCAATGCTTGGATGCTTGCAATAATGGCCACTTTTGGATGTTCCATTCAAGCGCTTGTAAACCTGCCGAAAGACACGATAGAAATAAGCAAATCATGCTTTGGAACAATTTACCCAGGGCCGAAATGGATTTAGAATTCATGATGGGAACTAGAATTCCTTATGATCAGCTTTGTAGATAACATAACCCGTATATAACCACACATATAACACATACATATATAGCAATACATCATCTCTAGATTTTTTTTAATAATATAGCATACCAGTTTTTCTTTTTCTTCAAGTATTATTCCCCCAATTCACCCAACCTTATGCTTCAACTTCCTATTCTCCACAAAATGTTATAATTCGGGAGATAATATTGGCATTGTCAAAAAGTAGTAATAAACATGTTTATCTTAATTCATAATAAATAAAAGTATACAATAATATTTACGAAAATATTGAACAAAATCTTCCGTTATTTTGAAATCAGGAGATTTATAAAGCAACAGCAGGATCTTCGGATACCAATAAGAATTACTACGAAATTATCAAATTCGGAGTACAGGATACTTTTAATTGCCTGCATAAACTATAAATGTATTGTGATTTCTCTGGCATTTGGCATTGAAATGTTAGAGTACTGCTGCATGTTGCATATATAGATCCGAAGAACTTCTCTTAAAGATGCCTTGCTCATAACAATAGAAGTTGAACGAAATCAGCGCTTTTTCCATTACAAACATCAAGCACAGGATACTTGTCATAAATTTTAATGCTGTATACAATATCTGTTATGCGGTAGTAGTATATAGAGAAACTACGGTAGTATATAGTCGGTGTTAAACATGAGGGCATTTCACTTATATTGTAATTTTCCTATCCTAGAATAATTTAATTTTAACATACTTAGTGATCCCAAAGAATTCATTTTAATAGCGGGTAATGGAAACTTGCTTCTTAAATGTGGACTATAGTATTTGATAAGGAGCGATATCTCAAAGAGTATCAAGCTATTGAAGCAATCTTCATTGATAAAACTCTGTTTTTGAGCACATTTTTTTAAGATAACTAGCAAGTAAATACACTGTAAATCCGGAATAAAAATTTTAATTAGTCTTTCACAGTTTTTGAATTATAAGGATAGCCCATATTAATATTTCAGCAAAAAAACTGAGAAATTTCTGAAAATTACCTGAAACTTTACTATTAACTACAAGCCTCCATTCCCTTTCTCAATGAATGTTGTCCCAAGTCTTATAATGTACAAATTAACCGAATATTTGATGCATCAATCGTCTATATTGCAGCTTCCATGGGTCATTTTGCACTCAGTAGGTTTGAAAAACAGGTTGGTTACCTGCTATTTACACCTACCAATGGGGAGAAAACAGACTCATTCTCAAAGAATATAAATTAAAATAAGCTTCCACTGCAACAGTATATATTTCCTAAATACTGCTAAGCAGATATAAATTGGTCGCATTATGCTACCTATTCCTAAATTTATTTTATATCTCACGAAAGACTCAAAAACGCGTAAAGTTCACTGCTTTTCCCTTGAAAACTGGGTCTCATTTTTCATCCCTGCTCTACTTTTTTTTTCACTAAATAACACCAAGAAAACAATATATGCCAATGTACCTGAGATGCTCACCTGTAATCCAAAAACAAGTATCCGAAAATATCCTACTTTTTACAGTTGGTATTAATTTTTCAGTGCTAAGGTTTCAGGTTTTTTACGCGTATTTCACTGCTAAAGGATTGAAAACTTTGAAGCTTCATATCTCCAGAAACAATTAAGCTATACTAACACTTTCTAATAATGAAACTTACTTGTTTTAAAGTGCTCTATAAGGTATTTTAATATAAAAAAATTCTGAGCACTTTTATTTTTTTTTTCATTTTTTTGGACATTTCTATAGTAGGTTTCAAAATATTAGCTAAATTGAGTAACATTTTTTTTGCATTAATGTCATTAAGCTCAATTAGCTCTCGCGGAACCAGCTTAGAGTTTTTCAAAATATTAATTTTTCGTGGAGATATCCTCAAAAATGTGTACAAAAAGGTACCTCCATCTCTAGCTTCCATTTTTCCCTTATCTACCCTCATCCCAAATTCTGAATCTGAAAAATAAATTCACAAAAATCTTGTTTTCTCTACGAAAAATGCAGCTAAAAAATTTTATAGTAGCTTGATCGATAGATAATGTTTTGACGCATCATTTCAATCAGTTATATTTTAAATATGTTTATAAAAAGTGATGTGTATCTTCAAAAAACCTCCAAAGTTTCGATTGCATTTTACGCAAAATTTAATGTGAAATATTTACCTAAATTTTATTTAGATGGATGCAGAATCCAAAACTGTACAAAAACTATTTAGTATACTAGGTCGACTTACTTTGCAGTTCATGATCAATTAAACCATTTTGTTTTTTTCTTCATTTTTCGTCCATTTTTTAAAATAAATTTTGGGACTCAGTTATCATAAGCTGTAAGCTGTGATATCGACTATTATTTTGTGTCGAAGTCCTCGGAAGTCCCGGAAGTCCCCTACACTATTAGAACCCAGTATGCTAATAAGCTCACTTATTTGAGAAACAACCGTAAATAAGTGCACTTATTTACGGATCAAGTCCTCAGGGAAAAAATAATAAATTTATGTCAATACAATCATGGCAAGATCGACTTCATTTTGTAAAATGTTATGCTTAGACTTCAATATGATATTATGATACTTGTTGTATTTACAGTAAATTAAATGATGTTTATTTATTGAATATATATGTATATATATAGAAATAATAATAAAATATAAAGAAATGCAAAGAAAGAACAGAAAAAGCTATTACAATGAGCCATCATTGACTCCAAAGATTTCAATTTTGTTATTCGCCAACCAATGCAACGAGTATCCTTTCTGTGATCTTCTTCGTTCTGCAATATTTACTGCAGTTTCTAAACTAATGTTCCTTTTCATGGCGTAATCCTCGATTGTCTTGATGATAAGTTTTCTTCTATTGAAGAACTTCTTTTCCTTCTCTGCTCGTCTCCATCTTGTTCCAAACTTTTCTTCCAAATCTTGTACCGCATATCCACCGCACAAACCATGTTTCCATTCTCTCCACAAGTCTTTGATGGACACAATTCCTCGACTCATTTGGTAATGTGGTACCTTTTCTGTAACTTCAAGAGAATTTGATGATGATGAGGATAATGTTGGTGGTGGTGGATTGGAATTTGACATCAAGTTTTGTTGTGGTTTTGTGGTTGCTGAAATGTGAGATTGGCCATTTTGTAAATCTGGTAAGTTCACGCTGAGGTTTATACTTGCTTGACCTGTAATTAGACGGGTTATATAATCATTAGTTGTTTCTTGAGTAGTGAGATGATCATTCAATTTTGAAGAAAGGTCATTATGCATTATGCGTATCTTTTCCTCTAAAATTGGAACACAACGTTGGAGCAAAATGTTTGCAGGGTCATTGTTATCTTTCATGATCACTGTCATGCGTCTTTGAAGAAGATTTATTAGTTTATACTATATAAAACACAAACAAGTGCTTACTCTTTATATTCTAAAAACATAGGATTAGAAAACAATTCATTTTGCCATAATGGATGATTGGGGAATTTCTCCATCATCACAATTGAATCTTGAATAATAATTTTTCTCAACATAAAAAACAGTTGAAAGCAAGCTTTTGCAGCCACGGTAACTTCCATAGGGTCACCATTATTCTTACCAACATTCTTAGCTAGTAATCGATCGTTCCATTCATCCAGTAGGGGAAAAATCAACTTGGTCAAATCTTCAGGAGGATCCAGTGAGGCCCTGGGAATGTAAAATTGTCCTTGCTGAATAGTAAAACCCGCCATTGCACGCATTGCTTCCCTGGGCAAACCAGTAAGGTAAGCACCATTCATTGTTGTATTATTCCAACGACCGAGACGACGAATTTGGTCTTCGTGAACACCAGCAAGATCAGCCATCCTCGCAGAAGAGCCACGGTTTATATGTGTTTTTGTTTTAGAGAAAATTTTTGCTCCATCTAATCCTCTTATAACGGCATCACGATGGCTGTTGTAGCTCCAGATTTTCTTTAAATCCTGGTTATCAGATTTAAAAAGCTTTATAAAATACCAATTATGAGAAGTAGTGAAGTCGGGAAACGGCTCATTCTCAACATGAAAACGCCAAAACAAATATAGGCCAAGAGACATTATAGGGCAAATTTCAACGCGAGTGTTACGGATGCAGCCACCAAGTTCCAAGCGGTTATTTTTGTTTGTTTTTCCCTGTCGCAACACCATCACCAGAGCAGGACATTCTATGTCAGGCCTGATACTCTCATTATCTAAATTAACTGTTTGAAAATCTGTCAATTCAGCATGCCTGATAGATTGTCCTCGTAGTAGAAAATAATGGGAGAAAAGAAATGCGGCAGCATCTCTCAAGTTTTCTCCATGATTTCTTTGGCTATTCAAATAGAACTGTATGACATTTGCTACTTTATCTAATGAAGTATAACCATCGGCAAGTGTTCCTTCTCCACGATCTTCGCAATTAGATCTCTTGGTCTGGAATTCTCGTTCTTTAGCACTTTTCAATACGCTTGCAATTACTTTTCTTGGATTTTTATTACAATTTATTTTCTTTATAACTTGTGTCTTGTATAGATCTGTAATTGCTGCTATGTATTGTTCGACAGTTGAAAATTTGATTCTTTGAGCTGCTTTTGTTTTCGTCTTTCTGCGAGAGAAACGATTTAAAACCTGGGATAATAAGGGCGTACAAGACAGTTAGTATCAAAAGCTAAATTCATTAGCAATATTCTTTGCTTTCACCTCCTTGTGTAGAAAATAATTTAATTTTTCCCCAGAAACAATTCCTCTTTGCAATTTATCTTCATGTACAAAGGTTTTCTCTGCCCATGTAAGAAACTCTTTGGCTTTCGCTGAATATGCTTTTTTAGTGTTCATGGGTCTATTATCTTGAGCTTGTTCAGCAGTAATTTCAAGACTCCTTGCCATGTCATATATTACATTGGAACCATCATTTTGGTTGTTGTCAACCATATCAGTATTGACCGTATCAATATCATTAGTGACAATCATATTGATCATATCAATATCATTATCAATCAAGGTAGAAGATGAAGCGGACATTCTACTATTAATAGATGCAGTTGCAGTTTTCTTAGTCATTGTATAAGTGGATTATTCTTTTTCAAATGGTTTGTTTATTATTTATTTGTTAAAATTAAGAATATTCTCTTCGATGACAGCTCTCAGTAATATTTATTTGTGAAACATTTCATGCAGAAAGCTGATCATAAGACATTTATTGATTTGAAGTCCCTCATTAGGGTGGGACTTGAGTCCGGGACTCAGTATGCGAACTTGAAGATAAGTCCCTATTATTTTGATTATCTCGATGAAAAATTAACATTTTTGGCTGAAACAAAAAATACAGAGTAGCAATCAATTAGATCTATATTGTGAATACAGAAATTAAGCCCTGGATAATGAGTTTTAAGTTTTACAAAATAATAAACTAATATTTATAACTGCAGAAAACAAAGAAAAAAAAACTCCATCCTTGTGAATATTGATCCAATTAATCTCCAATTATACAAGATCGTAGATTTGCATTTATTCTGCATAAAAATTTATATTTCTACTCTCATTCACATATCACTGTGAATTGAGGAAACCATCCGCAAAACATGATATTTCCGTCGAGTAAAACCACGTGTTATGTCGTATATTTTCATGTTTGATAAATAATACTTAGAAAAGAATATAATTAAAAGAGAATGAGTAATGAATTATTTCTTCAACTGTATCATAAAAACAAGATATCGTTTATTTATTAGATATAAAAGTATGGCCTTTTATATTAGTTTGACATTGAGGTCCTAAGATGTGTTGTATTCCACCTACTAGTATCATACATTATCACCTTCTACAGTATCAATACATCTTACAATCTATTGACTACGACATGTATTGAAGTGCAAGTCTTGATATCGGATATAAGAAACTCCTAGCGTACCAAGTTTAATCCAGTAATTACCAAGAACGCTTGGACCTCAATTATGACACCACATTATTTCATCCCAGCAGTTAACCAATCAAGTAGTTATCAAATCAACATCCAAGCATATTTAGCGCAGCATTGAAACAACACAACTCACAAGCTCTGCAAGAACGGTTAAATTATGATTGATCCATTTCAATCCATAGATTACTATCAAACAGATCCAATAGTTCAATAGTGCCTTAAATTACATCTCAGGATCTCAATGTCTAATCAATATAAAAGGCCATACTTTTACATCTAAATAAACGATATCTTGTTTTTATTATACAGTTGAAGAACTGATTAATTACTCATTCTTTTATAATTGTATTCTTTTTTAAGTAATATTTATCAATCCTGAAAATATACGACAAGATGTATGTAATTTAAGTCATTATTAAACCATTAGATCTGTTTAATAGTAATGTATGGATATAAATGGATCAATCATGATTTAACCGTACTTGCAGAGCTTATGAGTTGCCTTGTTTCAGCGTTGCTCTAAATGTGCTTGGATTTTGATTTGATAGCTACTTGATTGGTTAACCGCTGGGATGAAATAATATGGTGTCATAATTGAGGTCCAAACGTTCTTGTTAATTGCTGCTTGATATACTTAGTACGCTAGGAATTTCTTATTTATAATATCCGATATCAATGTTATGTCAATATCATATCCTAGGTCGCACATTTAAGGTCGCAGTCAATATTATTCGGTATTATAGTAAGTCAACAGGTGTCCACGTTGATTTACATGCGTCTTAGTAAATTGGTGTAATGTTCTTAGATAGTAATTCTGTGTAATAGTTATAATGAAAAGTATATAAATACATCCTCTGGATGTATTGTTAATAAAAAGTGTAATATTTTGACAAGATTATTTCTTAAGACCGTTTTGACATTTCAATTAAGACTGTGCGGTTCAATACATGTTGTAGTTAATAGATTGTAAGATGTATTGATACTACAGAAGGTGATAACATATGGTACTTGGTGGCATACAACAAATACTTAATTTATGCTTGATTGCTTGTTTTCAAAGTGCTACGCCAGGAGATTATACCAATCTCAAAGCTAAAATATGTACTAAATCATTTAATAAAAATAAAGGAAAACTGTCATAAAATGAAAGAGCACAACACTTAAACTAAAGAACTTTATTATAAGATCAAAACGTCTTCTTTTATATTCACATCATCTAATTATATGACAAATCTAAAATGAGTCTATTTATATATATATATATATCCAATCGAGTCTAGGTGACACGCACTAGTTCCACATTCCTCAATACATACAGTATAAACTGAGCTTCTTCATAACATAATGCACAGCAATGTAGAATTTAACATATCAAACATCAAACTGTATCGTAATCGTAATCAAGGAATGCACCCAGATCTGTGGATCCAACACAAAGCTGAGAATGCTCGATATATAACTGCTCGACGAGCCGTTGCTTGCTTGAATAACTCTCAAATATTTTAATCTGAGCAAATGCTTGCTGAAACTGCTTGCGCTCGCTTGGGCTCGGTCATTTTGCGACCGCTATATTGTATCATTTGGATGAAATGTAGGATTGCCTATGTTTCATGTTTCCAAGTGTTGCTGAGTGTTCTTGGTATTTGTTGTTAACGCTAGTGGTTCGTTATAACATTCAGTATGAGTTACTACACTACAGCCGACATGTGCTGCACAAGATGATTTCGTTGTGCCCAGGTGGTCTGCACACTATAGCCTGAGCTGTTGTACCCACTGAGTATGGCTAAAAAGATAACAAGATGCACATGGGAACAAATTGGTTTGTAGTACATAAAGCATCGTGCCATTCTCAGAATTTCATTGCATTTTTTACTGGAATGTATATGGTTTTTTAAATTAGATTTGTTTTTATTAGTATAGATTATAGATAATACAATTCAATACGTTGTTGATGTGGAGTAATACATGCAAGAACCAATATATTTACGATTATTATTATCATTTGTAAATATGTTTATAGTTATAATGTTTACAGCAACAATGGTTTTTGCTCGAGCATAAACTTAAATAATACTTACTGTTTAAATAATTCATATGCAAGCCAAATCTAAGATTATAGATGTTACTTTATTACACATAAAACTTAAACAAATTAACCTTCTTTAAACTTACTAGCTTAGTTTACGGATTGTCAGCTGTAAAAATATTTGTTTTCAAGTATACAGTAGCTACTACGATCAAAACTATGGTTATTAGACAAAATATTAGATTACTCTTTTTTTTTATTTCTATATCATTTGAATTTTTATCGCTTTTCTGGAACATTTCGTGGGTTTGTAGTCAGTTTTAGCTTTTCATTGAGTAGATATAAATATTATTATTGCCTTCGATTTGATCTGGTAATCAAGAAGTACGTTTCACAATACAGTAGTAAATAATGATATTTGATCTTAGAGAATGCGGTTAAATTAAAATATTAGCCTCTAATACAGACTGCTACCTATATTAAAAATATTAGTCCCTAATGTTAGCATGTGTATTTAGATAAAAAAAATACCAGCTTGATAGTCTGATATGCCTTACCAAACAGTGAATTTATTCTTGGAATATGAAAACAAAGAGAGAGAAACAACACAGCACGTAGAAAAGGATTTTCTCCGCTTTACATTATTTGGCGCGATTAAACCCCTACTAAATTGCACATTTCAGCCAATGTAAAAGCAGCATTACAGCGCATGAACCATCATAAACTAATAAACAAAATAATATGCCATATCTGTTATCATAGAAACATACATTTTTCTACCTGAAAAGTCATCTGTCATATCATACATTCATTAAAAAATTGCAAAAGTAAGCCTGTAGAGCGACGCCGTAATTGAGAATAGAAAGATTGACAAGCTACGTCTCTTATAAATATGGTACAGAATATCTAAGATTTAAATAAAAAGGCGTTTTTTCAACTTTTTTTACACTTAAGCATGTACGGTCTGAAAATTCAGTCTTTGTAGCGATCATTTTTGGTGACTCATTTTATCCTTACCAACACTCATGATTTTTATCAAAAAACAGAAAAATCAATTTTTGATACCAAAATCAACGTTTAAATATACTACATTGTGAGAGAAAATTGTAGCCCTGACTAATACAGATTTTATAAAAGCTTAATATTAGATGTTAAGTAATGAAAATTTGTACTTTTGTCCCAGAAACGGGATTTTGGTTAAAGGATTTTCATGTCTTATTTTACAATAAAAATGTTTAGTATTTTTTATTGAGCAAATAGAGCGCTAAATTCTCTATATGTGCATATTTTTTGTTTTATGATTGGTAGTATAATTAATTCTAGATTTGCAAAATCAAAAAAAAAAATTAAAAAATGTCAAAATTGATGATCCGGACAAGAATAATTTTTAAAATTAATATTCCGCTTATAAACCTTTCAAGTCTTAAAAATAAGAGATTTTATAATACTTGAGAACTTTTTCAAGAATTTACAATGCTGTAGCCACTTGATTCAAGCTTATTACTGTAAATGTTTATAAGTACTTTTATAATCACCAATTTTTCTGCAGGTAGATATCAAATTCATATAAAAAAAGCATTGATTATAACGTAGATGATGAAACAAAATGACCACGTCTTGGATGCTCTTTTTGTTTGAGAAAAATATTATAACGCGCCCTAAAATTAACAGTTAATAATTCATTTCCAAATAAACAATAGGAAAAACATGTACTTGTACCTGCTACTTGATTTCAGTTTATAAAAAACATTGGTATTTTTTGTTGTAGTTTTAAACATAAATAAAAGATCTGAGTAAAGAGTGGGGAAGGAAACAAAAAAATAGTTCCAAATCAGTCGATTTTGTGTATTACAAACATAAATTTACAAAGACATAAATATTTTTAGTATTGCCAAACAGGTTGGTGTTGTTGTTCCCATGTGGTCTCCGAAAGAAGAACATGGGCAGAACTCTTTCAAATCCCAAATTTCAAATTGATATACATCTCATCAATAAGGCAGTCCTATTGAATAAGAGTAACTCACATCTGCTTTAAACCATTTCAATTATCTTCGTTATTAATTATATTATTGCAGTAAATAACGACGTTGTTTACCAAAATAAAAAAATATAAAAAATGAAAGCGGTAGAAATGCAATTATAATCAGCTAAAGTGTTTTATTACAAATGATTTCTGAAGAGTCAAATAACTGAAAAAGTATGAGGGTATTTATAGTGATTTGGAAAACTGGGATACCATCAGACTTGAATGGATTTATATTTAATAATTTTCTAGTTTGGAGTACATTGTTATTGATTTAATATTTTAAGAGGTAAATTATGTAGAGTATTGCCCATAAGTGATTGATGTCAAATTTGACAATATCGACCTTTTGGGAAATGGTTTTTTCGTTTATTATTGTAATACATATCTATTTTATGTAACCTTGAATTAAGGGGTAATTTTTATATGCTTGAATCTTATTTATATTGATAGTGCAGCTTCAATATATATGAGTAGTAGTTGACTAAATTGATATCTGTGTTTATTGTTACGCCAGGAGATTATATCAACCCCAACGCTAAAATATGTACTAAATCATTTAATAAAAATAAAGGAAAACTATTATAAAATGAAAGAGTACACTAAAACTAAAGAACTTTATTATAAGATCAAAACATCTTCTTTTATATTCACATTCTCTAATTATATGACCTGTTTAAATGAGTCTATTTATATATATACATATATCCAATCAAGTCTAGGTGACACACACTAATTCCACATTTCTGTATCAACAGGGCTTCATAACATAATACACAGCAATGTAGAACTTAACATATCAAACTGTGTCGTAATCTTAACCAAGGAATGCTCCCAGATCTGTGGATGCAACATTTATTATTATTATTGATTTGAATAGAATCCTGTTTTGATATATATGTCATTTGTGTAATTGATCGCACCGTGATCAAGGGTGCTATTATCTGCACGACATGTAAGGTTCAAAAATGTATTTCATATTTTTAGCATGCGTTGGTTATTGTGTTCAATTGAAGCGTTGTTTATTTATTATTGTTGTTCACATTTCAAGTGGCATCATATTTTATGAGCGACACTTGGAATTTAGGTCGTTTTATTATTATCAAGCATTTTTAGTATGTAACTCCACTGCACCTTACATTAGCATGCGTATTCTTTAGATAACTAAAAGAAAAGAATATCATCTTAGTCGTCTGGTATTTTTTATCTAATGGTGAATATATCCTTGGAATATGAAAACAAAAAGAGAGAAACAACACGCATAGAAAAGGAAATAACTGTTACTATAGAGAAACATAAATTTTCCTACTAAAATAATTGTCTGTCATATCATGAATTCATTAAAAAATTGCAAAAGCAAGCCCGTAGAGCGACGCTGTAATTGAGCATAGCAAGATTGAACGACTAAGTCTCTTATACTATGGTATATATCTAAGTTTTAAATAAAAATGTGTTTTTTTTTTTACGTTTCTTATATTTAATCATGTACGGTCTGAAAACTCAGACTTTGTAGCGGACATTTTCGGTGACTCATTTTATCCTTACCAACACTCATGATTTTGATCAAAAAACAGAAAAATCAATTTTTGATACCAAAATCAACGTTTAAATATACTATATTGTGAGAGAAAATTGTAGCCCTGACTAATATACATTTTATAAAAGCTTAATATTAAAGGTTAAGTAATAAAACTTTGTACTTTTGCCCCAAAAACGGTTTTTTGGTTAAAGGATTTTTATGTCTTATTTTACACTAAAAATGTTTATTATTTTTTATTGGGCAGATAGAGCGCTAAATTCTGCATATGTGTATATTTTTTGTTTTTATAACTGATAGTATAATTAACTATAGATTTGCAAAATCAGAAAAAAAAAATTAAAAAACGTCAAAATTGATGATCCGGACAAGAATAATTTTTAAAATTAATATTCCGCTTATAAGCCTTTCAAGTCTTAAAAATAAGAGATTTTATAATATTTGAGAACTTTTTCAAGAATTTACGATGCTGTACCCGCTTGATTCAAGCTGATTACTGTAAATCGTTATAAATGTTAATATTTGAAATGCACAAGATTTAGAATAAATATTGTAGCAAGAAAAAATGTATAGTTTAATAAAGAAACTTGCTGAATTAAATCACACTGAAAAAAACTGAATATAATCTTTATTTAATATTAATAATTTGATCTATTTATATACAAATTCTATATTACATTTATCCGTTAGATCAGTATTAAATCGATTATATCTTTCTGACATTCTATGTCAGATCAATCGATTTACATTAGTAATACAGCACATTTAAATTGAGCTTATTTTATATTATAGCTAAATCCAACAAGTGGATATGTCTCACATATCCCCTTTCCTGGATCTTACTTTAGAACAATAAGAACAATCAAAAATGTTACCACAGATCAGTTAGCTGACTTCTTATCAATAAGAATTACAAATCAAAAGGTTCATTATCTTACAAATAACCGGTAGATGCAACATAATAACAGTTAATAATTCGTTTCCAAATAAATAATAGGAAAAACATGTACTTGTACCTGCTACTCGATTTCAATTTATAAAAAATATTGGTCTTTTCGTTGTAGTTTTAAACATAAATAAAAGAGCTGAGGAAAGAGTGGGGAAGAAAAAAGTAAAATAATCCTAAATCAGTCAATTTTTTGTGTTACAAATAGAAATTTACAAAGGCATCATATGATCTATCAGAATTACAATATTCTAAATATAGACAGATCTAGCAAGACCTATTGTTTAGTAGCTGGTTCCTGTCATCCAAAAACTAATAATGAAATATAACTTGTAGCAATATTACCACTGGAACATAACATATTATATCTATATACATTTATCAATTAATAATAATTTCTATTGTTACATCTACGCTAATGGACCCCTGTCCTATAGATCTTATCACACAATCCCAATAGCTATATAAACCCATATTTAATTCATTCTAATAAACAGTATTTTTTACGTTGATTTTAATTTACAAGGTCTCAATAAATCAACATACATACTGTTAGTGTTGTCAAACAGGTTGTTGCTGTTGTTGTTGTTGTTGTTTCCATCTGGTCTCCAAAAGAAGGATATGGGCAGAACTCTTTCAAACCCCAAATGTCGAATTGATATATCTCGTTAATAAGTCAATTCTGTTGAATCAGAGTAGCTCACATCTGCTTTAAATCATTCAAATTATCTTCGTTATTAATTATATTATGCTTGATCGATTTGAGTAAATTTACTAAAAAATATTGACCTTATTGCTCCGCTCATCTGAGCTATCTGATCTGCACAAAAGTTTTTATTCTGCCCATCTGTGCAGATCATTATGTCTAAGTATAAAACACGAGCCGAGCTTTTGCCTTCTTTTTAGAAAGCTCGTTTGAGAAAGACGAGCTTTTGACTTCTTTTCAAAAAGTACAAATTTAAATAATAATTAGTAGTAAATGATATGACATTCATAAGTTTGCTTTACTTTAGATATTTGTTACTGGAAAGGTAAAATAAAGATCGCATTGAGATGATGAGTTTTAGTCGCTGCATAAAAAAGCTAGCGTGGGGTAAACGAGCTCTAGTCATGCGCAAAAAAAAGCTCGTCGAGGTTGAACGAGCTTCTTTGTAAACTCGTCTAACTTCAACGAGCCTTGAGAAAAGCTCGGCTGCATAAAAAAAGCTCGGCTCGTTTAAGATCACTAATTATGCCCATGGGAAGCATAGTTCGGCCGTAATGACTAAATGTCATGTCATGTCATGTTGGATTTTAATAATTGTCCCTGGATTTCTACATCTGGGTAAACTTCTGATATATCACTAATTTTGCAGTGGTAGGTTCTTCTAGTGTTGATCTACAGAATTTCAAAAGGTTCACCCTTCCCCCAGTTTCTGTGGAAATGGGGAGAAATGAAAACGCGTACTTATTTAAACTCTTTTTTTGTATGAATTGTTTTAAATATTCTTTGAAATTTTTTTTTAAAATCAAATAAAGGTTCAAAATTGAATTTTGAAGGTACACTTAATGCGCAGTAGATATACAAAGAACATATCTTAATTTCATTATCTAACAGCTGTTTTTGAAGGATTTTAGACACGTTTTTGAAAAAAAAAGCCTTTTCTTCTGCTTGAAAAAAATCTAGTAACTGGAAAAATGCTTGGAATCAATGAATATTGATCCAAATGGGCTGCAAGTTTCAATGTATATACTACAGCTGTAGCAGTATCCAGAGATATAATTTTAATATTCTATTAATTTTCTGATTAAATTGTAGGAATAAAATATGCACTTTTTTCGAGTGGGGTTGAAGTTTGTAACTCATCAGCAGACCATTTTAAATTAAAAATATCGTTAAATTAGCCCAAACCAGCGTATATGGCAATGACAACTACCGAAATTAATAGGTACAAAGCATTCTCGTTTTGCATAATTGAAGTTTTATTGCAATATGTTTTATAATTATTATTATTTTCAAAAACGTTGGATATGCATTATTCATTTTTTATACTGCTGTGATCAAATGAATATCAGAAAAAATACCAGAAAGTTGTAGAAATTTGTTTCTTGAAGATGTTTCTTTAATAGGTGGTCATTAGTCAATAATAAATAAAAATAGTAGACAGCGCCATCTACTGGCTAGTCTTAATTTTTTTTTAAAAAATACGCATTTTTTAGAGTATCTAATAAAACAAGATGTCAAGCTAGATTCTGATCTCAAAACATATCTGAACAGCACAGGGAATTCGAAATTGGATGGGTTATAAAAAACATTTATTGAGCTTATTCCCAATTTTGCGTAATAAAACTTAATTTTATATAACCAAATACATGTTCAATCGCTGATGAAAAGTTAATTATATTTGATTACTGTGTTAGGGTATATGAAATGATTTTGTTTGGCTCGTTTTGTGATACAGGTATATGCGCTTTATAATGATTACCACTATCGCACTCCCCTTTTTTGCTGATCAATATTTTTATAAACATATGATTCATATTTCAGCAATGATTTATGATATTTCATCTTGGCAACAACAAACAAGTACCTTAAATAGATTGTTATTTCAATAAGGCAAATTTGAAATTAAATATTAATTTGTTGCACAAACAAAAGTGATGGTTAAATTTCATTCGTGAAGATACAAGTAAATACAGTCGGAGGCAGAATTTGATGATTCTATAAATAATAACAACTTGACTTTTTTGATCTGATAAAAGTAAAGCATCACAAAAAAGGGTAATATAATACCAAGAGAAATAAGAAGGAGGGGCAAGAGGAAAGAAAACAAGGAGGATTTATTTAATTAAGTGTAATTTTATCATATATTGTATTATGGCACAGAAATCTAAGCTGACAGCATGGCATTATTGTTGGCCCAGCCATCATAAAATCCACTATCAACTTCCCTTGATGGCTTTTTCAGCTCTTCCATAGAAGATTCATCTTCTTCAGTAACTATTAAATCTTCATCTTCAAATGGATTCTCGTAAGCCGGTTTAGCCATTTCTCTATTATGGTCCACAGTTCTTTTCAATCTATGACGCAATGTTCTATCTTCCTCTAATTCAATGTGCAAATCGAATGCACCATGTAAACCCGCACGCATACCATGAAATACGTACATGGCATCTTTTTCTGCATGTCCCAATTTGGTTTCACTTTCTAAACATTGTTCAATGACTAATCTAGCTTGCTCAACAAGTCGGTCTATCTTTTGAGTATCATCTGATGTTATTGTACTTGCAGGAGGTAAAATAGCGCCTGCTACACTGCCGCCATTTCTTTTTTCTGCCGCAAATGCATCTTCCAACAAGGTTTTGCGACGACGAGGTCTTTTGTGTTCTAACGCATAACGTACAGCAAAATGAGCTTCCATTCCTCCACGACGTTGTAATTCCCGACCATCACTTTTTTGTGATAAATCTGCTTCTATTTTATTGAGAAATTGGGCTCTGGATTGTGAATCAGCAGGCAAAACAAATAAAATATAGTTGAGTGTGTATAATCTGTGAGTTACTGTACGCCAGAAACTATCAACTGATGAAATAGGCTTGGTAGTAGTGCTGTTGGTGATGGCAGGTGATGTCGCACTAGTATTGTTTGATGATGATGAAGTAGTAGATGACGTTATAGGTGTAGAATACGATGGAGTTAATGTAACTGGTGGCAACTCACGTAATGGGCCATAATTTGAACTAGGGCGAATCGGGTTAATCACTCCATCTAAGGTTTGCTTCAAACGAGCGGCCATAAATAAAGCACGGTGTTGACATCTTTTATCATTAAAGAAGAAGCTATCAAAGATATCATCAAATTGAGTGCGATTCGCTTCTTTTGATATAACTTTGAGTGTTTCAGCAAAGCTTGATTGAGGCATTGAATCGATGGGCGTCGTCACAACAGTGGGTTCAGGAGTATTATAGAAATTTGGTTCTCTAGATTGTGATTGTAATGGTGGTGATGATGGAGAAGGTGTAGATGATGTAGACGATGAGTTTGAGGAAGAGGACTTTTTGAAAGGAAGTTTTACAGATCTCATACGGCCAATCTTTGAAGTAAAAGACGAAGGCATTCTTAATAAAATATTTAATAAAAGATATAAGAGAGAGAGAGAGAGAGAGAGAGAGAGAGAGAGAGAGAGAGAGAGAGAGAGAGAGAGAGAGAGAGAGAGAAAAGAAGATGAAGAAAAGGAAATAAAGGTGGTTATTTTTATTTCCCATTTTTCATGATGGAAACCTGCCAAATAAAGACAGCCAGCAAAAGTTCAGACACGTTCTCTTGTGTCTCCTCCCGTAAAAAGAATAATCAAAGAAAAAAAAAAAAAGTTATTTTTACATACAATCAACAAAAAAGTAGTAGATCATTTTAATAAAACGAAGGAATTTTTATTACAAAAAATTCAATTAATAATTATGGAATAAAAGAAATATTTACATTAAATAATAATAAGGAAATTACAAGAAAAACAAAACAGTCTAAATACACAGAAATCTACTACAAAACCCTTTTTCTGTTCATTTCAACTTCGGCTCTAGTTGTACGTTGCTGTAGCCAAGTTGCAAAATTACCACATTTCAGGAATTGCGAATATAATTCTTTGGTAGGATCAGTCGTAGATGTTCGAGTTTTAAAGGTGGATTTAAAGGGTAGTTGTGGTCCATGTTCTTTTAAAGATTTCATAAATTGGTCGGTCTGGAATGGTCTTAATCTGGGTGCTTCTGCAGCAGCGGATCTTTAACAGAATGAGTATCATGTTTGAGCAAATACATTTCGTTGAGGAGAATACTTACATGTTGACTGGTATCAATGTACTAAAATATCGATTTAATGGCACAAGAAATTTCTCTGTTAAATCAACAAAATGTCTTCGCAGGATATTGTTCAAAACCCAATCAGGTGGGTATCCTCTGACCGATGCTTCTGTAAGCATTTTGACTAATTCTCGGTCTCTTGATATAACAGATTTCCTCTTGGATGTAACTCCCTTTTATGGTTTATGAATTTAGTACACAACAATAACGAAATGCCGTATTTTTTTTTTTTTTTTTTTTTTTTTTTTTTTTATTTTAAACCGATTTTTACCTGAACGAAATTGAATAGAACATTTGATTTATTACCAAGTCCAGGTTTAGATTTTCCAGAATGCATATGTTGCATATGACTTGGAATAAGTGTACCATCAGGTTTTCTATTAAAGAAATAAAACAATCAGAAAATGTTGCCAAATATTGCAGAAATACACACACCTTAATTGTTGTCTTCCAACTCTGACAATGTTGGGCCAATGTTGAACGGCGGTATTGAAAAATGGATTAGTTACACCTAAAACCAAACTGGATAATGGCTTTTTCCAAAGTATTAGTTAACATCCAAATTTATCAATGTATGTTTTACCTTATTCTTTGTTACAAAACTTTTGAAATCAGAATCTTGAATAGTGAAATAAGGTCTATAATCTCCACAATATGGTATCTGTAATACATTGTTAGCCAATAAATGTCAACATTTCGTACTATAAAAAGTCTTACAGGATTGATAATATCAACTAAAGAAACTACCGCTTCACTACATACACCTGGATCAGGAGCAATTATCACTATTGGTTCTGCCAACAGCATCAATTCCCATAGTAACCATAAGTCCTTTAAGATATCTCTGTAATGATGGTATAAGCCTCCAACTGGTAGTGATGCCATGATCTTGTTTTCATCAGTGATTGATCTCTTTTTTTTGGTTATTCGCACAACTTACTTGTATATCTGGCCTCAATTTATTCATATCAAAAGTTGATGTTTCTAATAATTGAGGTTTGAACGGTGTAGGTAGTTCCACTTGTAATAATCGACCGAGAAATGGTAAATCAATGACTTTACCATCATGAGGTGATTTCCTAATGCAAATATCCCATTTTTAATCATCTTGTTATTTCCCCTTTTTCTCTTAAATTTACCACTGAGCGATATTCATACATGCTGCTTCCAACATTGGTTGTCCTGTGTCGAAATAAGCAGGACCTAGAATTGAAACTACTCTAGAGAATAATCCAACAAATGGATGTTGTGATAGTAAAACCAATGATTTCTAATAATAACAAAAGTCCGGTTAGATCTACAGCACTTTTATTTCCTTTTTGTAACAATGAACTTACCTGGAAATACCCCCGCCTAATAGTAGGATCTTTTTTCTGTCTAAAAAACACATAACCATATAAAAATCCAGCATCTGCAGTAGGGCCTGAATTGTAATTGAGTAAAAATAATTACAATTATGTAACCCCCTTTAGGAATTTACCTGATGCGGCAAATTTAGATGTACTAGCTCTAACACGTATATTAAATATTTGATCTCCCACTTCGAACACGTTTGAATCTGGAAATGCAGTAAAGCATCTAAGGGGAGAAGAGAGAGAAAGAGGGGGAAAGCACAAGTTAATTCCAAAACATAAAAAAAAAAATTACTATAATGAAATGCTTTACATATTCTTTTGTTCCGTAATAGTCAAATCCATTGGAGGATAAGCATAATCTAGCGCTAAATGGTATGCAAAATATAGAGAGAAAAAAAAAAGGAGCGTTAGAGAAGGGGGGGGGGGTTCATTATTATAAAGAAGCTAATGGGATATACCTTGACCGATTTCTAAATCAAAATTTACTATACAAAATCCAACAATCCATTTTCTAAAATTGGCTAAATCCAAGGGATCCAAAGTTAGAAATTTATCTTCTGATCCATTATCGGTAATATCTTGACCAGCAGTTGCTGGAGAAGGTGGCGAAGGAGAAAATGGAGGGGTTGGTGTACGTTGAAGAATATGAAGATCGTCTTTAACAATTAAGTTTGGATGTGATGCAGAAACCCCCAAAGAATGACTGGAAGATTGCAATATTGATGTAGAACATTGCTTTCGAAGTGGATAATCAAACACAGAATCACTCATATCTGCTTCAAGGAATCCATTTTTAGGTGAATTGTTGTTGCTGTTATTGTATAATGATCCTTGACTTTGACTTTTTGTAGCATCTGATAAACCAAGATGCTTGAAGGCGGAATTTGTTGCTTGTGGTATTGATATCTCGCCTTCCATTTTGTACAAGGTGGATTGATTTATAGTGTCGTTTCTATATTTTGTATATTTTATTAATGAAAGAAGAAAGAGAGAAAAGAGAGAAAAAGAGTAAAAAAAGAAATATATAAAAGAGAAACCCGTAAATAGAGGGATATTTTGGCTTTTCCTTTTCAGTTGGTTTCGAAAGCCAACAAGCAGCATCAATTTTATAACTGCCGCGATTAGACTATTCACTTCTCGGTACGGGGCTTTAATGACCATTTTGTATATGATCTTGTCATACCAATAAACGGAAGAATGAACCAAAAATAGCTTTTCATCAAGGACTTTGCAAGAATAGTAAAATGATCGAATCCTATTAGACCTTGTGCAGTTTTCTTTTTTCTTCGGAACTGAACAACACCAAACATTAATGCCAAATGGTGTGACAAAACAATGTTTTATCAAGCAAAACTTGTGCGTAGATTTTAACTGGTTTAATCAGTCGTGCATTCAAAAACTATATACATTGTTCGTAATGATGGTATAATGTTTCGGTGTCAAAAAAAAAATGCTAATACGTCAAGAGTAGACAATATGTATATGCAACGCATTTTACAGTATAAAAAATCGTTGATTTTCATGTATAAAAATGCAAAGTAATAGACGTCGACACCAGAATTTGCAATTTTGTACATCTGAGCGTGAAAATGATATAATGGCATTTGCAGCTACCATTTCAAATCATGCTCTTCTAACCGTATATTAACAATAGTGAGTTATTGTTGTACAATTACAAAAGATGATGGGGGGACATTTCAGCTGATAAATGCACACATTTGAGAGGAAACACCAAGATTTTTCAATTATAAAAATACACTTAATTCTCACATTCCTTTCTTTCTTTCCTCTTTCTTTTATACAATATCTCCTTTCCTTTTTCTTTAAAACATGTCATTATCTGAAAATGATCAAGACAATGTCTTTGTTAGACATTTTCAACAGCAATCAAAGTTTAATCGTTCTCAACAACAACAACAACAGCAACAGCAACATTCTGCTCCATCTCAATCATTTAGATCATCCGAGAATAACAAAAAAAAAGAATTTTCATCCACTGTATCATGGCCAATTTTATTAGCTATAATTCCTACTTTGGGTGCATTTTTTGCGGGCAGTGCCGAGATTTGGAGTGATTTCATTATGCTTTTATTAATTCTTTACTATGTATACAAATGGATGACGGGTATGATCAATTAAATGAAAACGAAAATGAAAATGAAAAATGAAAAAAAAAACCTTAAATTTTAAATTAATTTATTATAGTTCCATGGGCTTATTATGAAAGCGCACGTACCAGACGAATCATTCATCAAAAGTCTTCTACAGAAAAAGCTAAAGCAGGTCTTTTAAACACTCAAAAAGAAGATGAAGCTTATTTTAAACGTATGCAACAAGAACATACTAAACGTAAATTAATCACAGCTGAACTTCGTCGACATGAACTGGCTGGTTTAATGTGGGTCTTATTCTCGCCGGCCATTGCAGGTTACACATTGCAATACAGTCGTTATTTACTTAGTAACGTGGATAGATATATTAGCGCATTTAATGTTACTGTCTTTGTATTAGCTGCTTCAATCAAACCCTTATCGCATGTGATGGTACTCTTGCAAGAACGTACATTGTTTTTACAGAGTGAAGCTTTGGTTTCTGAAAGCCAAGTTCAAGCCTTGGAAACTAAAATGGATTTGCTTGAGAAAGAGCTTTATGGCCTTCGTAAAGCTTATGCTACAAAGAAGGACCTTGGTCAAGTAATGACAGAAGATATTAATCCTTCATTGCAACAACTTGCAAAAGCGCTCAAACGATTTGAAAAGCGTGACATTGCGCTCAGAAGTTGGTCTGAAGAACAATTCACTTCCCTTGATCATAAAGTTCGTGAATTTGATCAATACATTTGTTATCGCATTGAACAAGATCAACGTCAACAAGCTCATGGCATGGTTGTTAGTTTGATCTTACTTCCTCTCAATATTTCACTTTGGGTTGCTAAACGTATGACTTTATTGCTTCCTGTTCATCATGGTAGTAAAAACCTTTTAGCAGCTGCAAAATCGCCTTCTTCTTCTAATGGATCTCCTGTAGCTTCACCACCCACATCCGCTACAGCTACAAAGAAACCATTATTGCAGCAGCAACGTTCTAATATTTCACCTCGGCATCAAATGACAACAATAATACCCGATCCGACAGAGTCGAGTTACTCCACAGAAGGAAGTATTGCTGCGTTTGGACATTAGCCACGCTTCTTTATATGTATCATCTTAATTGCACTAGACTATTCTTTATTTAAATATTTCATATGAAAGTAATGCTCACAAAACTAACACAATCATTGCACAAAACTAACAATAGCATATGCTTATTGTTTTTTTAATCTTTCATTTTATCAATTATCATTCATTTCACTAAATTAACAAATATATTACATATCATATTCTTATCATGCCTCCTCCAAGTATAAAAATAAATTCTATAGTTATATTCTACAAGTAAATATAAAGCTGTGTAATTATACACAAAATAACACCATAAAAAAAAGGCGTTTCGATTATCGGCCAGCCATAAATAAGATATTCAAAGGATTCTATTTTTCTTTAAATACATTTCTTTTAATATCAGACCTTTCTGAGCTAATTCCTGCCATATTCAATTCACCACCCTATTTTTTTTTTTGAGTCTGTTAATAATAGGCAGTGATTTTTTCATAAGGGTTGTTTCAAGCTCTCAACGTTGAATTTTGCAGTAAAATCGGATTCAATCATCAACCCTGTTCTAATCTCCAGATGATCAAAAAGTCATTTTGGAAATTTTCCATCGATTTTTCACGTTTTTCTCCAAACCTTATTATGTAAATCTCAAAAGCTTATTAATTGTTACAAGTAAAACTTTAAATTTTGCGTCGAATGGTAGTATTGGCTTTAGATATTTACACCGAAATTATTGCGTAATTTTGAAAAACGAAAATAACGGGTTTCTCTACAAAAGTCTAGTTTATGAATAACTAAAAGCCAAATAAGCACTTTAATATGAAGCTATACAAAATTTCGGTCATTTTGATCTGAAGAAAGCTACTAGCCGATTGATCTTGCTACGCTCAATTACGGCTTCGCCAAGAGGAGGGGGCTCGCTTTTGCAATTTTTTTAATGAATGTACCATATAATTGGCAACTCTACCTTGTTATATACGCTTGATTATTGTCTCCAGTGATGGCCATGTTTATGTTTATGATATTGGAGATATAAAGGTAAGATGAAAAATTATTGTAAATCAACTCTAGCGTAATAATTAGAAGGTAAAGATTTATTTTCATCAAATAAACTATTGCACAGTATTAAAAGGTGCAAAGATTTACAGTAGTAAACTTGAATCGAGTGGGTACAGCATCATAGATTCTAGAAGACGTTTTCAAGTATAATAAAATCTCTTATTTTTAAGACTTACAAAGCTTATAAGCGAAATATTAATTTCAAAAATTATTCTTGTCCAGATCATCAATTTTGACATTTTTTAATTTTTTTTTTTTGATTTTGCAAATCTAGAATTAATTATACTACCAATCATAAAAACAAAAAATATGCACATATAGAAAATTTAGCGCTCTATTTGCTCAATAAAAAATAACAAACATTTTTATTGCAAAATATTACATGAAAACCCTTTAACCAAAAAACCGTTTTTGGGGCAAAAGTTTAAATTTTCATTACTTAGCCTTTAATATTAAGCTTTTATAAAATGTGTATTAGTCAGGGCTACAGTTTTCTCTCACAATGTAGTATATTTAAACGTTGATTTTGGTATCAAAAATTGATTTTTCTGTTTTTTGATCAAAATCATGAGTGTTGGTAAGGATAAAATGAGTCCCGAAAAATGTCCGCTACAAAGTCTGAATTTTCAGACCGTACATGGTTAAATATAAAAAAAGTTGAAAAAAAAATACTTTTTTATTTAAAACTTGGATATATCATAGTATATAAAAGACCTAGCTGTTCGATCTCTCCAGGCCCAATTATGGCATTGCCATGTGTGCTAGATGTTGCAATTTTTTTCAATGAATGTATGATATGACAGACAGTCTGTTTGCCCATATGATGGTATTGATATACTTTATGTGAATACTACATTATACTGTATAATAAAAACTAGTTTTCAATTGGGGTGGGTATGATGTATATATATAAAACGAAAAAAAAAAGATATTTATTTAAATGCAATGGAGAGAAGGGGATCAGGTCAATATTATTACATAAATGAAGCTGCTTTTAATCCTTTTCAAATACGGAATGGCTTCTTTTGTTGGCATTAGCGAGCGACAAGTATACATGTACTGGATGAACATTTCGGTTTGGCAAACGAGGAGGATTAATTGTGCTGCTAATATCTGCAAGTTGGAATTTCTGTTCTCTATTCAAATTGGCAAGGGTGATACTATTGTTAAGATTGATCATATGAGACTTCCAAACGAACATAAGCTTTAAAGATGCACGAAATGATCCCAACTCGAGTGTTCTACCAGGGATATTGAGAGAGTGTAGCTTTTGGCAAACATAGATACTTTGATATTCGAACAATTGGGCCAGATATCCATTTTTTTCAATAAAATCATAATATAATATAGTATTTTCTGTTGAATCAGTCATCAGGTTAATTTGGTTGAAAATGCAGCCGTTAATCCTGATATTTTTGCTCTATTAATATTTTGATACATTGGCTGCTGCTGCTTTCTTAAACTCAATGTTTGCTAATTCATAATCACTGCCAATTGGCAACAAGTCTGTTTATCTACCAAATGTGGAATCATAATCATTTAGTATAACCATGCTTTTGGTTGAGTCTGATGTTCCTTCGACACCACGTACTGAAACACCACTGCCAGCAAATAGCAAATCCAAGATATTTTCAAATTTTGCCACAAATTCTGACTCATTGAAGCTGCTTTCGTTTCCCCAACATATAATGTCAAAGATACTATAAGGTTTACACATGTTAGCTTTTTTCCATAGCATTTTAAAAGAGAAGCGATACTTACATGTTCCATACAATGCTAAGAATAACATATTTGATAGACTTTTTATCTTGCACTGATAATTCCATTGTATCAATAGTAATAATGGCCTGATTTGTATTACGACTATCATTTAAAAATGTAATTAAAACCGTATGTTCAAACAAATGACATAAAATCTACTGAAATCTGCAGGGCAACAGAGCGTCAAATATTTCATTGGTTGTCAACTTCATCAGGGCTATCAGTAATGCCATTAACTTCGTCAGGATAATAAGTAGCATTATCATCTTCATTCGGGTTACTAGTAGCAAGCTCACTTATGGCAGAAACAGCACGATCTTTGAATGCAGTTGTTGTAATAATGGCCGATGTCTCAAAAGTTGCTTGAGATAATTTCTATTTAGTAAAAAGTCAATATCACGAAAGAAATACTTGTACGTAAGCATATATATTTACCATGGCTTTAACATATTTAAAAATTGTTGAATAGGTGGTATTCAAAGAAGATGATCTTGAAACGTAAGACTCAGTAAATTTAGCAGATTTATTTCAATCAAAACTTCACTTACACATTGGTTATTTTAATGCTAGGCCGTTTAACTTTCAAGATGCTATTATAAATGGAGTACCACGATCATAACAAACCTATTCCAGTAGTAGGAATTATATCGACAGAGAGATTCTTAATTTTGTTCTGGCACTTGCTAGTAAACCCATTAAAAGTAGGTTTGTGCGTGTAATCCAGGTAATTAGATATTATTTTCTTTCATTCTTAGTCGTGGATACAGGAGCATATATTGTTCTCCTTACTAATCAGAGCTCGATATTGTAGGGTAATCTAAGTCTGTCTGTCAAAGCAAGCTGAAAATAATGATAATCTGAGAGGAATGCAGTGAATGCCTTTTAGCAAGATTACTGAGCACTTTTACTATTAAGTGGTTGTATTTTTGCTTTCGGTGGTTTAGAAGAGACTCCCTCATAAAAAATTGCTGATATATTCAACAGAGTTCTTATTGCTAATCTCAAAGGATCTGCAGATACCTGTCGATACGTTTGATGATGATTTGCAAAAGAAGTTTTTTTGATAATAATATCAATAATAAATACATTTTTGCATTTGTCGCATTTAGAGTTTCTATGGCTTATCTAACCCATACAAGGAAACTAAGAATATTTAATATTGTATATTATACATTTCAATTTACATGTATTATTCCATAAGGAAAAACACCACTGCGAATTCATGTGGTATATACTTTCATTCGAAAGCAATGATTTTACAGAAAATGAATCAATTATCTTTACGGAACAGTGAATAAATATGGTTTCCATCTGTTTGATATTTCACTGAAGATGAAATTTTCAAAAGCGTCATTTGGTACTGGAGCTACTGTATTTGTTTCAGCTTATCTATCGGAAACACCAATATTCGACGAGAAACTATAATGTCTAACGTTGAGAGCATTTATGTTTCGTAAAGATGGCCCAATATTTAGTTAATTTAATTCTTGCAAAAGAAAAAGTATGTATAAATAAGTTTTTATTTTATTAAATGAAATCAATGCTAATACAACGCAACACGACAAGTTAAATGAGTCAAGTTGGTAAAGAGGGAGTGAGGGAATTATTCTATTATTTTAATCTAGTACTTCATTTCCGATTCCCAGAAACCGACAGTAGGGAAAGTAGAAGCAAAATCAGAAACTTCCTTTTTCAAGTCTTGAATAGAAGAGATGGCACTGCCATCACCAATATGGTCCTTGAAGTCAGCCAATTTCTTTCCACTAGCCTTGCCCTTTTCCTCTTGTGTAATCTTGACAGCACGATCAATGAAATCAGCAATCTTTACGAAATCAGCTTCCTTGAAGCCACGACTGGTCATAGCAGGAGTACCAATACGAAGACCACCAGGGATCAAGGCACTCTTATCACCAGGAACAGTGTTCTTGTTGGAAGCAATGTTGACTAATTCCAAGATACGTTCAACACGAGCACCATCAACGCCCTTTGACTTCAAATCAACCAAAAGTAAATGGTTATCAGTACCACCAGAAACGAGATTATAGTCGAGTGCATTGAAGCGATCAGCGAAAGCAGAATTGTTCTTCAAAACTTGTGTTTGGTATTCTTTGAAAAGAGGTGATTTGACTTGCTTGAGAGCAACAGATAAAGCACCGATGGTATGGTTGTGAGGTCCACCTTGATGACCAGGGAAGACAGATTGGTTAATAGCATTTTCTAAATCGTAATGGGTTTCTAAATAGAAAGAACAATTTTCGTTTAATATAAAAAAAATCGTACGGTAAATATTTTAATTCTACTAACCCTTTCCCTTCTTATTAACACTACGAAGACCCTTTCTGAAAAAGATCATAGCACCACGAGGACCACGAAGAGACTTGTGAGTAGTAGTAGTAACAATATCAGCATGTTCAAAAGGACCGGGCAAAACACCAGCAGCGATCAAACCAGAAATGTGTGCAACATCAGCCATCAAGTAGGCACCACATTTATCGGCAATCTAAAGAAAGGATTTCCAATTATTATTACCCCACAATAAAAAAAAAAAAAAAAAAAAAAAAAAAAAAGATCATCTAAAGATCTTACCTCTCTCATTCTGGCGTAATCAATATTACGGGCATAAGCGGAAGCACCAGCAACAATGACCTTGGGTCTGTAGAGCATAGCATTCTTTTCTAAAGCGTCGTAATCAATACGACCGGTGCTTTCATCTAAACGGTAAGGCAAAGTTTCGAAATAAGCAGAGACTTGAGAAATCTTCTTGTTAGGGATTTGATAACCGTGAGACAAACTGTAGCAAACACGTTAAAATGAGTCCCTCCTTTCTATGTAGGTTTTTTTTTAATACTTACTGTCCACCATGGGGAAGATCAAGACCCATAATACGATCATGAGGTTTCATGATAGCACCATAAACATACAAATTAGCAGGAGCACCAGACAAAGGTTGAACATTGACACCCCACTTGTCGTTGTCAAGATCAAAAGCTTCTAAAGCTCTCTTGCGACAAAGGTTTTCGGACATATCGATAAACTCGTTACCGCCATAGTATCTAGCACCGGGATAACCTTCAGAGTATTTGTTTTGCATAACGCTTCCAAGAGCATCCATGACAGCTCTAGAGGTGAAATTCTATAATTGTATACATGCTTAGAAAAAGTTTTTAATGCTTAGAGTATTCAATTTACCTCAGAGGGAATAAGATCAACACTCTCTTGCTGTCTCTTCTTTTCCTTTTCAATAATATCAAACATTTCAGGATCCATCTTTTCGAGTCTTTCATTGAGGAACTATAATAAAAAATCAATATCTGACGTCTCTAATTAAAAACCAAATTAAATGCCTACCTCTTGTTGACCAGCAGGGAAGACATAACCACGCTATAAAAAGTAAATGCATGTTGAGCATGATGAATTGGCATTGGGGATTACTTGTTATTTACCTTGACTTGGTTAATAGCAGGTCTTACCATACGCAATGCAGAGGGCTTGGCAACATTAGCAATAAGAGATCTAAGCATTTTCTAATAAAGATAAATTGATGTTTAAGAGATGGGAAGAAAAACAAACAAGATGTGTTTATCTAGAAATTTACGGAGGCAAGTTTTATATCAAAAGGGGATGAGCGGAGAGCGAGTGAATTGGGTGAGTAAAAAGTCTAAAAGAGGCAATGGCTCTTCCACCGAGTCAATCCACCGCGTCAAAAAAAATTACAAAAAAAAAGATTCTCTTTGTGTTATCTTTAAGGTTTTTCTTACATTTGCTCATGATAAGTTTCAATTAAAAAATACCATAGAAAAGGTCATATCAAATTACATCTGTGCACAAGTTATTTCATTCAATAAAATGATTGAAAATTCTTTAAAAATTCCAAAAAAAAAAGTATTTACATGAACATGAAATTGATCTGTAGCTCTCCCCCCCTCCTCCTACTGGGTGTGAGAAAAATATGGGAAGAAAGCTATATTTCTTTGGATCAATGATGATATCCAGGCAAAAAGACCAGCGGCCATTTAACCCATAAAAAAAAAGAGATTTGTATATTGTTTTAGAGATGTTTGTATCACATTGTAACAACACGAATTAAAATGGTACATAGTTCTTATATGTTGATTAATCAAATATTATATAAAAAAACAAAAGAAATCATAATGCTCAGGCACAACATTGAATACATTTAACTCGTAAAAGTCTGTAAAATAATGGCGTTTCTATACAAAAAAAAAGATCGACATATACATCCAACATTTTCAATCATGATCGAAACACAAGAAATAGATGTATGTATATATACATTTTTAATATAAATTATTTAAGAGTGAATTTCGGTGCATTGTAAAAGGGTTAAAGACTGCTTTCTATTTAAAAAATTGATATTATTTATGCTTCTTGAGCCAAATAACCTCTGTTTTTGGGATCAGAATAATATTCTACATGAAAAATGAATCTGTTAATATATTTTCCACAGAATTTTTATTACAAAACTTACTGATTTCTTCCTTTCGTAATGGTGCTGCTAACTTGGGTAATTGTGCAAACTTCTCGGGATGGACAACAGATCTCAAACCAAGAGCATTATAATAACGAGTGACAATCTTGCCGCCAGCCTTTTCAATGGCTTCAATAGCCTTTTGTGATGCTCTAGAAACTTCAATTGTGACAGGAGTAGTAAAAGTCTCGGCACCCTAATAGTAATTGTCAAAATACAATTCATAAATTCAAATATTCTGCTGCAACTTACAACACTCAATAACTTGACACCATCTTCAATTTTATGTATACAACGACTATCTAATAATTGCTTCATGGTGATGGGTTGGGAAGCGTCAATACGACCTGATTGAATCCAATGTTGCAAACGATCTAAATTTAATTCTTGATAATCTTTACCATGACTATATTGATAAATAATAAAATGTTAGTATTTGAGTTTTCCATATCAAACAATAGTCCATACATGTTGTAGAAACCACGCTTAGGCAAGCGTCTAACTAAAGGAGTTTGACCACCTTCAAACCAAGGTACAGGTTGTCCATTACCTGAACGAGCCTTTTGACCTTTATGACCACGACCGGCGGTTTTACCCTTACCATAACCGGGACCACGACCTACACGAGTACGCTATATACTTATATATAAGTCATTTGATATTTCATCCAAAATCAAGTAAACTGTACCTCAGATACTGCACCAGCATTATCAGACAAATGACCAAGGTTGACAGGGGTCTTGGGTGGTTGAATGTGTGTTGAGAGTGCACGAGCAGGAGTTAATGTTGTAATGCGAGTTGAAAATACTGAGCGAAGCATTTTGAATTATATCGAGTCCTTTGCTGTTGAAAAATAAACGTTGAACAAGGGCAAAAAGAGACGTTGAAACTGACTAGAAAAAAAAATTAAACTGCTTCAAGGGTGTTGTGGGGGGTGCGGCGTCAAGTCCTAGAAGAGGAGAAGAGTGTCAAAGCAGTCAATCCAAACAACATCAGACTTATTTGAATAAGCGATTTTGACATTTGGATGTCCAAATCAAGCAGGCAATATTCCAGACGTTAAATTAGCAGTAATGTAAATTGGTAAATGGATAGATAAAAGGTAACTCGTTCTACATTTCATAATAAAAAGAGATGCTTAAGCCTCCCTAAATTGATGCGAGTATGTTTGTAAAGCGTATTCTATGATGCGGCAATAATAATCAACATCTTGAAGTGGTTTTCCACATGTGTACGCCAATTTACCAAGCAATATGCTTTAAATTACTTTGCTCGTTATAGAGCAATTGGTTGATTAAACGAGTGCTTCACAATAAAAATAAAAATAAAATATAAATGAAACCAAACATCTAGTACACTATCAACATTGTACTAAATTCGTCGTAATGATTGTTTAAATGACATAAACTGAATTCATCTAAAAATGCACTAAATTGTAAACGACGTGAACTGCAATTTTTGTAAAACGGATTCCAAATGTAAAACTTGACCTTTTTTCCAAAAAATAAATATTCCCAAATTGCTCCAAAAACGTATAGTAAGCCCAAGTAGTGTATTAGACAGTTTTGATACACATTTAAAACTTGAGTAATTTTTCAAAGCACAGCTTTACTTAAAAAATAGCTGCTGATTGACTGTAACACCTATTGACCTAATAACAAACAACATTGACCTAAGTTGTCCTAATTAATTGTTAAAATTTAAGCAAGGTAATCGAGATATCTATTTTTTGTATTTAGGAAATAGGTTCCACTGAAAGCTACTCAGCCGTATTTTTTTTCAACAAAAACTATTGATTTTTCATTGAGATAACCAAAATAGTAACTCAAAATATAGCTTCAAACTTATCATCACGGGGTTCCAAAATTTATTTGTTGAAATGAACGAAAAATGATTCAAAAAAACAAAATTCTTTAATGGCTCATTAGCTGCAAAGTAAGTCGACCTTGCATATTAAATAGTTTTTGTACAGTTTTGGATTCTGCATCCACCTAAATAAAATTCAAATAAACATTTCACATTAAATTTTGCGTAAAATGCAATTGCAATTTTAGGGGGTTTTTGAAGATACACATCACTTTTTATAAGCATATTTAAAATAAAATAAATTAAAATAATGCGCAAACAGATTATCTATCGATCAAGCTATTGCAAAGTTGTCTAGCTCCATTTTTCATAGAGAAAACAACATGTTTATTCAATTTTTTTCATATTCAGAAATTGGGATGAGGGTATATAAGGGAAAAATGGAAGCTAGAAAAGGAGGTACTTTTTTGTACACATTTTTGAGGATATCTCCACGAAAAATCAATATTTTGAAAAACTCTAAATTGGATCCGAGAGAGCTTCACGAGCTTAATGACATGAATGCAAAAAAAATGTTGCTCAATTTAACCAATATTTTGAAACCTACTATAAAAATGTCAAAAAAAATGAAAAAAAATAAAGGTGCTCAGAATTTTTTTATATTAAAATATGTTATAGAGCACTTTAAAACAAGTAAGTTTCATTATTTAAAAGAGTTAGTATAGCTTAATGTTTTCTGGAGATATGAAGCTTCAAAGTTTTCAATCCTTTAGCAGTGAAATACGCGTAAAAAATCTGAAACCTTAGCACTGAAAAATTAATATCAACTGTAAAAAATAGGATATTTTCGGATACTTGTTTTTGAATTAAAGGTGAACATCTCAGGTACATTGGCATATAATTTTATCTTGGTGTTATTAACTGAAAAAAAAAGTAGAGCAGAGATGAAAAATGAGACCCAGTTTTTAGGAAAAGTGCTAAATCCTTTGTTGGCTCAATTATATAATTTTGCATTTAGATTTGCTGAAATCGTCCCCGCTACGAGAAGTGGACCTTGCTCAGATCATAAAATTGCACAAGACGCTCATCACCGCCTCAATTGGGATGAACTTTGCTTCTTGTACATCCTCATTAAAAGACCTAGACAAAATTTATATGATATTGATCAATCCACCGATAATTTTTTTTATTTATAAACGTTTGATGGGAAATTACAAATATATATATGTAACATCTAGAATATTAAAATGTTTTTTGTTTTTAGTTTTTGTTATTTAAAAGAGGCTGATTTTCACCATCAAAATGATGTTCAGGAGATGTAGACAAGGAAGTATGGGGAACAGAACCATAGACAGGTTTCATGTGAGGCTCCACAACTTTCTTGTTATTTAAAGATCCAGTGGAGTTTTCACGGCTAGGAGTAGCTCTAACACCTTGATTTTGACGTTTATGGGCTGTTAATAGACGAGTCAATCTACTGTTTCTTCTGTTTTGAACTTGGCGACGGACAACCCTAATCTTATTGTGCACTAGATGAAAATCAAATAAGTTTTTTTTTTTCATTAATGTAACAATTAATCCACCCAACACATACCATCAACGTAAACATCAGTTTCATCAATAATCTCTTCACCGATCAATTCTTCAATAACATCCTCAAGGGTAATAACACCCAAAGCACCACGGTGACCTCCAGGATCATCAGAAATTAAAGCCATATGACTTTTACCTTCTTGGAAAAAGTTCAAAATATCAAGACAGCTAGTTTCAGGTCCAGTTTCGGGCAAAGTACTGAGTTGGAGATCCTTAACAGGGTGAGCATCTTCAGGGTCGTATGTAATTAATCGTTTAGTAAGAAGCATACCGACAAAGTTGAGATTGTCTCCAGGTACATGTACAGGAATACGAGAGTAACCAGCAAGTAAAATCTATCAAAAAGTAATATTAATTCGGTGTTGCTTGGCCAAATAAACTATTTAATATTTACTCTATCCACAAGGTCCTCATCCAAAATAGCCTCAGTTGAAAGAGTGAATACATCGGCAATAGGTGTCATAATTTGAGATACTGGCTTTGATCTTAAATCGAGAACAGCGCCAATGATTGTAACCTCATCTTCAGTCAATGCATCAACATCTGTAGGATTAACTGATTGATGAAGAGAAACGAGAGTCTTCAAACCTAAAATAATTAATTAATTTATATCCATTTCATACTAAAATGAAACAAAAATCCACTAACCTGCTTTCTTGTAAATTGTACCATGAGATTCACCCAAGAAGAAATCCAAAAGAAGAGCAGTAGGATAAGCAATAGGATACATAACATACATCAATGCAAGAACAAGTCTATAAAATATAATGTCAATTACCATCTAACATTCCATATTATTATCACAACTTACCCAGAAGCCTTTGCACCAATCGCTAAACCATAACGTACACAAATTGCTACACAGAAAAAAAAAGAAGTTTTAATAATCATTACCTCGACCGAAACCTTATATAAACTACGTACACTGTGGAATAACTCTAATTTGTAATAAAAAACTGTTAATATTTCACCCAAATATTGATTAAATTCTAAACTTACTCTCCAAAAATAACAATCAAAGCAGTAGAAACAACAACGGCTTTCCAACCACCACCAAGAACACCATCCAAAATGATAGGCAATGTTTCATTTACAATAACATTCGATAAAAGCAAAGTAACCAAGACCCAATGTTTACCACGACTGAGCAATTTCAAGACTTGCTTGGCATACTTTTTTTCTGATTCTGTACCAGATTGAATAAGAACATGAAGGTTTGTTTCGTCCATACCCATCAAAGCAAGTGTAAGACCTAATAGAATGATGCTGAACATTAGCGTCATCGCCTTGGACTGTATCGATTATTCTTACCTGCAAAAGCACCACCCGTTAAAACAAGTACCATAATAATGGCTAGTTTCTCGTAAAATTCGGGAGAACCATAATCAATTTCAGGCTCTTCGACAGCAACTTCTTGATTGGTATATTGGCTCAAAGGATGGCCATAGATGCTTGAAGTAAGAGAAACAGTTGTCAAGATGATGGTTCGTATAGAACCTAGATGAGATATACTTTTTGTATTCGGCATCAAACAAATAGGATTATAAAGAAGGAAAGGAAGAAATAAAAGAATCAAAACTAGGCATTCTGTTATTACGTTTCAACCTTCTGTTTTTTTTTTTTTTTTTTTTTTTTTTGTGAATGTTTCTTAATATAGCTAGTCATTAGGTGGCGTCTCATTTCCTAATGCTGAAAGAAATCCATAATTTCAGTTTCCGTCGGCGTTTGCTAATGTATAATACTGCAATATATCATATGAAATGGCCTCAATATAAAAATATGAATTAAATGCCTATCATCCGATGAGATGATGAGGTAGTACATTTGGAAAAACATGCAAATTGTGATACAAACAAAATTTATTTCTGTATTAAATAAGCTAAACCATTACAAAACACATCGAGTTCTTCAACATGTTTGTCTTTAATCATCTGTATAAAACTAGATGTTTGACATGATTCAGACATAAATTGTAGAATACTCTTCAAAACCTCTCTCAAAATTGTAGAAAATGGCCATGTATCAGAGATAATTCCACCATCTTTCTCCATAGGATCACAACACTGACGATAAAGATCAACCATGCCCTCCAAGCAAATAAATCGGCTTTTTCTGTCATTGTTTATATGCTTGACTTTTTCTAAAATCCAATGTTCACATAAACTTTTGACAACCGTAGATCCGAATCGATCAGATATAAGCAATAGATCTACAATGTCATTCCAACATGTTGATGGCGCTAATACTTCATCCACTAGATTGCATTTTGTCAGTTCGGCCTTTTCATTTAATTGGTGAATTACACTAATAAATAACTCCAAACTGTGAAACGTTACATCATGTAAAGGAATAGCTGCCAGCTTGGATTCAGCGTAGTCTGTACTGAGCAAAGCGTCAAAGATAGGTGAGCGAGCTCGAAGTAATTGCCGATTACCAGATATAAACTTGTCAGGTGATGTTGCATCGTCTGTTACAAAGGTTACAACCTCAGGTGGTTGATCCAAGAGCATATATTTAGGTAAAGATATAGTTTCTCGGATAGATTCAGTTTCTACCTTCCAAACAACTTCAAACTCCAACGCCAATGCTTCCAAGACTTGTGCCGCAGCATGTCGACGAAATGGTGTAATCATGCTCAGTAAAGAATCAGCTTCTACGTAATCAACTTGCTTTTTGACATGGTCATCAAGATCATCGTCATCATCATCTTCTTCTCCATATTCAAGTTCATAAACCAACATTTGACAAAAAATACCAAAGGCTTGCTTGCTACTCACAATACAACCATCCAAAACAACAAGACCAAGGCTTTGGTTCCATTCCAATTCAGTGGGGGATCCCATTGCAGCATAGCCAACAGCAATAGCAGACATTTCATGCAATTTAATAGCATTCTCTGCGGTTTCTGTAAAACTGAATAAACTCAAAAAATCATGCATCTTCTTTTCAAAAAGATCATCGCATATCAATCTACGCCAATATTCGTGTGATGTACTTCGAACTGGATGTTGCAAAACTGGTTGGAAAAATGATGTAAATGCATCACTCAACATTGTAAATTGAATATTATCATGCGTGGTGAGAATACGAACTGCAGATCGTCTCAAATGTTCAGCACAACGAAGGTTGGGTGGCTCTTCTTCTCTCGGTACTGTTTCTTGGTGATCTTCAGTTTCTAAGTGTACATTTTCTAATATTTCCTCTTGATTTGCTTCACTCATACCAACATCATGCACCGGTTCAACAGACGTAGGTGGTAGTTTTTCAACGATATTATCCTGATGCATTGATAGGATAGTGGCTGTGCCATCTGAATTATTGCAAACAGAGGTAGATGTGATCAATTTAAACATACATTGAGGCTGATCTGGACAGTACGCAGCTGTTAAGCAAATCATCAAGCTGCATAAATTGTATAAAGCTGTTTTATCTATAATCATTTGCCGTCCACAAGTTGGTATAACTGATAGTTGATCTAATAATTGTGATGCTAATATTATAACTTGATGATCTGATTTCAAGAATGTATTGATCTCTGCAAAACTCACCATCTTGTCAGTATGGTTTCTCCAAGGAAATAATACCGATAGTAGAACAGGCAAAATCGATAATATTGAAGGCGAAGCTGCTGAAGCAGAGTATTCTTCAAAGAGTTTTGACATATCAGCAGGTTCCATCTCTTGCTTTACCATGATATCATCCTCAATCTTCATGTCTTCATCTTTTTTCGTTGCTAAATCATCTGCATCATTGCTATTTTGAGTCTCTAGATTATTGTTCCAAGAGAGCCACATTCGCATCGAAGGCTCATCATACTGGAAAGTACTCACTACCATCAAACAACTAGCAATAACATGATTCCACCCCTTTAAAATTTCATTGCAATTACTTTTTGTTTCCATGGAAGTCATATCTCTTTTTGCTTCTTTTAGTTGAACAGCTTCTTTAAGTAGTTTCATAATCATTGGGATCAAATTACATTCATCCCGTAACTTGGTTCTGACAAAAGCAGTTCGACGTGAAAGGGCAGCTACAAAGCGACCAAAAAGAGCATAGACAGAAAGCAGAGAAGTTGTTTTTTCCATGATATCACCACTTGGTATCAAAGATACATCAACCAGTTGCAATACCTGACAATCCACCAATCTTTCACAGGCACGAGGATGTTTAGAAATCAATTCCAAAGAAACAAATGCACGTTTAGCTTTGTAAATAATGACTGATTGCTCAGCTGTCAAATCTTTTGTTTTCGATAATGATACTGCTGTCAATAAACCTTGTTTGGCAATTTCTATAGTAGGACCCCAAACAAGCGACGAAATATTTGTTGAAGATGTAGCAAAAGTGTGAATCGCATCATCATAATGCAAAAAGAAAACAATAAGTTTTAGTATTCTTGATCGCAAACCAGATGTTTCTAATTGATTTGCATTAAGGAGTACAGTTAATATAGATTTTAGGCACCAAGCAACACGACCAGAGATCATTTTAATAAAAGACGGTGTAGCCAATTGTACATGCTGAATAAATGATTCCAACAACAAAACAAACAAATCTTGGTTGTGATTGAGCATTTCACCATCTATTTGATATCCTCGTTCCTCAACATCAATGCACAAGTTGGTGTGTAAAAGAGTAGATTGATTACCCAAAATATTTGCTTGTTCTGGTAAGATAGGTTGAGATACATAAGCCATAATGAAATTAGTTAAATCACAAACAGCTTGATCAACATAATCAAGCCAGTAATTGTATTGTTTGAGCACAGGCAAAATATCAAGTGAGATTTGAATAAGTTTTTTCATGATACTTTTATCTTGATCCAACATGGCTGATGTAAAAATGGCTTTATTCATAGTACAACATGTGCCACGAATCCATCGCTGCATACAGAGTGCTAATAGAGGTTGCCATTTCGCTCTTGATTTTTCTTCAGCAATGTATCCAGGTGCTGATTTCGATATTAAAACACATTTCTGTACAATAGTTGTTAATGAATAAACTAAAAGACGTTGGCTTTTTATTCCCAATGTTGATGAAGCATCATCATTAACAAGTGAATTATAATCATGATAGCACACCGTTTGCCACACTGATAGTAATTGATGGAATTTCTCAGAGTCAGCAAACTTTTTTCGAGCTGCAGATGGTTGTGATGGTGATTCATACTTGAAAAGTGATTCCAACAGTCGACATACCATAACGCATTGATCAAACTCATTGCGTTGTTGCGCCACATCAGTAACAGGTGGTTTTAAAGATAGTACATTCAATAAATTAGGTATATTAAACAAAGATTGTGATAGGGTAATATAGGCATTCAACGCAATCATATCTTTGGCAAAATATCGCAATTGAGATGTGAGTGCACGAACACTGTAAATGCGGATCGGCAAAGTGCAATCATGAGTTCTTGATAGTAGAGATTTAACACCATGTCGATGTCTGATCTCTGCTAGTATGGATGTTGCTGCTGTAGAATCTGAGAGTTGGGTAGCAATATCTTCTAATAACCCACAAATAAATTTAACGGCACACTGAATTTGTTGGGAAGCTTCAAGGTTTTCCTCCTCTTCGGTCAATGTCGTATTTGCCAGCATATCAATTATCCATCGAATGCTTGCTTTGAAAGAGTGCAATTGAGCTCGCTCCTCTAAATGCAATTTAATGCCATGTATATATATACAATCGAGACAACGTACAAGTCGCCTCTGTGGCCACTGCTCGTTATTGTGCTTAACATAGCTGAGTAATTTCCTCAAAGTATAATCGATCTCTTTTGTCGAAGCTTTTTTCAAATTAGCCAGGAATCGAACTGATGAAGATGAATTGGGTTTTTGGATTACTTGGTATATATTTGTCAAGCTAAGGTCTGGTCTATGCTGCTGTTCTTTTGACATTCTCTTAGATAAAAGAAGAGCTAGAAAAGAATGTCGCAGCTAGCAAAAGTACTCGTGAAGCTTTCAAGGACAGTCTTTAACAGTGACTTTAATGTAATTTATTGTTGTATTTATTTACAAATGATCAAGAATCTCGTAATTTACGTACAACTTGAAGATATTCCATGATATATTCAGATTTTCGTACGATTTCATATGTTTTCATTGCATTTCTAAACCAATCTTTCTCGGAAACTTGGCCTTTTTTACCGGGTCTTCTTGGTCCTGCAATGACTTGATCTCTTAATGCCGATAAAAGATCTCTCAAAGAATCAATGCCATCTTGTTGCGGTAGAAAAAACAAATTAGCTTCGTTATCTTGATCAGTTTTATAAAGAGGCAGAACATCACCCAAGTTTACAAGCCCTACAGGATTGTTCAGATTGAGCACTACATTATAACATGCACCTGTATTACCTTTTGTTTTTAATTGAGATTTCTCAAACAAGGATTTCAATATCACTTGAAGATCATTGTATTTTCTCCAGGTGAATTCATTGATCTGACATTTATTGCATACAAAAACAACATCAGGGTAATGATGCATATCTTGTTGACCTACCAAAAGAGGAAAGTCGGGTATACAGAATTTAAGCATCTCTGCTCGTTGGATTAGCTTTAAAACATCTATATCTATTTCAGGGCCATCATTCACAACCAATATAATATTACAGACAGACATCAGAAATATAATGTTGTATAAACTCTCCATTTCTAACCATAAATCCGGATGGACACCGCCTAAAGATCCATTTCGAAGCACATTATCCAATATTGTCCAACTCAATATAGGCTCTGTATCTAGTAGAATCGCTCTCTCAGGTGTAATGTACATATCTATGCCATCTGTTTTATGCCCTTGATACAAGAATTCATCATTATCTTGTCTAGGGAATGCCTATTTCTGATGCCTTTAGTTCAGAATCTACATATAACATTAATCCAATTTACATGTTCAGGATCCTGCGTGAAATGTGATAAAATCGTTGATTTTCCAACACCTTGCTTTCCAATAATACCAATTACAAAATGCCCAGGATAATCTGTTAGATTCTAATCAGAAATGTTTAATACCATTATCGAGGATATCATAAAGAACATACTTTAAGTATTGTGTCTGCGTTGAACTTGTTTGGTCGTCTCAAAAAAGGAATTGATAAAAACGTTGCATTGTTCCCTGTTGATTCCTCTACTTTTATGGGTTGTTTTATTATTGATGGCTCTGAATCATAGTTTGAGGAAGCTGTTGTATTCGAATATGTCGTTTGCTCGGAGCGTTCACGTCTATCTAATATAATTGGGGCTTGAAGAAACGGTCTTCCAGCAGACTCGTTCTAAAAGTTTGAATTAGTGAACAATGGAATGAAAGTCTTCAAAATAAAGTTACTTTTTTGCGATCCCTTCTTTTGTTATTGTCTCTAAACCTCTTATCAGACATCACCAGAATATTTGCAAAAGAAACTGAAAAATCAAATTGCAACAAGCGCAATTTTTCGTCGTAGCTCCGGTGAAAATTATGGCTGATTTACAAAAGAGGGTGTAGACAAAAAGTTACGACATGATTCTTGGCCAATCTCTATGTTTTTGTTCCTGAAGATGGCAAACGTTAAACGTGTGGCACCTTATTTCTTATAATTACATTGAGAAGGTATCTCATGGCTGCCATTTTCAGTAATTTACGGATCAACTTGTATAGCATTTAATGATAAACCAAATCAATTTTCTTTTTTAAAAGACGAAAAATTTACCAAATATCATATTTTATATCATAATTTTTGTGCGAACAGGGCTTCATAAAATAAATTTATCTTTTGTTTCTAGAGCAAATCAGTTATTATCAGCCATTGAAGTGAACTGGTATTACAGTAAAGTAAAACATGTTCCTTGAATATTTTGGGTCTTCTGGATTGATTCAAGTCTTTGGTTGAAAAATGTATACATACTATTTTCTGATATGTTGGCAAAGATGCAATTAATCATCTGTCAACTTTTCAAAGGTTACAGCGATCTAATTTTATTAATATTTACGATATGTTTCCATTGATTAATATTAATAATATCTTGTTAATTTTTGAATTTAATCCCTTACAATAACAATGAAGCATATAATTGAGAAGGGTATACATGATGCATACAACATTTGAATGATTTATTACGAGGAGGAAACATTGGAAACATTGATTGAGTCAATACTGTTTGCGTAAACCTGAAGCTTAAACTTGGTCAAAATTATATCTTGGATCACAAATCTTTTGTTCTATTTTTTTCAGATTTTTGCGACGATGAAAATCATGACAACGATCGACCTCTCAACCCTTCCAGACATAGGAAAAAATCGATAAAAATTGCGTAACCGACATTTCGACCCCCTGAAAATGTAGTTTTTTGTTATTATCAAGTTTTTACGGTTGTGAAAAGTAGGCTTTAGATGGTTTTCAGAAAGGTTTCGGATATTCTCGTCCGATCCAATAATCGCGCTATATAAGGATAATCTTTTGGCGAAGCTTTTGTAGTCTTATATAGCACGTTGGTCAATATAACAAATATTTAATAATCTACTACAAAATGATGGAAAAGAGGTTGAACATCTCAGGTAGAATGGCATCATTGAAATGTCAAAAGGTTTTTCTAAATAAGCTTGCCAGAATAATACATTTTTATTAACAATACATCTTTTGGACATATTTATACACACTAATTGTAACTACTACTTGGGTTTTACTATCTAATAATAGATGTAAATTAATGATCTGCATTGATTTACTATAACACCGATGATATTTATTGACAAACATTGACCTAAAATCCATTGTCAAAAGTTGAATACCTAAATCGAGATGTTAATTTTCTGTATCCACAAAGTAGATTCAGCTGAAAGCAACTTTTCATTTTTTGTTTTAGCAAAAAATATTGATTTTTCATCGAGATAATCAAAATAATAGCTTATATCACAGCTTAAACCTATCATACCGGGATTCCAAAATTTATTTTAAAAAATGGACGAAAAATGATGAAAAAAATAAAATCGTTTAATTGATCATGAACTGCAAAGTTAGTCGACCTAGTATATTAAGTAACTTTTGTACAGTTTTGGATTCTTCATCCATCTGAATAAAATTCAAATAAACATTTCACATTAAATTTTGCGTAAAATGCAATTTAAATTTTGGAGGTTTTTTGGAGATACACATCACTTTTTATAAGTATATTTAAATTAAAATAAATTAAAATAATGCGCAAATAAATTATCTATCGATCGAGCTATTGCAAAGTCTTCTAGCTGCATTTTTCGTAGAGAAAACAACATTTTTGTCCAAAATTTTTTCGGTTTCAGAATTTGGGATGAGGGTATATAAGGGAAAAATGGATGCTAGAAATGGAGGTACCTTTTTGTACACATTTTTGAGAATATCTCCACGAAAAATCAATATTTTAAAAAACTCTAAATTGGATCCGAGAGAACTTTACGAGCTTAATGACATGAATGTAAAAAAAATGTTGCTCAATTTAACCAATATTTTGAAACCTACTATAAAAATGTCAAAAAAAATGAAAAAAAAATAAAGGTGCTCAGAATTTTTTTATATTAACATATGTTATAGAGCGCCTCAAAACAAGTAAGTTTCATTATTTAAAAGAGTTAGTATAGCTTAATGTTTTCTGGAGATATGAAGCCTCAAAGTTTTCAATCCTTTAGCAGTGAAATACGCGTAAAAAATCTGAAACCTTAGAACTGAAAAATTAATACCAACTGCAAAAAATAGGATATTTCCGGATACTTGTTTTTGAATTAAAGCTGAACATCTCAGGTACATTGGCATATAATTTTTTCTTGGTGTTATTTAGTGAAAACAAAAAGTAGAGCAAGGATGAAAAATAGGACCCAGTTTTCAAGGAAAAAGCAGTGGATTTTACGCGTTTTTGAGTCTTTCGTGAGATATAAAATAAATTTAGGAATAGATTGAAGAATATATCGTTCTAATTTTATTGTAAAACGCAAAACGGTTGTTTTTGAATGAGTATTTCTAAATTTACATCGAAAAACTTGTTTTTGACGCGTCCAACACCAATAAATTTAAAAAGAAAAAAAGCTTGTTCTCAATGAGTGTTGATCCAAATGGGCTTGATGACACGATGAAAGACACTCGAGATGCTTAAAATAACAATTTTGGGATTCTTCTCAAGCAATAGTATAGGTCAATGTGGATCTAGACAATTTAAATGGTTTTATTGGGTCTCTTCATTTTGATATATTCAAAAATATTGGATATAATTTATATTACTATCTCAAAAATACAGCTATAACCATGCAAAATAGAAAATAAATGCTGGACATCTTATACACAACGTAAAGTTAATATAAAGTATATGATACAAAATGGCTCAATGCTGCTGTTTGATGGATTAAATCAACCTGTAATTTAGTAGCTTTTACATTTCTATATATTCAGATTGCCAGAAACTTTAAAAAAACTTTTAAAGTGATGCAATCTTTATTATATAAATTGTACCTTTATTTCGGTATATCATGGTCTGAAAGATGTTTAAAATTGGTAAATATACTGATTATTAGCTATTAGAATCTACTTTATGCATGATTTTACCATCTTGTGATGTGACAAATGTAATTTTGAATAATAACGTTAAATTATAATATAATTTAAAGCCGAGAGTTTATGGATGCATACAATCTTATTTATAGAAAGAATAATAATAAAGACTAGTAACATTCATCATGGAGAATGTAGGCGTTATTACTAGACAAACTAATGGTAAAAGAAAGAACCAGGAGCTTCTAGGCCTTGGTTTAAAAGACTATTTATAAGAATTACATTTCAATATGAGTTAGAAATGGAATTGGCTTCAAAATTGGTTGTTTAGTATCCTCGAAAACCGACAAACGCTACTTGATAATATCATTAAACTTATGAATATCTGTCAGTGTATTTTTGTGAGCATTAAATATGTTGAAAAATATTGTGCAATTCAATATCCGGATCTTGTAAGCTAGTCATTTGGCTGTTGGCAGTAGGATGCTGGCTACTAAACAATATCATTGTTGTTTAAAGAGGTAATTTGATTATATTCGATTCCTATTCTAATATATCATACAGAGTAGGTGCTTATACATCATTGCGTGTCTCCCGAAATACGATAATCTAGACCAATCTTACTTCTATTATGATTATGGTACACTTATTTTTATTGATATCTAAATATATATTAACTACTAATTTCTCTCTATGATCTTCTCTTCTTGGCCTTGGGACGACCACCCTTCTTTTTACTTCTTGCTGATGAAAACTTGTTCTTTCCTTTACGTTCTCCATCAAATAATCCGCTGAAATTATCATCGTTATCATCGTCATCTCTAGCACGCTTATTTCCACCTTCCAATACATTGACATCTTGCTTTTTACGATTAAGAACATTGCGATAACGTTGATTTTCTTGTTCCTCGACATTTTCCAATCCAACCAAATTAGAGAAATCGTTCAAGTTCTACAAGGGAAAAAAGTACAACATAAATGATAGTTCAAATGTAATTCAAGGTATAGAAAACTTACATCGAATTCACTCTCGAAACGCATCTTCTTGTTCTTATTTAATCTTTGCTTTTCTTTACGAGTTACTGCAAGACGAACATAATTATCTTCTTCGTAACGGTCCTTCTCGGCAATGACATTATCAATACGATCACCATAACCTGTACCTTCATTGACACCACCAAAGACACCGAGTTCTTCGGGGTTTTCAGACATTTCAGTCATAAGATCCTTCATCAAACGAGATCTTGATGCCTTCTCCTTCATACGAGCATCATCACGTTCCTTCTTTCCACTCTTTCTACCTGCATTTTCGTCGTAATTGACAGGTGCTAACTTGGGTGGTCTGTACACACCAGCAGCATTGGTATCATCATCTACATCCTCATCTTCATCGTCATTATCTTTATTAAGCAAATTCATAGGATTAGGCTTGAAAGCAAGAGGATCTGCAGCAACAGCTTCTGATGTTGAGACTTCAGCCTTCTTTTCATCATTCTTTTGAGTGTTTTCAACTACGGCTGCTCTCACTAATTTATCGATTTGATACTTGAGTTTAGCCTCAATTGGCTTCATTTTATCAAGGATCACACGAAGTTCGACAAGTGATTCTACAACAGGATTGTTTTCTAATTGTTTTCCAGAAATTTTGAGGTGAACAAAGTAAGCAAGTTGAAGGATGTACTGAAGCATCACTTGGTATTTAACTTCAAGAAATGAGACACCCTTAGATGTGTGTACTTGATTATTATCAATCCTATTATAGAATTAGTTCTATATCCATGAACAAAAGATTGAGTTAAACGCATACTTTTGTTTTAAAGGCTTTAATTGATTTTTCATGTCAATGATCTTTGCTTTTAAGCTTTTGATGAGCTTTGTAAATTCGACTGTATCTATCAAAATGTACATCGATTAACAAGATACCCGAGAATTATTTTTCAATTATTTTCACTTACCATCTACAGTACTTTCTAAGTTCTTATCATTAGACATTTCTAATGTTGCAACTTCAGACATTTTAGATTAAATCGATAATAGAAAACTGAAAATGTCAGAAAAAAAATTCACAAAAGGCATTTGATTGAGAAGATTACCGGTCACGAGAAGGTGTTGGCGTTGTTTGATGTTCATCCAATATGAATTAATTGCAATGCATTCGAAATCGTTGATTGCGATTATGATAATCTTGATATTTCAGTCTGACATTGCTTTTAATCCAAAACCTCGATAATTTTTGTAGTCATGGAAACGTAATTTGTTGCCATGACAACGATAAAATAAAGTTTGACAGGTTATGCTTTTTGGCTGTGGGATTCTTGATTGTCTGATCTGGTAAATGTGGACCCCTTTTCATAATGAATAATGTTGTCTATGCATACCAAAAAAAAAAAAAAAGGGTGAATGAAATGTATAACAAAAAAGAGATTACAATTTGGATCATGGTTATTTTGTTGTATCCTCGGGAATTGATTTTTTAGGGTTATTGCTTTTATATCTTGTGCAATGTAACTCAAATACCAATATTTTATTTTATTTCATTTTGCCTATCTGGCTTTTGTTTATAATTAACTGCTTGTTTTATTTCCTTTTTTTACCTTGTTTCTTCTTCTTCCATATAGTTTTTTTCATTCAAATATAACCTCACGTTCCTTTTAATTCAATATAAACTTGATTTTATTGAAAGTTTACTATACAAAGAAAAGAAATTGATAAATTTGATATCATCCTTTCTTTAAATTTCAAATTTTGTGTATTGCCTTTTATTTCAACCTTTCAACACATTTTCAGTTTTTTTCTAAAAGAAAATAATACATGTCATTATTCTCTAAACTTTCTAAGAGTAGTGAAAAGACTCTTTATCCCTGGTCTCAAAAGAAATTAGGTGGTAGCAACAGTGCTTTACCAAGAGCAGGCCATGCTGCTGCTGCAATTTCAGCAGATGCTATAATAATTTATGGTGGTATTCACCGAGCATCAACTAAAAAAGAGCTTTTTTATATTGATACCAGTAAGATTTTATGAGATTTTATGATTTTAAATACTAAATAATTTTATGAAATAGATAGTTTGTCCGCCACCAGTGTAAATGCTTCTGGAGATGTGCCAAGCTCCAGAATATCACCAACTATCGTAGCTATGAATAATCATATTATGCGTAAGTATATTTGCTCATGCAACTAAATTATATTGATATTAATTGAATTCTATTATAGTTTATGGAGGTAAACCGATCGTACCTGACGAAAATTATGATGGAGGATTTTATATATTGAACCTTAGTAAGTCAGCAACGATCATTATAATATGATTTGAATTAATTTATCTTTATAAATTGATAGATACCAAGCAATGGAATCGTATCCAATTAGAAGGAAATCAACCTTCAGAAAGATGGGGGCATAGTGCAGTTGCAAATGATGGAATCATGTATATATGGGGTGGTCAACAAGAAGGAAACTACTTTAATGACCTATTTATATTCAACTCCAGTACATGTGAGTTGAATATTGCACCTTGATACAAATATCGTGTACTAATAATTATCTATAGTCAATTCAGTACCAAGATGGGAGCAATTGAACTACAACAACGAATGTCCTGAACCTAGATCAGGTCATATCTCTGCAATTTATGAGAACAAGTTATACATGTAAGTCAGAAGCAAAAACCTATTTGGAGCTACCTCCTCGTGGCCAAGTTACACAAGTTTAAATGATGTCTAACATAAAATTATTTAGCTTTGGAGGTACTGATGGACAGCAATTATTTAATGATATTTGGTCTTTCGATTTACATACAAGATTATGGTTAAAAATTGATGCCGATGGCTTTTTACCTTCTACTAGAGAAAGCTGTGCTTCTGCTATGGTCGACGATGTGATTTACATTATTGGCGGAAAGGCTGAAAATGGTATCGAATTGAATGATTTATGCGCTTATAAAATCAAAAGTGAGTTATACTGTGTTTAATATAGGCTAAAATTTATCTAATTTCAATTAATAAATAGGCCGTCGCTGGTTTAGATTTCAAAACATGGGGCCATCACCTTCACCTCGACATGGCTTAACCATGACAGCAGTGAATCATCGTTTAATTGTTCTTGGCGGTGATAATGATACATCAAAAATGGAGGATTCTTCTTCAATCTATATTTTAGATAGTACAAAAATCAAATACCCCACAGATACCCCTCCACAACAACAATCCATTGACTCTACAAACAGTGAAAGAATGTATCAACAACAACAACAACAGCAACAACAACAACAACAACAGCAACAACAACAACAACAACAGCAACAACAACAACAACAACAGCAACAGCAGCAACAACAGCAACAACAATTTGATTCTGCTTCTATTGAAAGTATGAATGGATATGCTCATCAATATCCTCAACAACAGCAAACACCACAACAATATCAACATCAACAAGTAGGTCAGGTACCTCAACAACCACAACAACCACAGCAAGGATCATACTCACCACAACAACAACATCAAGCTATTCAAAATCCTCACCCAGATCAAAGACAAACTCAAAGATTAAATCCCCCAAGCTCACCACAACAACAGCAACAACCTCGTTCTTTAGTCGGTGCAGTAATGAATACTAACGGAGTACATAAAGAAACGGACACAACCATGAGTTATCCTGATGTTCAACCATCTCCTACTAATAGTAGCCCTATTAGTACATCTTCTCGTCATAGATCATTTTATCCAGAACAAAGCAACGGCCAGGTATGTAATACGATTGTAAACCATGTATAATTTATTTTTCTCATTATTCCTTTTTACTGTAGCCACCTGTGCGACCACCTAGACATATCTCAACGGTGCCTGAAGCAGCTCTTCGTCGTCCTCGTGCAACATCTCCATTACCACAAACAGAATCTGAAATTGCTGCAGATATTCGTCGCCAGTATCAATCAAACGCTTCACCTACATCACCATCTTCTCTGGAAAGTAATGATCATTTTATTCCTCGTAATAGCCCAATGCAAACAAGTATTTTAGCTGCTACTGAAGATCATGCATATTTGGATCCTCTGGTTCAACAACAACAATTACAACAAGCTCAATTGCATGCTCAACAACAGACTCAACAAGCACAGCATCAGCAAAGAATGGCAGTTCAACAACAAACTAGCCGCTCATCGCCAAATGGCCCCTTAGCTCCTCCCCCACGTCCCCCACGTGAAGGTGTAGGATTGAATAATACTCAAAGAAACACAATGATGGCACCCAGTACTTCTTCAGAAACATCTATTAATCGAAATATGGCAGATCATGAAGAGCCATTGAGACCTAAATCTCAAATGCCTCCTCGCAATCAATCAGTTCCTGTAACTCAACCACAACCACAACCTCACCCTCCAATGGACATTCAACAACAACAACATTTAGCACAAGCATCTCCTGTGTTATCACAACAACCCGAACAGATACCCGAACGTTCACCAAGCCGTCAAGTTACACCTAATGCCTCTTCCCCATCTCCTCGCCCAAATATGGCACAACAAGATCATGCTAAATTACAACAAGAACATGCTGCTGCAATTCAAGCTGCTACTGCTGCTACTGCTGCTGCTACTGCTGCTGCAACTGAAGAACGTCAAGCACTTTTGAAAGAAATTCAAACACGAGATGCAATCATCAGCGAAATGAAAAAGAAGGAAAATTGGTGGCGTACAGAAGTATCATTAGCACGTAAACAACGTACCAAGGGTGATACATTTGATGATGGACCTGATGCTGATGAGGCTCTTCTCATGGATGTTGACCATTTGTCAGATGATAAAGTAAAGATCTTTGAGCAGCTTGTAGCTGTCAAATCAGAATTAAGACGAGTAAGAACTAGTATTTTCCAACAAGCGCAACCCATGTCTGATAAGGTTAGTCAAGCTGATCGTATGCGTACCGCTGCATTGCAAGAAGCTGCTTATTTCAAGAGCAAATATTTAGCCTTAAAGGCACGTCGTCAAGATGATTTGCAAGCTGTAGAAATTAGCCGTTGTGATACATTGGAAAAACGTTTAGCTGCTGCATTGACAGAAAATGAAGCTAACGGCAAGTTATTGCAACAATTACAAAAGAAATCTCAACATGATCAAACTGCTCGTCAGGCTACAGAGGAGCGTGCTCATGAAGCTCAAGCAAGAGCAGAAGAAGCCCAACAAGCACATCAACGTGCTTTAGAGGAATTGCAAATTGTGTATGCTAGAGCTACTAAAGCAGAAATACAAGTCCGTGATAATGCCGTTAAGATTGCTGATCTAACACAACAATTAAGTGATTCACTGACTTCTCAACCGGTTGTAAAAAGTCAAGAAGTTACAGAAGCACAATTAAAGGCTTCTCAATTGGAAGCAGCTAATCTTAAAGCTCGTAATGAAGCAGCAACCTTGAAACAAAAATTAGCCGAGAATATGGATGATATTGCTCGTTTGCGTACACTTCTTCATGAACGTGAAGATTCATTAACAGAAGCCAAGATTCATGTAGAAGATTGTGAGATTCAATTGAGTATGATGAGAGAAGCAATGAATCAACAACAACATCAGCAACAGCAAAAGACTTCTTCTGCTGTCAATAATACAGGATTTGCACCAACTAGAGCTTATTAAAACAGTAATCTATCTTAATTTATTTGTTATCTTGTTTGATCTTATTCCCCATTTTCCTTTTCTTTTTTCCTTTCTTTTTTTCCCCACCTCACACACTTCAAATTTACTATTACTACTATAATTATCTTTTTTTTTTTCTGCAATAAAAAATATCATTTTATTAATCGAAATCATTCGAGATGGGGTAATATAGAGAATTAATGTACATTGAAAGGATTTTGCTGGCAATTTTTTCGATATTTATCCTTCACGCCATTGATGTTGACAGTCTTCATTACAACATTTGTAGAAAATAGATGAAGGTTCATCAGCTGAACGAATTTGAATCAACATGAAATAAGCACGCTCATGCTCACATTTAGGGCAAGTAACTTCTGTTGAATCAACATTTTTCCAAGCATCGGCACCACCTAAAACATCATCCACTTCTTTTCTTTTGAGTTCTTTACGAGTCGTATGCTATGGAAAATCATTCAAATATCAATATCCACTACATCCATATTAAAATTGCAAAACTTACTCTGCTTTGAATGCTGTAGACATATGGACATGATTGGCAGAAGAATGCCTGCCCACCATCGTTTTCAATCAACAGCAAATTAGCGCAGTGAGGACAAAACAACATGATGGATACTGCAGCTCTAAAGAAAAGGAAAAAAAACGATTGCTGGAAACCTTGAATAACCGCATTTCTGGTACCTGTAGACTGTATTTCTTGAAGGATTATATTCACAAGCCACTTGTTCATGGAGTGTATCCCTATTTAAAGCGTATTTTATTTGTTTTTAGAGAGGATTAAGCTTCTATGCCTCTTTCTTTTCCTTTAATTTAATTTTTATCTTATAAAATCAATGACTAACAAAGGATTTTTAACTAACTATAGATAGCTTGAAAATATTAGCACAAAGTTTTAAATAATTCTTCTGATTATATTAAATATCTCGTTATTTTTGCTTTAGATTAAAAAATGTATTTGATATAAACTTTCGAAGGATTTAAAGACATGCATAAATGGCACTATGTTTATACCTGGAGTTGGAGTCAAGAATTTTAATTGATAAGCTTTTAATGTGTAGATACACAAACATACGGCTGTTCTAAGTATAGTTACCAGAGATAGGATGCATTCTTGTGTTCGTTTTATCAACAATAGTTTAAAAAATGCTCAAGCAAAAGTGTTTTTGACTTTTTAAAAGCTTCATAAATACAATTGAAACGTTTGTTTATCAATAACTCCATATTTTTTTTTAAAAATTCAAAAAGTATATAGCGGATAACGCGGTGTATTATTTGATTTATTAAATTTAATAACTGATGATCGCCTAATACATAAAGCAACTCATTCAAGAAACAAAGATTTACGATTTTCTGGGATTTATTTGTTTACAGTTATTTAAATTAATACTTGAAATTCGAAAAATAGAAGAAGAACACATTGCATTACAACTTTAATTATGCATAAATAGGACGTTTACTTATTAATCTCGGTAGTTGTCATTATCATATAATATCATACATGCTGATTTTGGTTGATTTAGCACTATTTCTAATTTTAAATGGTCCGCTGAGCTGCAAAAAACCTACTAGAAAAAAGTGCGCGTTTGATTTCTACGAATTAACCAACAAATTAATGGATGCTAAAAGTATAGCACTGGATACTGTTACAGCTGTAGTATATATTTTGAAAATTGCAGCCCATTTGGATTCATATTTATTGATTCTGAGCATTTTTCCGGTTACTAAATTTCTTTCAAGCAGAAGAAAAGTCTTTTTTTTCAAAGACATGTCCAAAATCTTTTCAAAAACAGTTGGTAGCTAATAAAATCAAGATATATTCTTCTTCTATCTACTACGTATTATATACAACTTTAAAATTCAATTTTGAACCATTATTTGGTTTTATAAGCTTTTTCAAAGAATATCTGAAACAATACATCCAAAATAGTTTAAAGAACTGCGCGTTTTCGTTTCCTCATTTTCACAGCAAATCAGGGAAGCTGAATCTGTTGCGATTCTGTAGACCAACACTAGATGTACCTATTATTGCAACAGGGGCTCATTTGGATCCAGATTCGGCGGGGCCTGGTCAGCTTACTGATCTTAGCGGGAGTAAATAGCAGATAACTGATTTGTTGTGATCTATCAGAATTACAATATTCCAAATATAGACAGATCTTCTAGCAAGTCCTATTGTTCAGTAGTTGGTTCCTGTCATCTAGGAATTAATAATGAAACATAACTTATAGCAATATTACTGATATATCAGAAGTTTACTGTAATGAGTCAAACATTTCAGTTTCATTCATGCAAAATCTTGCCTCATTCTTCCTTATATAATACTACAAGGAAACCATTACACGATCCCTTGTAGATTTATCTGTCTTGTTACACTCCATTTACTTTTATTTATTTACTAATAAATATCTAATTTACAAATAAGAACACCAACCTTCATCAATCCAGTGATCACCAATTTATAATAACAAGAATAATATCTATAAACATTGTTTTACCAAAACTAATAAGAATTAGACAAGAGTAAAAGGTGTAGTTTTATTCAATGTAGAGAATGAGATTATATATAGAAGAGATTATCAAGTGATACAATAGCTATTGATGGTGTAACAATAACAATATCCTGATAATACAACTACTGTAGCGCTATATCTAGATTCTGATATAACAAACATATTATCCACCTTTGTTGTTAGTCCAAAATTACAGATCATTACATTTACCCAGCAGATGTAGAAATCCAGGAACAACTATTAAAATCCAACATGGCATGATATTTAGTAACTCATACTAAATGTCATACATAACCACTAGCATTTAATAGCGACTATTAGGAACACGTGGTAACAATGAAACATAAGCAAACCTACATCATCTTATCCAAATGGTAAAATCACAGATTCCCAATTCCACAAATTCCATTGTATAGGATTTGTTCCCAAATCATATCAAGTACCTCAATATCCGGCAATTCATTAATAATATTAATAATCATATAACCATCTAGAAAACATAAATATGAAGCATCAATGAATTAATACAATGTATCTTTTAGCAGAGTATTCTTACATTAATATCTTTTGATATAACATTTTTTTTACTCGCACCCATATACATTTTATTACACAAAACCCTCTTATTTTGAAACCCAATTTTTTTCCATTATTATGAACCCTTCAACCATGGAACTCGATAACAACGGCCCTTTGTCTTTAGGACCTGGGAGTGTTAATGGCCCTCTGTCTGTAGGACCTGGTGAAATGAATGGCCCTCTGTCTGAAGAACATGGTAGTAGTGATGACCCTCTGTCTATAGGACATGGTAGTATGATGAATGGTTTTCTGTCTGTAGGACAAGGCGATGTTAATTGAGCCACAAGGAAAAGGCATCGATGGTAGCAGTTGATTGTTCTAGCGCAGTGAGCAACTTAGCCTGAAGCAGCAAATCAATATCCTCAGGAAATACGATACAATATGTGATTTTATTGGACAGAAATATCATGTTTCGCGGATGGTTTCCTCAAACCACAGTGATCTGTGAGAGTAGAAATAATTTTTATGCAGGATATATTTAAATCTATCATCATGTATAATTGGAGATTAATTGGATTAATATTCACAAGAATAGGATTATTTTCTGCAGTTTTCTGCAGTTTTCAATATTAAATTATTATTTTTTAAAATTTAAAACTCATTATCCAGGGCTTAATTTCGGTATTCACAATATAGATCATCTAACTGATTGCTACTCTGTATTTTTTGTTTCAACCAAAAATATTGATTTTTCATCGAGATAATCAAAATAATAGTCGATATCACAGCTTACAGCTTATGCAAACTGGGTTCCAAAATTTATTCTAAAAAATGGACGAAAAATGATGAAAAAAATAAAATCGTTTAATTGATCATGAACTGCAAAGTTAGTCGACCTAGTATATTAAGTAACTTTTGTACAGTTTTGGATTCTTCATCCATCTAAATAAAATTCAAATAAACATTTTACATTAAATTTTGCGTAAAATGCAATTGAAATTTTGGAGGTTTTTGGAGATACACATCACTTTTTATAAGTATATTTAAATTAAAATAAATTGAAATAATGCGCAAATAAAATATCGATCGATCGAGCTATTACAAAGTCTTCTAGCTGCATTTTTCGTAGAGAAAACAACATTTTTGTCCAAAATTTTTTCGGTTTCAGAATTTGGGATGAGGGTATATAAGGGAAAAATGGATGCTAGAAATGGAGGTACCTTTTTGTACACATTTTTGAGAATATCTCCACGAAAAATCAATATTTTAAAAAACTCTAAATTGGATCCGAGAGAACTTCACGAGCTTAATGACATGAATGCAAAAAAAATGTTGCTCAATTTAACCAATATTTTGAAACCTACTATAAAAATGTCAAAAAAAATGAAAAAAAAATAAAGGTGCTCAGAATTTTTTTATATTAACATATGTTATAGAGCGCCTCAAAACAAGTAAGTTTTATTATTTAAAAGAGTTAGTATAGCTTAATGTTTTCTGGAGATATGAAGCCTCAAAGTTTTCAATCCTTTAGCAGTGAAATATGCGTAAAAAATCAGAAACCTTAGCACTGAAAAATTAATACCAACTGCAAAAAATAGGATATTTCTGGATACTTGTTTTTGAATTAAAGCTGAACATCTCAGGTACATTGGCGTATAATTTTATCTTGGTGTTATTTAGTGAAAAACAAAAAGTAGAACAGGGATGAAAAGTGAGACCTAGTTTTCAAGAAAAAAGTGTGTGATTTACGCGTTTTTCGAGTCTTTTATGTGATATAATCTAAATTTGGAAACAGGTAGCATAATGTAACAAATTTATATCTAATTAACAATGTCTAAGATATATATTCATTGCAATGGGAGCTCATTTTAATCAATAATAATTCATCGAGAACGAGTCTGCTTACTGCCCTTAGTAGATGTAGTTTTTTTTTAAAAAATTTACAGAATGCATAATAACCAATAACCCATGGGAGCTGAAACTTGGAGCATTTATTTATCAGCAAATATACAGTAATACTATCTTTTTTTCTGTGGAATTAGGGCTTATTTGGGTTCTTATTCATTGAGAACAAATTTCACATTGGTTTGAATAAAAATGTGCAGCAAATTATAGGCGTGCTTTGCCGATGATTTTCTCAACATACAGTAGCTTGTTAAAGTTTCCATTCGAAACAATTCTGTCAAACATGTGTACTTACTATAATGTAAAATTGGAAATTATTAAGTTCAAAATTCATCGAATTAGGGTTTTTTGTTGTCGGGTTTCTACGGTTGTGAAAAATAGGTTTTAGATGGTTCTCAGAAAGGTTTCGAATTTTCTCACCTAATATTGAGCTTATTTCTCTCAAATTTTAAAAAGAAATATACCTTAGCTTCATGGCTATTGGTATCTGTCCCAAAATAAAAGGGTTAATACCAGAATGTTAGTACATTGACATAACGTTAACCTAATATCGCCTTAACATTCACTTGAAATTGATTTAAAATTGATGGTACAATTTAAACTCCATAATTGAGATTAGGATTTCACAACAAACAACGCATCGTATTACGGTTAACCGAGTTTGACTGCTTTAACGGGCCGTTTTTATGCAAACTCGAATGAGGGTATTCGAGTTTCTTCTTTTCTTTTTTTGTTAGCTAAGCTCGAAAACAGGATTGAAAAAATACTTCAAGTTGTGAAACTGTCAAATATGCTATTATCAATTCATAATCCCATATTAACTTGACAAGGTTGCTATTAACAGCCTCCTTAAGGCAAACCAATACTTGCTCCCACCCCGTTTTTTATCTGGGTTACAAAAGAACGGGCCGTTTTCCAACTCGAATCGAATGGCCGTTTCCGTTAAAACTCGATTCAAACTCGAACCGAAGCCCATTCCTAATTGAGATATTAGTTTTTTGTATTCATAAGATAGATCCAATTGTAGGCTACTCTCTATTTTTTATTCCAACGAAAAATATTGGCTTTCGATGGAGAAAATCAAAATAATAATTTATATTACAGCCTACAGTCTGTTCCAACTGAGCTCAAAATTTTATTTACAAAAAACGATCGAAAAGTCGTCGAAAACACAAAATTGTTTAAATGCTCATGAACTGGAAAGTAAGTCTACCTAGTGTATTAAATAGTTTTTGTACAGTTTTAAATTCTGCATCTACCTAAATAAAAATCAAACAAATGTTTCACGTTAAATGTTGTGTAAAATACGATTGAAATTTTGGAGGTTTTTTGAAGATACGCATCACTTTTGATGAATATGTTTCAAATATAAATAATGCATATAATGTAGAAACGTATTATCTATCGATCGAGTTATTGCTGAACCTTCTATCTGCATTTTTCATAGAAAAAACGAGATTTTTGTGCAAATTTTTTTCAGTTTCAGAATTTGAGATGAGGGTATATAAGGGAAAAATGGATGCTAGAAATGAAGATATCTTTTTGTACACATTTTTGAGAATATCTCCACGAAAAATCAATATTTTGAAAAACTCTAAATTGGATCCGAGAGAGCTCAACGAGCTTAATGACATGAATGCAAAAAAAATGTTGTTCAATTTAACCAATATTTTGAAACCTACTATAAAAATGTCAAAAAAAAATGAAAAAAAATAAAGGTGCTCAGAATTTTTTTATATTAACATATGTTATAGAGCACTTCAAAACAAGTAAGTTTTATTATTAAAAAGTATTAGTATAACTTAATTTTTTCTAGAGATATGAAGCCTCAAAGTTTTCAATTCATTAGCAGTGAAATACGCGTAAAAAATCTGAAACAGTAGCACTGAAAAATTAATACCAACCGCAAAAAATAGGATATTTCCGAATACTTATTTTTGGATTAAAGGTGGACATCTCAGGTACATTAGCATATAATTTTATCTTGGTGTTATTTAGTGAAAAAAAAAGTTGAGGAGGGATGAAAAGTGAGACTCAGTTTTCATGAAAAAAGCAGTGAATTTTACCTGTTTTTGAGTCTTTTGTGAAATATAAGATATATTTAGGAATAGGTAACATAATGCGACCAGTTTATATATGTATTTAGTAATAGTGTATCCTAAAACGTGTTTAATATGAGGTTAATTATAGATTGAAACTATCCAATGCTACATATAAACAAGTTTTGTAATACTATTCTCTAGTATATATTTGGAATATGCATTTATATTTTTTATTTTGCCCTTGATTGGAAATGTCATTGTTAAAACGCTCGTACCAAAGGAATATCTCCAAAAATTTAATAGAAATTAAACTTTGGTTGACAAAGATCACAAGGTTCATGGATCAACGAATCTTCGATGGGCATAGCTTATATACATATATGTCATGCAACCACTGTATGCTCTCATATATCAGCAAAATATAAATCTTTCCAAAATAAAAATCTTTCCAAAACAAATCATCAATTTTCTAGGAAAAACTTCTGGGAAATCCAGTACTATATTTTATCTAAATTATGAAAGAGAGAGAAAAAAATGAGGATTATATGTGACAAAAATCGAGAGCAAGTCTGTTTTTTTTTTGGAGAAAAAGTGCAAAATGGGGATAATAATATTTATAAAGGGATTTATTTCTTGGCTTCGACCTTAACAACCTTGGAACCGTTCTTTTCACGCATAATCAAAGTCAAGTTGGATTGAGCATCAACAGTAACTTGGACCTCAATCTTGCTGGCCTTGGGCTTGGAAGCATTCTCAAGAGGAAGACAAGCTTCGACTAATTGAGCAGCAGGCTTGTTGAAGACTTTGGTAATAACCTCAGGCTCTTCCTCATAAGGCTCTTCATCATCTTCAAGTTGGACAGGCTCAGCCTTAACCTCAACCTTCTCAACAATGTGATCACCTTCAAACAAAGCAATGTAAGCATGAGTTTGGTTGGCTTCAGAGTTGGAGAACTCAAAGACACGACGGGTAGGGAGAGCAGTACCACGGGGAATGACAGTAACGAATTCACCCTTAGCATTGATGACACCAACAGCCTTGGTGGTGTTGGGAGCCAAAGTAACAACGGGATGAATGGCAGCATCAATATCTTCCTTCTCGAAACCAGAGACCAAAGAACCTTGGATGGCACAACCACGGGCAACAACCTCATCAGCTTCAAGTTCGGTCAAAACCTTGGTGTGTTCACTACCAAAGACTTCACGGATCTTCAAGGCAAACTTGGGGATACGAGCAGAACCACCAGCAAGGAGAACTTCATCAATTTCAGAAGCATCCAAGTTGGTCTTTTCCAAAACCTCACCAATGACAGATTGAAGTTGAGTGAAAACGTTCTTGGACAACATCTCGAAACGCATACGGTTAACATTGCTGTGGAAATCAACACCTTCAGCCAAAGATTCAACGAAACAAGGAGCAGAGTTACCGCTAGACAACATCTTCTTGGTAACTTCGACGGCATTACGGAGCTTGGCCAAAGCCTTCTTGTTGGAAGAGATATCAACCTTGGATTTCTTTTGGAATTCAGCAACGAAATGCTTGATCAAGTTATCATCGAAAGAAGCACCACCAATCTTGGTATCGTGAGCAGTGGCCAAAACAGTGTACATACCGGAACGGACAGCCAAGACAGTAACATCGAAAGAGTGTCCACCCAAATCACAAACGACAACAGTCTTATCTTGAGGATCCTTGTTAGAGGCATCTTGACCAACACCATAAGCAAGGGCAGCAGCAGCAGACTCGTGAACGAGTTGAACAACCTTAATACCGGCAGTTTCAGCAGCAGCAACTAATTCCTCACGTTGCTTTTCGGTAAAGTAAGAAGGAACGGCCATGACAGCACCGTTAATGGCAGTACCCAAGAAACCTTCAGCAGACTCGCGAATATGACGCAAGAACTTGGCAGTAACTTCTTGAGCAGTGAAAACAGACTTACCAGCAGGCAATTCAATTTCATAAGCGGGAACACCGTTCTTGTCAACGACAGGAGCAGCAGAACCGGTCAAGTTCAAAGCATCAGCAGAGCTATAATAACCACACAATGGATTAGATTTCCATGCATAAAACACTAATAATCAAATTTTACCTCTTTCCGAGATTGGCACGGAAGTTAGCAATGGTGTGGTTAGGATGACGGGCAATATCAGACTTGGCTTGAGAACCAATAACCTATTTAATTATCATGACAACGAATTAGTAAAATTGCGAAATTTGATCAAGCAGATAAAAAATTCGGATCTGCAAAAAATAAAAACTAACCTCTTCATCACCATGGAAAGCAAGAGCAGAGGCGATCTGTCTATCACCTTCCTCGTTGGCGAGACAATCAGCGCGACCTTCCTATAAAAATGAGTGAAAATGTCAATACATTTCATTCAATATTTCTCGGTTTAGTTTCTAAATTGATATTTACCTTGTTAAGGTAGGCAATAGAAGTATAGGCGGTACCAAAGTTAATACCGATGATAGTGTTAGATTCGCTCATACTGTAATAAGGAAGGGGTTAATGTATACACAAGATAAAGGGAAGACTAAAAAAAAAAATTGAGAAAAAAACTTTTGATGGAAAATATCAGTTTTTGCCTACATTCAATTGGTTAAAGAATATGTTTAGAAAGTATTTCCAGTCACGAGAAAGAGTGCCTTGAAAGGTTTAGAATTCATATGTCCAATGGAAATAGCATGAATTGGGGCAAATCTCGGCTCGGATCACTTTTTTAATTGTATTTAGAAGCATTTCACAATTATGAATGTAAGCTTTTCCATTTACTTTTAGCTGATATCCCGCACGCCAAGGTACAAATGCTGCCTAAGCATTGATATACTGCAAATAAAGATCCCGCAGTAAGTATATATTCAGTTTATGTAACATCGTGTGATGATATACAATTTGCTAATACGATTTATTTAACACAAAAAAATTGATTTCGATTCTGAATACCAAAAAAAAAAAATATACCCCTAACAAAACTCAAATTTTCAACAGCAGATATTACAAATAAAAAATACCAGACAAAAGAGAAACATCTAGTCATGATTTTAATATATATGATAGCATAATAAATTATGCTTTCTTTGGGTAGTAAAAATACTTTATGCATTAACTTTAAGCAAGTTTTATACATTTTTCGTACCTAGTTCGTACCAGTTGCAACTCCGCATGGAAGTTGCACAAATTGTTGGAAATTTGAATAATGCACATGTTTCCTTTTATTCCCCAACAATGATGAATTATCAAGCACCACCTATTCCATCAAGACCTTTCTCTAGCAACATTCAAATCAGTAATGTAAAAGAAGGCGAAACTGTATATCAGGTATAAATAGATACAATTGATAATTCTGTACATTCATTTATCCGTCCTATAGCGATTTCTACTCGTTAACGGTCGTGCCGGTCCTCGCAATAGTTCTTTTGATAAACCAGTATATGTTATATGCAATGACTTTCCTCAGACAGAATGGCCATGCATTAACTCTTATTTTAAAGCCATGGTTCATCTAGTTCCTGGACCAAATACCATCACATTTGCCTTTCCTCAAGATAATGAAACTCTTCACTTTCACGTCAACTATCTGCCCTTATTACAAAACCCACCTTTATCACTAGTTATATTCATTGGCTCTGATTCTGATGCCACATTTGATGTTCCACCTGAGAAAAGAGGTCAAAATACATTGGATATTGCTATTGAAAAACTTCGTACAGCCGGTTATATGTGGCAAGCCTTTTGTGCTGAGCAACTGCATCGTAACGGAATGGGCAGACGTACATTCCGTCTTGAAGAAAGTTGGTTGCCTGACACCATTAGTTGTCAAGATAAAGGTGTTATGAGAAATACAGCAAAGGTTCATGTTATTCGCTCCAAATATAGTGTTGCTGAAATTCGTGATGTTCGTCGTGCTCAACAAAGCGAGGATGAAGATGAAAGTTTTGAAAGCTTATTTGGTTTATTTTTAAATGATTTGCATGACAGTCCTTTATTTGATATGCCATGTCAAGTTGCAGGATTAATTTTGGACTCACATTGGGATGTCAATAAGCAATTAACTGTTGGGCATGCAGCTTTGGGTGGTGGTGCTGGAGATACTAAATTGGGTATTTTTGGCTCTCATTTATTGCATGCATGGCCCACTTGTATTGAAGATATCGTTCCTGCATTTACAAACAATACAAAAACTGACACTCGATATGTAGCTAATGATGCTAATGAGAGTGGTAATTGGTGGAGAGCTGCTAATATTGGTATGGGCGCAATGGTAAGTTTAGAATATTGTGCTTTTACTTGAATGAAATGTTTATTTTGTAAATTTAGATGCATGAAGTTGGGCATTCATATACACTTAGCCATACACCAACAGGTAAAAATCATTCTCAAAATAATTTAATAAGAATTATTGTTCATGTAATTATCTACAGGTGTCATGAGTCGAGGTTACAATAATTGGAACCGTACATTCGTTGCCAAAGAACCAGGGTTTGCACCTATTCCACCCGAGGACGAAGCAGGATCTCATTGGCATAGATTAGATATTATGCGTTTACGTTTTCACCCAGCATTTAGGATTCCCCAAGATGGACCAATTGGTACCAGAAATCCCTCGCAACCCAGTTACATTGCACTTGAAGGAGGTCAATTCCAAGTTATTGCACCTGCAGGTATTTCTTTACTTGAAATGAATGTTGGAGATCATTACCGTACGCATTTTGAGTTTTTACAAGAGCAACCTAAATCGGTTACATTTAATATAAAAGACATTTGTGATAGATGCAAATGCAATGCTAGTGAAAAGATTTCCTTGCATGCTGTTTGTGTAAATCAAGAAAGTAAAGACATTGATAACTTGAACGCCTTTTTGAATTCGCATGGCGGCGTCCGTTTACCCGGAATAGATGGAGTTGTGCTCAAGAGTGACATATTCGGTAACGGTTCCGACCAAGGTATGACTAAATCTGCTGCTGTCTTTTACCAAAACAATCGACCCAAACAATTAAAATGCATTTTGGTTAACCATGGCGCCTTTTTGGATGGGTTTAAATTGATTTACGAAGATGGGAGTCAAGATCAAATCGGAAAAACAGGTGGAGGTCGTACACAATTTGATGTAGCAAGGGGAGAGCGCATTCAAAGCTTAATTGTTAGGAGTGGAGCATGGATTGATGGAGTGCAATTTAAACTATCCAGTGGCAGATTGAGCCCTTGGTTTGGTGGCAATGGAGGCGGTTTAAATCAAGTTAATGCACCTCTAGGATATGAAATTGTTGGTATATTTGGCTCAGCCAGGGATTGGATGGAGCAGATTGGCATATTTTATCGTCGCAGTTGAAGTTTCAGATTTTAGAATATGGAGAAAAACTGGAAGCTCCACCCGTCTTTGTTTCTAAGAAAAAAAAAAATTGAACTATAAAATAAACAACTTTATTTTAAACTAATTTACGGTTTTCTTTCTTACCTTGAACAATTTTAAAAAATTATAATGAAACTTATTTATGGATATGAAATGAGTAAGTTTATCAAGCAATCATATATTCAATACAATTATTAACAGCTTGTTAAAAGACGCATCTGCTGGCCAAGTTGGTCATGTTATTTGCCCGCCTCTTTTATCTACAAAAATCACTTTGTCCAGTGGAGGAAATACTAATCGCTGGGTATTCTATGGAACCCGTAAAGAAATTTTGGATTGGATGAGAGAACATGGTGAAATCACACTTGAAAATTCCATCTTTGTTGGTGGAAAGACTTGCAATAACAATGTGCATACCGAAATTGTTATCGACGTACAGTATGTTTATGATCAAGAGCAATCTTATGCTGATTATATCAAGTCTTATTTTGTCGATATTTATGATGCTGAGAGAGTAAAGGTTGAAATTAGACCACGTGTTGATTCGAAGGATAGTCTTATTCCTTCTTTGAGTCGAACTATTGTTGCAAGCGGTACAAGATTAGATGATTTAGTCGATGATTTACAAACTGAATGGTTTAAACCAGGGCAATCTTATGCTCAACAAACTGTACATCTATTCAATGATACTCCTACACCTAATCACATTCTTGGTGCCAAACCACCTACTTCTATTCAAGTCCCAACAGATGCTCAACAACCAGCTGCTGTAGAAACAGATTTAGCCACTGCCACTGCCCATTAAGTCATTATTCATAATACCTTTTTTTTTTTTATCTTGTAAATTATATTAATACTCTATAAATAAACATCTCTGTACTCTTTTTCTATATTTGTTGTTATATATTGCATGCTTCTTATCTGTTTGAATGCATTTGGGAGATTGCATATTCCGAAGAAAAAGTCATGGTTAGAACAATAAGTTTGCTAAGCATGTTTCCTCGCAGCCAATCGCATAATTTACTCGTTTAATAGTGTCATCGGAAGAAGTAGTTCTTTCAATAGCGACGAACATAAAAATATGAATTTTACAAATAAAATGAGCAAGCATTATTATGCCATCTTTTATTCTTTATGACACAAGAATTCATGAATGGATACACGCCATTTTTACCAATTTTTTTTAACTTTTAGAATACTAAACATTGGATGTTTTATGTTTACGGGAAATTACAGACATTGTATTACTAGCCGAAAATAGGCATTTTAATAGAAAATAAAGTAAAATTTCAACATTTTTCACTACTTGCTGGTCCAATGAAAGATGTGAAATATATAGATACAGTTACATTATACAATATATAGCTTCAATTACGCAAAAAACTCATGAAACTATCAGAAAATTGCTATTTTTAAAGGATTTTTTTATGCACTTTTTGCACTAATTTGAAGCTCAAATTTAGTCAAAATTATTTCTTGGATCAAATACCTTCTTGCTATATTTTTCTCTCGTATTTTTTGGGTCATAAAAAACATGATCGAAATTGAGCTCAAAACCCTTACAGACATAGGCAAAAATTGGTAAAAATCATTAAATCGACATTTTGATCCTGAAAATGAGGTTTTTTACTATGCCTTTCCTAAGCTCAAAATAACAGAAATTTTCCACAGCTTTATATAAAAGCTTTTATTTGGCTTTTAATTATTCTTAAATTAGACTTTTGTGGGAAAAGCTGTTATTTTTATTTTTTAAATTTGCCCAATATTTTTGGTGTAAAAAATTTAAGTAATTACTATCATTCGATGCAGTATTAAAAGCTTTAGTTAAAATTATTAATAAGCCATGTATAATTATATAATAGATTTTGGAGAAAAATGCAAAAAAGAGACAAAATTTTTCAAAAATGTCATTTTGATCATCTGGAGATCAGAACGATTGCGGCGTTTGAATCCTGTTCTACTGCAAAATCATGGTTCTATAGTTTGAAACAACTCTTATAAAACTACATTAACGTCCACTTGATTAGGCAAAAAAAAATAAAAGGGTTGGCTATAGATGCTACGAGTTAATATTATAAACTTAAATACAAAAGAAAATTGCTTTTAAAGTAAAATAAAACTTTTTAAACTTATTATAGATGGTGTGCTGAGAATAGAAATATTGTCGGTTTTTGTGAAGGCAACCCTCTTTTTCAAGTATTTCTCATTCCTGTCAGCTCTACAGATCCTTGCCAAATCTACCGTCAATATGCTATGCAATGAAGCTATTTTTCTAGAGCTAATTGAGTTATGAGCTTGTATTTGTATGATTAGTTTCTATCAATCTATAAATGATACTTATTTGTGTACATGTTTTCACAAGTTGAGCTTAGTTTTCACCAGCGTAACAATGATGTAACGTTTGCTGAACAGAGTCTGGCTGCATTTGTCACAAATTTAATTATACAAAGCAAAAAAAATTAAAAAAGCATGCACCAGTGTATGAATTTGGGAGAATCAAGAAGAACATGTATCACATGTCGAATAATGAATGCATTCAAATGTATGCCCTATAGTTGGGTCAAGGACGGTCCTTTCTGTGCAACACCCCACACCCCCTTCCTTCGTTCATAGATTTCACGTGCAAACAATGAAACAATCCAAATAGTACTTTTTGGATTCTTTTTTTTATTTTTTATCTTTCATCAAAACTACATTATAAAGCAACATGGATATTTATCACAAAAGACACATTGAAAACAATCAGTTGTATAGAGAACATGAACGTGCTATTGATAGCATACATAATGCTGTGCAAAGAGAAATTCCACATTTGATCCATGAATTTGGTTTATCGACACAAGAAATGAATGCATTGAATGATTTTATAGATGATAAAGGTGATATAATATAATGCATGTCTACAAAGTAATATTCTAAATATGTTCTATAGCTACACTATTTCGATTTCTACGCAAAAATAGCTTCTCTTTGCCAACGGCTCTATCATTATTATTGGATACAATCCGTTGGAGAATCATTGCAGATATTGATAATATCAGAATTCCATCAGTTGCAGATGATTTTTTGGCCGAGCCATTAGTTTATTTTCATAAATCAGATAAAATCGATCGCCCCATCTTAATAGTCAATTTAGCACATTTACCAAAAGCACCAGCTGGTACTGATGTTAGTGAATATTTGACTCCACTCGTCGTTTTTGTGCTTGAAACAGCACGTTTATTACTATGGGACACATGTCAAGAAAGAATCAAATCAAATGTTGAAAATCCAATGGTATTAGAAACACTTGTTTTGGTAGATTTTAAAGATGCCAATTCATTACCTACAGTAAGCAGTGTTGTAATTTTAAGATTCTGTATATATTAACCTTTACGTAATAGGACATTGGCTTATTAAAGTCATTTGTTACACTATTAAGGAGATACCCGGGGATGACAGGCACTGTTAATTTGATTAACTTTGGTTGGATGTATCAAGGATTATGGCAAATGTGTAAATTAGTATTATCTAATGAAGCTAAAGCCAAAGTTAATTTTCCAAAACTAAAGGATTTAACAATATTGATTGAACAACAAGACATTGTGATTGGTATGTATATCAATGTAGAAAATAGCTTCTAAAGAAACTCATGCATAATTATACAGATCTTGGTGGCATAGATACATATCAATGGAGCCTGAGTACAGATATTTATTATACAAAATATAGAAATGGACTTTTACCAACGCCTTCAATAAGTCGACGAAGCTCAAGCTCATCTATTTATTACGATACACTTAATTCACCATTATTAAACATGACATCAACAGGAGAGAAATTAGCAAGACCACCGTCATCATTTAGTTTATACAATACACCATTGGCATCATTATCACCTGTAGCTAGTCATACAAATTTAGCTAGTGTAGCAAAAGCTTATTCCAACCTTTCACTACAATCTAAATTAGGGAGTGGTATGCCGCCTCGTTTCCGTACAACTATTAAACAACTGGGTGGCATGATGACCACTAGTAATAGCTCATCTTCTGAAGAAGGCGTTCCATCTTGGATTTTATCAGAGAAATTGCAAGCTATTCAAAACACCCACAACACCCACAACAACAACAACAACAACAACAATAACAATACTCCAAGAAGATCTTCGAATTGGTTCCTGAAATTACTCTTTAAATTTGAAACTACTACAAGATATTTTACACTTGGATTAATCAAGAAATTAATGCGATATAGAGGTACATTATATTGGGTAATTGCATGTATTTTATTGAGAAATGGAGTTCAAGAATTGTTGCAACATGTATTTTTAATAATGATGGAAATTATATTAAAGCCAACGGCAGGAAAAGCGGTTGGTATGCGTAGTTTATTAAGTCTAACAACAGGTCAAATGACATTATAAATGACCTGAAGATGTTGTTACTCTAATAAATATTTATTATTTTTATGATCCATCATTTCTGCTCTAATAATTAATATGTCTCTATCAGGTAAAGAGCCTAATAACATGGTTGGATAAAGTGTAATTGTTTCTTCAAAATGTGAATCTTTTAAACTGATATAAATACAGTTCTGATCATATTGAATATCTGAATGAATAGAATCATCTTCTTCATCCAAATCTATAAATGATGCTATTGTCAGTGGTGGTATTGAGTCATTCTTCTTTTGATTCAATAATTGAATGATTTCTTCATGATGTCTATATGCGTATTCAAGCTTCTTTTGATTTGATCTATCAAATGGTATCCACGCGTTTGTAAATTGATTATTTTCAAAGAGCCAGATTACCATGGCAACGTTTTTAAAATGGGATATTGTGTATTAAAAAAAAAAGAAAAGAAAATAGAAATGAAAAGAAACGAGTAAAAGGGATCTTATTTTCACTAGTTTATATATTTTATACATACAGACACATGTGATGTATAATACCCATAACTGTATATACATCACATATGTATACAACACACTAAATAATAGCGTCATGATGCTTGTCAGTCAGTCAAAGACGCAAGAATAAACCGGGTGCTTCCGACTGATAGTTTTTTGTTTTTATTTCTGTCCGTGCAACCTTGAATTGATTTGTAGTGTAATCCATTTTGCCTACTACAGTATTTGATCTTTTAACTAAAAAAAAGGAGGGATTTCTTGCTTCTTTTTTATTTTCTTTTTCATATCGACCAAAACAATGGCCCAATATCATTATTTTAGAATCAACTCGGAATCTTCGCCATCAGCATCTGCTTCTGCTTCTTATTCTTCTTCGGCATCATCATCATCATCATCTGTATTCTCTTTTGACATGCCATCAAATTCTAATACATCGCCTTTTATCATGTCAGTAGGTGTTTCTAATCAAGAAAGGTACGCATAAAAGCTTAAAAAACGCATTAAAAAACAAAAATGCTCAATCTATCCGACACATAGACTTAAACTACACAACTATCATCATAAAAAGGATTTAAATCCGGTACGTATGTTCAATAATGTATATTAAATAAAATCATTCATCATTGTATATTAAGGTTTATAGTCATAATGGTCTATCACCGATATCACTGGATGGGCTGTCTTTCATTAATGCATCGCCTATTAATAAAATCAAGTTACCCAGCATCAAAGAACTAGATAATATGATCATCAATCCAATTTCAACAAATCAACCAATAGCAAAAAAATCAACCACAGTGCCACAATTACCTCCAATCATGTCAACAACAACAACAACAACAACAACAACAGCAGCAGCAACGAAAAAACGGCCATTTTCTATTATTGTAGAACATGAATATCGTGCTACTACAGCACAGAATAATCGTCCTTTAAAACGACAGGTAATGCTTAACAAGAAAAAACGTTGAAAAAATACTTATTCTTTTATTACAATAGAATAACGAAAATAAAAAGAAATTGAAACCATCGCATAGTAAGCAGCAATGTCATTCATGTAACAGGTACATGTATATAAACATCTCTTTATAAAGAAAACTTAACCCTAATTTTTTTGCTTTCTTTTTTTTACCCTCACAGTACTGAAACACCAGAGTGGCGTAAAGGTCCCTTAGGTAGTGTGTTAATTTTACATGAATATAACTGTCTTCTTATATATTCCATTCTTATAGGCCCTCGTACTTTGTGCAATGCATGTGGTCTAAGTAAGGACACTCACCGAAATTTTTGTCAGGACCAGTGATACTAATTTCATTGTTCTATTTTTCGACTTTTTACCTAGTTTGGACAAAGCTTTGCAAGCAAAATGAAGAAGACAATCAAAGTAAAAAATCATCGACTGTCCGTGAGTCTATTTAATCAGATTTCTTTCTTTGCTTTTACTAACCAATTTTCTATTAGTAACTCCATTATCATCACCTACTTCCTCTCAAGGTTCGTCTTCTACTTCTAGTAGTAACAGTAAAAGCAGCAACAAGAACAATATAAACTGTCAAAAATTTACGCTTTCATTCCTATTAACCTAGAGTAAACATTCTCCTTTAAACTTGATTTTTACGCCAACTTATATTTATAGCAAAAAAAAAAAAAAAACAAAAGCTCCTTATTGTAATAAAATAAAGAATAGTTTTATTTTAACTTTTTTTTAAACACTTGGAAATGTTGCTTGTACACTACGTTTGATACGGAGCATTTCCTTAAAGGTGTCCTCATTACCGTGTTGTACTTCGAAATCATGCCAAGTTTTCCAAAATCCAGGTTGTGTCTAAAAATCATGTCAGTTTAGTTTAAACAAAATTCAGGCACACATTTAAAAAAAAACTTACTCTTGGATCAAATAATTGTGAGGCAAAACCATAAATGGCACGAGCACGGTCAATTTCACCCAATTTTCGTTCTAATTCGGCATATCTTAAACTCATTATACGAACATCCTTGTCAGGGAGTGCTTCAATTGCACGCTCATAAATTTCACGAGATGCCATAACACCAAATGATTCGGTTGCTTTAGCAATGTAGTATTCAAACATAACCATACGGTCTTCATCGGCAACTGCTTTAGTAGCGCGATCATAAATGCGCATTGCATGGCGAGCTAAACCATGCTCTTCTTCAAGTTTACCATACATGAGATATATAGACTTAGCATACTTGGGAGGACATTCTTCTAATGCTTGTTCAAACAAATCTCTTGCACGCTCCAATTTAGTACCACCCTAATTATAGAAAATTTAATATAGATCACCATAAAATAATATACAAACTTACATAACGCTTCAAGAATCTTTCTAAATAAATATTCCATAATTCAAAAGCAATTGGCCAGCCAAATAATTCAATACCACGTTCATATACCTTGAATGATTCTTCAAAGTATTGATTTTCCTCCAAAAAGGTTGCATAATTTACAATAGTTTGAGGATTAGAAATACGAAGATCCATGACCTTATCATACACTGCCTTGGTACTTTCAATTGTACCCACACTTTCTTCTAAATCTACATAGAAACTCCATAAACGCAAACTCTTGAAAACACGTTGTTGAACAGGAATCGATTCATCATGGAAATTGATTTGTTTGGGGTTAACAGAGAGCATACCAGGAATTTGTGTTGCGCGGGACATGACTTCAATAGCTGCATCGAAATCATCATGTCGAGTTTCCATTTCTGCATATTCACACCATACATCGGCCAAATCATTGACAGATTTATAATTCACCTTGATAGCCTTCTCAAAAATAGCACGAGCAGATGTCAAATCTCCACCATCTTCGTAGAATTTAGCAAATCGAGCCCATAATTCATGTAATTTACCATGTGCCTTTTTAGGATTTACTGTTTGTACAGCTTGTGTATATGTTTCAACCACCTTTTCCTTATTGTCGCCCCAAAGTGTAACTCTTTGTTGCCATTCTAATACATTATTGGGATTTTGTCTCAATAAAACATCATTAACCAAGAAGGGTCTACGATCCATAAGACGTTCAAATCGTAGTAAACGTAAATCAAGATCAAGATCTTCTTCCTCGTCTTTTTCGCCAGCTTCTTCGCGTTCACTGGCCATTTCCATCTTTGTTGTAATCATTTCTTCCTCAAATTCGGCGTAAGCATCAAATATAACTGTAAAATCTCGAACGGTCATGACGGTAATGATACCTTCCTCAAAAATATCTCTTGCTTTTTCTAATTGTGCCATTTTGATCCAATACATGGCTAAACGAGAATATAATACACCAACTTGATCTGTAAATCGTTTAATGCCAGATCGAATAATGGGTTCCACTTGCACACTTTTAATATCATCGCAATGTTCAACAGCTAATTCACATAATTGTTGCCATAATTGATAATGTGATTTACCACGAGCAGATTTGAATTTTGTGTCATTGACAATTGATACAAGTTTAAGAGCTGCTTCATCGTAATGTTCGAGTTTGACTAGACTGTCAACATAATTTTCGACAAATGTGGGTTCAAGCTATCATCATTATCAAATTAATAACTTTTTTTTTAGTATAGAATATGTTGGTAAGCAAACCTTGAGATAACGACGATAAATACGAATAGCAGTTTCTCCACCTGCAGCTTTAGCAAATTGCAAATAAAGATCCCAAATACGACCATGTTGAGTAACAGGCAAAGCACGTAAAGCACCATCAAATGCTCTTCTAGTTTTTGTAATGACAGGGAGCGTTGTTAACAAAGAAAGATAATCCAACCAAATACGAGGCATTTTGTTTAAAAGAACAAGCGCACGTTCATACAAGGCAATGACATGATTATATTGAGTTTTGTGTCGAACTGCATTCAAGCCCTTTAATTTCTCGCGTCGAATATCTAAATATTGTTTCCATAATTTGTAAGATCCTGGAAGCTCATTAAGAGCACGTTCAAAGACAAAGCAAAGTTCATTGAATGATCCAAGTCGTTTATGATCAATGTAATGAAGCCAAGAACGAAGTGAGTAGGGGCTTCGAAGAAGTTCTTCTTCGTATGGTATGTCGTGTTCGTTCTATATGAATTTTCTGGTTAGAATTTTTAGCTTTATAATATCATTTAATTACATACAATCAAGAATTCGTCTTGAGTGGGAACCATTTTTAGCTGTGCTTTGCTTGAAAATAGCAGAAGGAAAGTAGAGCTTTGGAATGAAAGGATTTTACAAGCTGGACGTCATGGTAGAATTGGAGGTATTTGATCAACTCCGAGTGAGGGTGGCGCTGTTTCCCTCCTAGATATCCAAGCATTCGTGAATGAAAACGACTGCTTAAATACTTAGTAAGTATCAATGAAATTAGTTTTTAAAGGTTTTTTGCATACTTTGAAAGTAACTAAATAATTGCTCAAGTTCAAAAAATTATCAAGAAATAGGTATGAGCTACTTATCCCATTTTTTATTTTACAGAAGCTTGCCAAATTTCGATAGTTCTAATCTCATGATGAGAGTTTGTATCTGCGGTGAGTTACAAACGTCAAAATATCAATTATATACAGTTATTTTAATATTGCTGCTGGTCGATTCAGTATTTCCCATAATTTAGTGTGCTATCTAGTAATTATTTCGCACATCAAAAGATATAATTGTGAACTTTCTTCAACGTAAATTTCATAATAATATCTCTTGTGCTTTTCAATCTGATATTAATTTATTACCATAATTTTTGTAATTGTAAACGTATTAAGCATTTTACTAAAACTGATCCTGTTTTACTGCAGTATTTATATCTACAACTACAATATCAGCAAAAGCATAAATCAAACTTGCGCTTCGGTTAGTATAAGCACAATGTAATTATTAGTTGTATACACCTTGACTCTCTATTGAATTAAATATGTAAAATCCATATAATTTTTTTCACAATCCAGAAATTGAGATCAATAATTTTTAACTCACATAAAAGTCCGAATTGTAAATGCCTATAAAAATTGAAACTTTGGCTTTCACTTGTTATAAGATTATATATAAAATTACGTATAAAATCCTGTATATTTCCTAGTTAAAATAACAAGATTATATACGTTCAATCATTAAATAATTCGGTTTATTTTCGTTACTGAGTCTGCATTTCATGTCATGATACTGTAATGACGCACTTTCAACCTCCGACTTTAACAAAATCACAAAAAATGAGATAAAAAAATAGAATGAGTGTGCGTTTCTACTCGTGATTCCTCTTCCCATCTACTCTTTCATTGCCCAACAAAAGAAAAAGTATGGCAAGGTGTCATTTTCGAGTTCTTGTGGCCTACTACTTCCATTGCAGATATTAAGGAGGCTCTCTTTTCCCTGGACTTTTCCTATATTTGGTATTGCCAAGTTAAAGGCATTGATCCATATCAGATCCTTCTTATTTCACTCTCTCAAATCTGGCTTGCCCATATGAGGTTTATTTTTAACCAGGTTCCGGTTTCTCATACAGCGATACTGGCTAGCATTCGACTCAACATTCACAAAATGATTGATGAAGATCAATGCCATTCCCTCCTGTAGTTCAACTCTCCTGGTCATCCTTTTTTTTTTTTTTCTTTTTTTCTCATTCTTGATATATTAGTTCTCTTTATTATTTTTATCTTATATCTATTGTTCCCTATTACCTTTTCTTTTCATCTTTCATTTATTTTCTCAATTATTACTTCTACATTGCGCCCGCCTCTTGGATAGGAAGTCCCACTCTTGTCTTACACGGAGCAATTAATAAAACAATTTAAAAAAAAAAAAAAAAAAAATAGAATGATTAAGAAATCAAGAAAACGGATAGGAAGATTGACTTGTGTATTAAATGTTTTAAAATCAGTTTTTGATTCTGAATCGAACAGTGTTAATTTTAAAAAACTTTTCTCACAAAGTTGGTAGTAAATTCAATGTCAAATTTTAGCAGTTTTTGATCAAAAATTACCCTTCATTCAAATGCAACCCTAAAATATTTTATTTTCACATTATGCGCAACAAAATTATCTACAAAATGAGTATTTATACGTAGCTGTAGCCCTATTTTTCGTATGGATATTATTTTTTTTTTTGATCATTTTTTTTGGTTGGCGAAAATTTATCCTTGTATATCCTCATCCAAAATGGATCATTTTTTGTATCGCCAAAAATCAATTATTCAATCTCAATTTTCTCGACGAAAAATCAATATTTTTTGACGAGATAAAATTTATTAGGTAAAAGCTAATGAGTACTATCCTATAGTTTTAGCTGTGCATACCTGTCATCCCTTCATGGATCTCTATAACAGAAAAAGTGCTCTCACAAAATTTATAAAAAAATAAAAAAGTCTTTACAGTCATCCAAAACCTAGATATCCTGGTAGAGAATGAAAAATAAACTGGACTTTACTTAATACCCATTGATATATCATAAGTTTACCCAGATGTAGAAATCCAGGAACAACTATTGAAATCCAACATGGCATGACATTTAGTAACTCATACTAAATGTCATACATAACCACTAGCATTAACAGCGACTATCAGGAACATTCAGGAACAATCCGTAGCAATGAAACATAAGCAATCCTACATCTTATTCAAATAATACAATCACAGATTCCCAATTCCACAAATTCCATTGTATATGATTTGTTCCCAAATTATATCAAGTACCTCAATACCCGGCAATTCATTAATAATATTGATAATCATATAACCATTTAGAAAACATATAAATACGAAGCATCAATGAATTAATAAAATGTATCTTTTAGCAGAGTATTTCTATATTAGTATCTTTTGATATAACACCCATCATTGCAATACCTTAGTATTTTCTCGACTTATTCTCATTTCAAATGCGGTTTCTCAATTTTAAGCTGGCCATTTCTGCATCATTCAAATTTGCCAACTGCGAAAGATTGGATATTTTCAGGAACATAGCTTTAGGTTAAAGTTGAGCATCTCAGGTACGTTGGCATATAGGTAGCAGTCTATATTAGAGACTGATACTTTCATTTAACCGCATTCTAAGATTAAATATCACTATTTACTATTGTATTGTTGGACGTATTTCTTGATTACCAGCAGATCAAATCGAAGGCAACAATGATATGCTTTTGGGCAATTGTACCATTATGCATACATGGGATTAATGTCATGCACACGGACAGAATCTATATTTCTGCACATACAGGCTTTTTTTTATACTCGTGTGCAGTTTCTTTGTTGTGCCCATGTGCATCTTGTTATCCTTTCAGCCATTATTAAGTGGACATAACAACTCATCAGGCCATAGTGTGCAGCCCACCTTGGCACAGCAAAATCATCTTGTGCAGCACAGGTCGGCCGTAGTGATTTTATATATATATATAAATCCTTTAAATTTGTGATTTTATGGACTTTTTTTGAATTCGTTTGTATCATCTTATACTTTTCAAGTTAAATCCGTTATTAGGTTAATAATGTTGTAGGTTGTATTTATGCTTTACTTAAAATAAGCCTTTGAGTAATTAGTAGCAATATAGTCAAACCTTAATTTTTGTATGAAATTTCGATACCTGCATCTTATAGCTGCTTGGGATATTTAAATAACCGCGTCCGGGCTGTCCGGTAATTTTTTCTAAAAATTTAAAGCCTGGAAATATTATTAGTAGATGGCTGCTTCCGGAGATTGTTCGGCTTTTTTTTTTGGAAGAGTGACCATTGGCAAAAATATGAATGATATACTATGTTGTACTGTATATGTTTAATACCTATGATTGATTATATTGGATTATACAACAATTAGTTATAACTAGCAGTGATAGCCAAGCAATAATATGTATTTATTTGGGTTGAGATTATAAACCTGCATTTTTTATTTCCTAATTATCTATTGAAATGGGACATGTTCCAATTTTGAATATCATCATATTTTTTTTTGCATAAACTATTTACAAATTTCATCAGTAGCCGAACGTCCAAAGGAGTAGCATGCTATGATACTGTATGTTTAACGAGAGGTTTGCTGATCTTACGTGCCATGTTAGAAGCAATATATATGTACAGTCGTGATTCGATTTAGTGGACTCGTGCGGCGAGAAATATATGTCCACTAAATCGATTTTTCCATTAAATCGAATTTTTAGCGCTTATGTAATAAAATTACTCAATTTAGAAACTAAAATATAATTGGCTATTAATTCAGGCATCTGTCATAAAAAATAAAAAAAGGTACACATAATTTTTGAAAACTCTTTCAACTTCTTATGGTAAATTTACAAGCTCAAAAAAACGCCAATGAAAGGCGTAATCAAAACCGTCGATCAGGCTATTTAGATCCTAGATCTACCACCATTACGAAAACGAAAAGAGTTCGACTAGACAAAAAGCAGAAATTAGCTATTTGCCATTATAGTGAGGAAAATCCAAACCACACTTATAAAGAAATTAGCGAATACATGGAGCGCAGCTATGGTGTAAAACCAAGTAGAAGCGTAATTTACGAGACATTAAGTATGTCCGAAAAATCAAACGCCCTTCCTGCAGATCAACTCGGAAAACTTAGCGATAAAAAAGCTAAATTCCCAAAGCTTGAAAATGAATTGAGGAAATTCATCAACGATATGGCACGAGATAATATTGCCATCAATTATCTTTCAATCCTGACAAGAGCTGAAATCCTAGCTGTTCTAAAGCCAGAGTTGTTAGATGGCGCGGAGAAGCCTGAATTGTCAAGAGGTTGGGTCCAAAGATTCATGGCTCGAGAAGGCCTTCGTGTTCGATCGATGAATGGGGAAGCAGGATCAGTTCAGATAGATGAATCCAATATACAAGTTCAGTTGAAAAATATAAGAGAAATCTTAAAAGATTATGAATTGAAAGATATTTATAATATGGATGAAACTGGTTTATTCTACAGAAATGCTCCTAGCAAAACCATTAGTCGAGAATCCGTTTCAGGAGTTAAAGCTGATAAAACCCGGGTAACTATTGGTTTTTTCTGCAATGCAGATGGATCTTCCAAAATTACTCCTATTATCATTGGAAAACATGAAAACCCTCGTTGCTTTAAACGAAAAAATGCTTCTGATTTTGGCTTCCATTACTATTCTAGTAAGAAGGCATGGATGACAACCTCTATTTTTCGAAAGATAATAGGTAAATTCAATAGCAGAATGGCAAAAGAGCATCGAAATGTCGTCTTACTCATCGATAATGCTCCTGTTCACGATGAAAGATTATCTCTCAGCAATGTCAAAATTGTCTTCCTGCCTCCTAATACAACAGCACATTACCAACCATTAGATGCTGGTATAATTGCAAACTTCAAGACCAATTATCGAAGAATTCAATATAGACATGCAGCAATTAAATACTCGTCTTTATCAAACAACAGGGAAGCTATTGGTGCTTCTGAAACATCTAAAAGAAAAGAAAAACCCTTCTTTTGGGTTGACCAACTACAAGCAATGAACTGGATAAAAATCTCTTGGGAGAAGGTTACCAGTGAATCAATCAAAAATTGTTGGAGACGTACGACGCTTTTGCAATTAAACAATGCAATTGAAGAAGGTGAAAACGTGGAAAATGTCGGTGATGATGTTGATAGCGTAGAGGATAAAGAATTCGACGACGAAGAAAACAGCGAAATATTCAGCAATGAATGTATTATTGCTGATGAAACTGATGCTAATGCAACACTCGTAGAGGAAGATGATGATGAAAGAGAAGATGAAGATGTACATCAAGTTAAGCAAGAAGATCTCGTTAACGCAATGAGGTTTGTTGTTGACAATATTGTAGCAAAAACAGATGAAGAGTTTGATGTTCTGGAAGCTTTTTCTAAAATGTACATATCTCGCAGAGATGAAATGTTCTCAAGTAGGACAAATCAAACAACAATTAGCTCTTATTTTTCAAAATAAAACGTCCCAAAAAATTTTTAACATAATTTCACATACATCTTCATTGGATCAAAGCTTTGTAATAAAATTTTGACCAGTAATAATCTTCCATTTTTTAAAAATAGTGGACTGGTGGAAATGAAACCGTCCAGTATCCACTGAATCGATATAGTGGATTTAAGCAGTAAAATTATGAAAAGAAAAACGGGAGATTTCAAACTGTCCATTAAATCGAAAATCCGTTATTTGCGAGTCCACTAAATCGAATCACGACTGTAGTCAATTGTTGATGGTAGTCCATTGGCCAAATAGGATGTTGGGATAGGTTGCTGAAATGGTTGAGAGATACAATCCGTAAAATGACTATGGATGTATTCCAACCAGGAGCGTACCACCATTGCCATTTGGTGTCGTCTGGTATATGCATAATTGAGGTCCCCCATGATAAACATATTATCACGGATGTCTGCTTGAGATAAAATTGGGATTTGACTTAAATGAGTATAAAAGGAATGTTTACCCGCATGATTATTAGCTCCTGGGCCGTATACGTTGAGTATATAAAAAGGAGTAAAATATTCCATAGAATGGGTAACTTTTGTCAGAATTATTCGTCCATTGAGATCATCCGGAAGTGCCAGCTTATGTAAGATAATATCTTTGTTGAGGGATACAATACCACATTTACTGGATCATTTGGATGATTTTCTGGTGAATTGCATATTGAGCATATTGATAGTTTGGTCATCGGATGTGCCTGATTCTTGTATACATATAATATGAAGGTTTTCTTCTCAAAAATGTCTAATCATATCTCGTTGTATGAAAAATCGACGTTTCTCTGAAAGACTATCGAAATTTAACGAACCTATCTTTAAATCGATGAAATTGTTTGCGTTGTTGGTAAGGTTATTATGATGTTGGCTCATATTGTGTGATGGCCGTGCACGTAATTGATTGTTATTTGTTGCCATATTATTCATAGTATTTATTAGTATAGGTGTCGAGCCGGGTTTTGGCAGCCAGATTTACTAGTATAAGCTGGGTTCGACAACATCCCTAGTATTTATAGTGGTGGTATATTGAGTGTTAGGTTTTTGATTTACTTACGTAAATCAACACCAGTACCATTACCTAGCTCTTTGCCAACATTCTCCTGAAGTACTCGGCGGCATTTCTGCAATTTCGTGTTATCAGGTTACTTATAGTAGTCTTTGTTACCATCATTCTTGTCAGTGGAGAGGCTCTGCTTTGTGAAGCGGGGTGAAGTGCTGGAGTAGGAGGCTGTTCATGCCCTGCTCATTCCTCACTAAGATTAGAGGGCTCCTCTAACAGTTCCTTTTCTGCCTCGTGTGGCCGGTGTAATTTGCCGTCCTCCGCCATTGCAGTATCCTGAGTTTTTTTAGCATGACTCTCCTCAATACTTGCAGTGTGTAATGATCATATCTATAATTTTGGACTAACAACAAAGGTGAATAATCTGCTTATAGATATTATTCTTGCTATTATAAAATGGTGATCACTGGATTATTGATGAAGGTTGGTGTTCTTATTTGTAAATTAGATATTTATTAGTGAATAAATAAAAGTAAAGGGAGTGTAATAAGACAGTTAAATCTACAAGGGATCATGTAATAATTTTCTTGTAGTATTTATATAAGGAATGAAGCAAGGTTTTGCATGAATGAAACTGAAATGTTTGACTCATTACACAGTGAAATGTAAAATAAAAAGCTTTGAAAAAGATACAGTTCAAATCTTTCTTCATTCAAATAATGGATGGTGTGCAATAATAGGTCTATATTTCTACTCTATCTATATTAATTGTGATTTTGTTATATCTGGGAGTTGCACAGTAACTGTCAGTGATCTGTCAGAATTAGGAATAACCGAATTACCAACTTAAGACATCTGTCAAACCGTGATGTTTAACATGCGAATCAGACAATGCTGCATTCCATACATACTGTATATCGTCATGCTACTTATTAAATGATTGAAGCATGATTCCATTGTCTTCATGCAATATCCATATGTTTATTCTTTTTGGTAAATCAATTAGTTTGTTTGTGATTTTAAAGTTTATATTGAGCTTCTTGATTTACATAAGCAAGGCTGTCTTTTAATGCCTGTTTTTGGCATATTTTCTAATGATCCGCATAGAGCAATCCTTACTTTTTTGGTCTATGTGTTTCTTCAGTTTATTTTATGATTCGGTCTATTTTATTATATGTTAAATTACTAATACTTTCTGTATTTACTGTTAAATTCATGTTATCTCTATTTGAATATTAGAGCATGGTTTTATGTTAGATAACATTTAATTTCTTATGTAGGAAAATAGTATCTTAGTTCAGCACAATATTAATTATGCCGTTAGTATCATGGTGTATAGCTTTCTCCGGAATTCATTTGTCAACCTCATCCATGAGATAATCCTCCGTGTCATTGGCAGCGGAAGCTTCTGTAGTGACCTCAGTGGCAATACCCAGTTCAACATCCCTTTTATCCTTGACACTGTCATCCGTATGCATGGACTGAGGTTTCAAAGGTAAAATTTCTATCTGGTAGCCATCGTCCTTGCTCCAATCTCTTTGAGCTTTCGAAGTATACTGTGCAGATTGAGCCTTCTCTCTATGTAGGCGCTCTTGGTTCGGGATACCGGTGTAGTCCAACAAAGACTTACGAGATTTCTTGGCAGGACATTTAGATTTGTAATGTGTCATAGAACGGTAATTGTCATTATAGTAAAAGTTTATTATTTGAATCACAATTAAATGTCAATCTCGCGTACATACAATTGACATCCTGTGCAACCAAATCAAAGTGTATTCAAAGATAGAACCAAGGAACTTGTTGATAAACAAGTCCATAAATCTTTTATCATGTTTATTAAACAAGTCCATGAATTTTTATATTCATGAAGAACCAATAACTTTGCCATATATCAATGTACATAACAACTCAACACATTTAATCAACCTTTCTAGATAATCATTGGTCAGTTACAATGATCCATTACTTTTAGATTCCCATTTCCTTTAGATTAGAAAATTAATATAAATAGCAAAAGACTTTCATTAGCCATAAAGATCTTTATCTTATTTTTTATTTTTAAAGAATAAAAAAACATCTTATACAGTATATTATTTCTTACGTGTTTTAATTTCAATTTTTCACATAATGGCATATTATTTCATGGCAGTTCCAACACACAATCTTTTGATGTGATGGTCTCTAGGGGCAGCAGGTGCAATCAGTGTGCTTTCCACTACTGTTAAGACAGTAGGTGTATCACGGGCGCATATTATTGTGCCAGGTGGCATGTATACCATTTGCCTTAGAATTGCACCAAGATAGGCTATGGTTAAGAGCTTAGAAAGGCGATTCGGTCTCCTTGTGGGAGTTGTCAATAACGACGTAGGCTTGGCCGACAAAGGAATTAAACTCTTTCTCTCTTTCGATACCGACATTTAATATTACACCATATATTGCAAAGGTGTCTCGAAGTCCAGACATGACCTCGATTTCCGAGATAAAGAGGTGGTTATTAACAGTTACACGAATGGCATTGATTTCCATGTCTTTAGCGGCAGTGGGAGGAATACGGACGTTATCCTTTTCAAACACCAATCCTTTAAGTAAGGCTTCTTCGAGGGCTTCGGTGTCTTTTAAGAAGTTAACTTCAATCAAACGGCGATTACTACTTTTTTTGGAAAATCCTAGAGCATATCGCTTGGGTAATTGTTAGATTATGAATGTTGTAGTATATTCTCATGCTTAATAAATAATACTTAAAAAAGAATACAATTAAAAACGAATGAGTAATGAAACAGTTCTTTAAATGTATAATAAAAACAAGATATTGTTCATTTAGATATAAAAAATATGACCTTTTATATTGATTTGACATTGAGATCCTGAGATATAATTTAAGGCACTATTGAACCATTAGATCTGCTTGATAGCAATCTATGGATTGAAATGAATCAATCATGGTTTAATCGTGTTTGCAAAATTTGCGAGTTGCCTTGTTTCAATGCTGCGCTAAATGTGCTTGAATGTTGGTTTGATAGCTACTTGATTGATTAACCGCTGGGATGAAATCATATGATGTTATAATTGACGTCCAAGCGTTCTTGGTAATTACTGGATTAAACTTGGTACGCTAGGAGTTTTTTATATCCGATATCAGGAATTTGCACTTCAATACATGTCGTAGTCAATAGATTGTAAGATGTACAGTATTGATACTGTAGAAGGTAATAACATATGATACTTGATGGCATATAACATAGTATATCATTCATATTTTTGCCAACAATGGTCACTCTTCCAAAAAAAAAAGCCGAACAATCTCCGGAAGTAGCCATCTAATGATATTTCCATGATTTAAATTTCTAGAAAAAACCACCGAACAGCCCGGAAGCGGTTGTTTAAATATCCCAGGCAGCTATAAGATGATACAACCGGATTCAAAAAAAGTCGATAAAATCACAAATTTAAGGGATTTATATATAAAAGCACTACGGCCGACCTGTGCTGCACAAGATGATTTTGCTGTGCCAAGGTGGGCTGCACACTATGGCCTGATGAGTTGTTATGTCCACTTAATAATGGCTGAAAGGATAACAAGATGCACATGGGCACAACAAAAGGAACTGCACACGACCACAACAAAAAGCCTGTATATCCAGAAATATAGATTCTGTCCGTGTGCATGACATTAATCCCATGTGTCCATAATGATAGAATTGCCCAAAAGTATATCGTTATTCCTATTTGTGCATGATAATAAAAACTGACCATGAACATAATGAGCTGATTGTATGGGCGCAAATTGGTTTGTACATGAGCATCGTGCCGTTCTCAAAATTCCATTACATTTTTTACTGGAATAATGGGTTTTTAAATTACACTTGCTTTCATTAATATAGATTATAGACGATAATACAACTCAATACGTTGTTGATGTAGAGCAATACATGCAAGAGCCAATATTATATGTACGATTATCATCATTTGTAAATATGTTTATAGCTATAATGTTTACAGTAACAATGGTTTTTGAGAGTTTATGGATACATACAATCTTATTTATAGAAAGAATAATAATAAAGACTAGTAACATTTATAATAGAGAACGTAGGCTTTATTACTAGAAAAACTAATGGTAAAAGAAAGAACCAAGAGCTTCTAGGTCTTGGTTTAAAAGACTATTTATAAGAATTACATTTCAATATGAGTTAGAAATGGAATTGGCTTCAAAATTAGCTGTTTAATATCCTCAAAAACCGACAGTTTTTACTTGCGCATAAAATTAAATAACACTTACTGCTTAAATTTATATGCAAGCCAAATCTAAGGTTATAAATGTTACTTTATCACTCATAAAAAATTTAAACAAATTAACCTTCTTTAAGCATACTATTTTGGTTTACGATTGTCAGCTGTAGAAAGATTTGTTTTCAAGTATAGTTACGATCCGAACTATGGCTATTAGGTAAGACATCAGATTATTTTTTTTTTGTGTTTCTATAACATTTAAAATTTTATCACTTTTCTGGAACACTTCGTGAGTTTGTAGCCAGTTCTAGCTTTTCATTGAGTCGATATAAATATCATTGCCTTCGATTTAATCTTAGAATACGGTTAAATAAAAATATCAGTCTCTAATATAAGCTGCTACCTATATTAAAAACATTAGTCCCGTATGTTACAGTAGCATGATACGTATTCAGTTATTAAAGAAAAGAGAACCAGCTCGATAGTCTGACATGCTTTATCAAACGGTGAATATATCCTTGGAATAATATAAAAATAAAAGAGAGAAACAACACACATAGAAAAGGATTTTCAAAGCTTTACATTATTTAGCGCATGAACCATAAACCAAACAAAATATGGAATATCTTTTACTGTAGAAATATACATTTTTCTATTAGAAAAACCGTCTGTCATCTGTCATATCATACATTCATTAAAAAATTGCAAAAGCGAGCCCGCAGAGCAATGCCGTAATTGAGCATAGCAAGATTGAACGGCTAAGTCTCTTAGACAATGGTATATATCTAAGTTTTAAATAAAAGTGCGTTTTTTTTAAACTTTTCTTATGTTTAATCATGTACGGTCTGAAAATTCAGTTTTTGTAGCGGACATTTTTCGGGGCTCATTTTATCCTTACCAACACTCGTGATTTTGATCAAAAAACAGAAAAATCAAATTGAAATGTCAAAAGAGTCTCTATAAATAATCTTGCCAGAATATTACACTTTTATTAACAATACATCCTTTGGATGTATTTATATACATTAATTATAACTATTACTAGGGTTTTACTATCTAAGAATATGATGTAAGTCAATGATCCACATTGATTTACTGTAACACTAATTATAGACTGTGACCTTGGATGTGAGACATAGGATGAGTATTGACATAACACCACCCCACACCAACATAAGAATTATGTGATAAAGATAGTTGTAGTTGTTGTAATTTGTTGTAGTTATAATTTGTGTATAGGCTGCTTGACATAACGTGAAAAAAAAAATAAAAAATAAAAAAAATAAAACGGCAATATTGTTGATGTATAATAATGTACTTCTTGTTGATTGATCTTGCTCTATACATTACTATAAACTTGCAAATTAGATATTCAGGGGCAACCATTAAAAACCTCACATTTCAAAAACCCAGTGGGATAAAAGGAAATGCTAAAAGGAAAAGGTATAGCCTTCATCTAACATTTAAATAACATCTTTTGCTAATAATCTTTCACGCATCTTCTTTGATTTATCCTCGCGTGTAGCAATCTTTCTTGTATTAATTGATTTAGGAGCTTGCTTTCCTTTACCATTAGATTGCGTATTAACATCTACTCTCGCCCAATAATGTTTGATAACATCAGGAGAATCAAATGACGCTGGTGGCTCCCAAGAGTCATGATCTTCTGTGAAATTCTTCCATCTTACCAAATACTCGTAATTGGGTGGAGTTCCTCTATGATTTATAATAGCTTGTACTTCATACACATCTGAGTTATCTTCCTTTGCATCATTTGTGCTAATCAACTTGATCTGCTGTGTAGGTACATCTCTAGCTAAGAATGTATCAGTTTTATCAGTAAGAATATAGCTTCCATTTTTAGTTATTCCATGTATATAAAATGGGCCTTCATAGTTAGGATCAGTTTTCCTATTCTTATTTTCTATATTCTTGATCATTACAGTAGATCCAATTGGATAAGGTTTCTCCAAGATTCTATGTCTCTTTCTAAAGTAATTACTATCCTTATCCTGTGTCTTTAGTATTTGGTCTCTAATTGCTGGAACAATAATTCTATCAATTAAATCGAGCTTCTTTTTAAATGCTTCCACATCGATTTCTCTTTCATGAAGTGTAGGTTTATCTCCTCGATAATCCTTAAATTCATTAGGTGCTCTATGAAACATTACCATGAATGGCATCATCCCATGTAGTCTAGATCTATGTACATTTAAACTTAATGCTGTTCCATTAAGGTACAAATCCCAATCTTTACTACGACCTTCCAACATCTTTATAATTATTGTTTTTGCAGACTTTACTGCAGCTTCACAGCAACTATTACCTTGAGGCGTAAATGGTAAACTTGCTCTATTCTCAACCTCAGCATGTTTAAGTATCTTTTCAAGTAATTTATTATGAAATTCTGCACCTCGATCATGACCAACGATACGTGGGTAGCCGAACAATGAAAAGATAGATACCAATTCCTTTGCAACAGTAGTAGCTGATTTATCTGGAATTGCACGTAAGATAATAAATCTCGAGAATAGATCCAACACTACTAATATAAAATTATTTCCCCTTGGTGTAGTGCAATCAAATCCACCTAGATCAAATACAACATGATCCATTATCCCTTCAGGAGCTTCTTGCTTTGGTGGATGGTAGACATGCTTAGCTAAATTGAACTGTCTGCATTTATGGCAATTTGATATATATTTCGTAATATCTTCCCTTAAGCCCTTCCAATGCATATTCAAATCTTGGTGTATAACTTGCTCCATTGCATGAATACCGAAATGCCCAAGTAAATGTGTTTTTTCTAATATAGTTTGCTTTTCTTCATCACTTGCAGGCGTTTCATAAACATCTAAATGACTAACGCAGAATAATAACTCTTCGTTCTTATTCTTCAATTTGTTTACATACGCCGTCAATTTAGCATTATTAAAAAGATCAGAGGTTTTCCTCGGAATGATTACTTTTGGTGATCCGGAGATAACGGAAGTATCGCATGAAATAAGGTTATCATGTGCTTCCTTAAGTTTATCTTTCCCCTTATTCACAACATGTAATTTCCTCTTTTTCTTTTCTTCTACTACATTGTCTACTACATGCTTTCTCTTTCCTTTAACTTTTGTATCAATATCTTGTTTAACTAAATGCTTTTCATTAACATGTTTTTTAATTAAACGCTTATCACCACTCTCCACCAGCGTATTGTATGGCCAGAAAAGACGCGACAAGGTATCAGCCAAGATATTGTTAATACCACTACAAAAGGTAATATCAAAATCCATTTCAAAAATTGTATCATAATAGTTCTCAACCATTCGATCCAATTTAGGTTGCGAATGTAGAAATAAAATACCACGATTATCCACAAAGAGATGGAATCGTCTTCCATACAACCATTGATGGAACTTTTTAAATGCATAGACAACTGCAGCTAATTCTCGTTTGGAACTTCCCCATCTTTGCTCTGATGGACTCAAACTGCGTGCAATAAAACCAAGATATTTTATTTTATTACCAATAACTTGATACATTGCAGCGCCAATTGCATAGGCAGAACTATCTGTAACAACACAGATTGGATAATGTAAGTTAGGCACACTCAACACTGCTGAGCTGACTAATAATTCTTGCAATTGCTTCATTAATTTAGTATGTTCTGGTGTCCATACTTTAGTAATATCAGGTGCATTTCTCAATTTATCTAGTGGTGCTGTCAACATCGACAAGCGTGGCAAATTAGAACGAAAAAAGTTAATCAATCCTAAACGTGAACTCAATTCACGGCTACTTTTAACGGTAGGTTCCCAATCCAAAACATTTGAAACCTTTCGAGGATCTAATGCTAAACCCTCACTAGATAAGCAGAAACCCAATATATAAATGCTCTTTTGCGCAATATGCAATTTTTCAGTATTTATACGTAAGTTTGCTTTAGTCAAGCGATCGATAACGATTTTAACTAGTTCTGTATGCTTTTTCAGGTCGTTTTCAGTATGTATAGTGACATCATCTATAAAGTGAGTGGTAGTATCACTGATATCAGCAAACAAATTAGAAAGTATTTTTTGTGCGTGCGATGAGACCATAGTCAATCCGTACGGGCAGTGAGAGAAGGACCACGTCAATCCCTCCATATCAGTGAACGTCAAATACGATCTTGACGATCTGGATATTTTAAATGCATGGAAACATTGCGATAAGTCAATGACAGTATAGAGCGAATGCTTCGACATCTTACGATGCAAATCGCTTATCAAAGGCAATGGAAAACGTTCAAGTTTTTCAGGATCCAACGCATTATTTATCAAACGACAATCAATTACCACACGGTGCTCTTTTCCAGTGTATTCACCATCACTATTTTTCTTTCGTACAGTAAAAATTGGAGAATTATGAGGTGTATTAGGTTTTGCTCTTTTAATCACACCATTTTCTCGCCATTTTTCAACTTGTTTTTGAATAACAGGTCGCAATGCTTCAGCAATTGGAAATTGTCTACGACATGTATTCGCAAGTGGAGTATCTTTCTTTATGGGCAATGTAATTTCACTACCAGGAATATTACAATATGCTTTAGGACTAATACTAGTATTTGCATCAATAAATGGTTTTAATTCATTCATCATAATTTTACGTTCTTCTTCAGATCCATAAGGATCTTCATTTGGTTTATAAGGATTGGGTTCAATCTTTGGTATTTCATAACCAACACGATCTGACCAATCTGCTGCAATATTACCTAATGTAATACCAACTTTATACAATAAATCCATTCCAAATACGCAATGGACATCATCAAATAAATCAAAAACTTCAAATTTTGAACGAACAATTTTAGAACCATAATTGATTATAAGCTCTTCTTCAGTTTGACCTTTACGATCTACTACACTGTTATTTTGTGCCAATTTAATAATACCATTTTTATTGCAAATATTTAAATTTAAAAAAGAAACTAATTGTGGTGAAATTGCACTAAATGTGCAACCAGTATCCAACAAAAACCAAGTGTTGACCTTGATGCCAGCGCTTGTTTCTAAAATAACAGGTAAATAAAGAAGACCATTAGTGTTCATATTATTATTAGGCATCTTCCTAAAATAATCACTATCAAATTACTTACATTCACTATCAGTATCCATCTTGGATACTTCCTTTTCAGGCTTCTTTGGTGCAATGGTAGCCACAGAAAAATGTTGGCTACTTTCATCATCAGATGAACTATCATCAGTATCCATAGTAGCAGTGGGCGTTGGTACTATAGATTTCTTGCTTTTGTTTTTGTTATATTTTATGTTTTTTGGGTTTTTCTTACATACAGCTTTATGGTCATAAGTAAATGGTGTATACCCACAATCATAGCATTTTAAAGCTTGTCCACTTTTCTGATGAAATTGTCCAGCTCTTCTAGTTTGCTTTTTGTTATCAAAGCCTTTACTGTAAGGTTGCTGGCGTGGATGCTTATTATTAAATTTGTAGTGACGAGAGGAACTCTGATTACCAGATTGTCGCTGTTGAACTGCATGAATAATTCGTTGTTCGTATTCTCTCTCTTTGCGACGTTTTTCCTCCTTGTAATACGTATCACGTCTCAACAAATCATAGACACTTCTAAGTTGCGAAATAGCGTAATCTAAAGTATCTTTACCTTTTTCTCTTGATTGAGAAATGTTCAACGATACTGGACTGTACAAGTCCATTTCTAAACCTTTTAACAAGTAATCGGTTAAGCTTGTATCTTCTGTGATACCTGCTAAATCTTTTAAAGTGATAAACTTGTCAATGTAAGCTTCCAAGCTTTCACATTTTTCTAGCTTCAAGCTTTTCAATTTGCTTAACGCAGCCTTCTTTTCTTCGGCTTCTGAAGCGCTATACTTAGCCTTCAATTTCGCCTTGAATTGACCCCAAGAAATTGTTGGATGCTGCTCAATCAACGTTCTTGTCCAATCAGCCATGCCAGTTGACATCTTAGGCTTGATGATGCGTTTCCAATGCAACTCAACATTAATGGATCTTGATTCCAAGACATCCTCAAATTGAGTAAGACAAGCATCCATGCTTTGGAAAATAAATTTTTTTGTATTAAATTTATGGCCTTTCCATTGCATAAATGGAGTGTCAGAGGGAACCATAGTCAATTCACTACTTGCAACATGATTATTAGCTACATTTTCAAACAATAAATCATAATTGTCTTTTGCCAATCTTAATTGACGTTGCAAAAAACTTGCTTGAGTAGCAATATCACTTTTCAAAGGGTGTTGAAGCGACAGAGTGGTAGCTTTAAACAACTTAACCCGGAGCAGTTGGATTTCCTTCAACATACGTGCTTGATGTTCCTTCCCCAAAGAAGGGCATTCATCAACCTCAAGTTGCAAATCCAATTCACTATCGCTCATGACCGTGTCATTATCATAGTGATGAGGAAGAGAGTCCTCGCTCAATTCCCTAGTAATACGAGCGTCTTCGCTCCAAGTATCACCTTCAACATGCAGAGCATCATTATTGCTCAATGCAGTGTTACCACTTTGTCCCGAAGACAAAGATGATCCCATATCAATATTCATATCAGAAGATACAGATTGATTAGTGGTAGCAGTAGTACCAGTAGTTGCTTGTTTAATGTTGTTGTTCATTTTAGAATAAAAAATAAGATAAATTTGTGTAATAAAAGTTTTTTAGGTAGATTAAAAAAATGAAATGTCAAAAGAGTCTCTATAAATAATCTTGCCAGAATATTACACTTTTATTAACAATACATCCTTTGGATGTATTTATATACATTAATTATAACTATTACTAGGGTTTTACTATCTAAGAATATGATGTAAGTCAATGATCCACATTGATTTACTGTAACACTAATTATAGACTGTGACCTTGGATGTGAGACATAGGATGAGTATTGACATAACACAAATTTTGATGCCAAAATCAACGTTTAAATATACTACATTATGAGAGAAAATTGTAGCTATGACTAATACACATTTTATAAAAGCTTAATATTAAATGTTAAGTATTGAAATTTTGTACTTTTTCCCCAAAAATGGGATTTTGGTTAAAGAATTTTCATGTAGTATTTGGAAATAAAAATGTTGGTTATTTTTTATTGAGCAAATAGAGCTCTAAATGTTGTATATGCGTATATTTTTTGTTTTTATAATTGGTAGTATAATTAACTCTAGATTTGCAAAATCAGAAAAAAAAAATTAAAAAATGTCAAAATTGATGATCTGGACAAGAATAATTTTTGAAATTAATATTCCGCTTATAAACCTTGTAAATCTTAAAAATAAGAGATTTTATAATACATGAGAACTTTATCAAGAATTTACAATGCTGTACCGACTTGATTCAAGCTTATTAGTGTAAACCTTTGTACATGTTAATATTGTGTGGTAGTTTATTTGATGATAATATAGTCTTACTTTATAATTATTGCGTTAGAGGTGATTTACATTAAGTTTTAGTCTTACCTCTCCAATATCATAAACATAAACATGGCCATCATCCCTGAAATCTATTGCCGCCTTTTATTCTCTTTGTCCCAATCCAATTTATGCAATGCTTTACCAGAACCAACTTAACTACTTACAAATGGTTCCTCGGTATTTACATTTAAATTTCATAAAATAAATTGACTGGTTCCATCTACAGTAGTATCAAACGTATCATCAGCCCGCCTTATGATGAATGTCAATCTAAAATCAGAAACATCCCCATTGTCATTGTCATTATAGGCTATTAAAAGCTTAATTTTTAATAATACAATAATTAATTAAAAGACAAAATGATACTAATCGGATATGGTGAGTATTGAACATCTAGTTGAGTTTAATGAAGAATGCTTTTGAACCCTTTTGAAAATCCTGAAGCAAACACAACATCTTGGTCCTGTAATTTTTATCCATCAAAATGTCGCAATTTCCACCACACAATGAATGCACCTTTTATCAACCTTGACCTCGTTTTACATTGAGTATCAGTTTTTACCGATTGTATTTTCTCTGATTCATTAATATTTGGTTATATTAAACGATAGTGTATTAAATTACAAGTTTACTAGTAGTATACTGTTGGTAGTTTTTTGTAATTATTTTAAAACTTGATCCTATTATTATTAATACCATTAATTATAATTGTCAAACTGATTGATTCATACAGTATATCATATTACTATTTCACATTGGTAGAGATTATACAATTGATATCTGCATTTAACACTGGTAGATTGGAAAGTTGGTGTCTATCTTTAGTTTGATGAATAATGTGTAATTTGGTTTTGCAGTATAATTCTAGGTGTTTCTACTCCTAAAAATTGAATTTCAAAATGCAATTGCATCTGTTGAATATCACTTGAGTTTTTTCTGTGCGTTGTAGCTCATGTTATACTAACTTCCATTTTGGCAAATATTGCTTAACATTCATCCATATTCAATTTTTGTGCTATACAGCTTAATATTAATGTACTAATATTGAGTTTTGTTTATATCTCCATCAAAAATTGGTATTTTCTTCGGATGATGTCTACTACCAATTTCTGGAAAGCTCTAGTATCATTTCCAAAAAGAAAAAAGCAACTTGATTTGCTACATTTCCCAAAATAATGAAGACTAAAAACTGACAAATGCATGTTCACAAGTTCACAAGTACGGGGATTAAAATTGTAGACCTCAGGAGGGTGTCTAGCTCAATGGGTAGGGCATGCTGATGTATCATTCTTAAACCGGATCATGTCAAATCCAAAAAAGTAGACAATAACAGATCGGGAATCTGAAGTTACTTAATTGAACATTAACTATACAATGCTCCTAAAAGCATGGTATAGAAGCATGGTATAGAAGCATGGTACAAAAGCATAATACGCCAGTGCGATATTCCAACATGATATACCAACATGACACATTACTATTAAATAACACCTAAACTACCTTATCACATCATTAACTCCCCAAATCAAATAGTATATAAACCCTATTAATTTCATTCCAATAAGCGATATCTCTTTACTTGATTAAATTTCTAATTTTATTTAACCTAAACATATTTTGATAAATCACATGCGTTGCAGATTGAGTGCGGCATACGTATTCGTGAGTTCAAACCCGCTAAAGGGGAAGCCCTTTGGCATCAGGATATGAATTTCGAAAGAGAATCTCCGATGACCTTACTTCTAATCGAATATGATTCCCCTTTTTTTTTCTTAGTAAGTTTTGCATATGTCTAGCAAATTTTTTCCTTTTTCATTAATGCATATGATATGCATACTAGTAAATTTGGCTGGCAAAACCCGGCTTGACACCAACACTACCAGCATTCATGGATCATTGCACGTTCAGCCAGTTTGAACAACAAGTTGGTTAACTGCTACTTACACCTACTAAGATCAGCAAGCCCATCAGTTCTTCTCAACAAATATGAATTCAAATGACCCCCCCGTTGATGGCAGGTACTTCTAGCGCTGATCCGCAGAATTGCAAAAGGTTTAGCCTTGTCGTATATTTTCCGGTTTGATGAATAATATAGTCGTGATTCGATTTAGTGGGAAATTCGATTTTGTGGACACTTTTCTCCCTCCCAACGATTCCACTAAATCGAATCAGGACTGTAAGTCTTTGGTCAATATTCTGTAGCATATCAAGTATAGCCCTACATTTTATATTTCCTAATTATCTATTGAAATGGGGGCACGCTCCGATTTTGAATATCACCATATAAAATTATAAAATTGTATAATTAAATATGCACATGTAACTGAGCTTGAATCCAAAAAGTGTTCAAATGGAAAAAAAATCCAAAAAAAACCTTGTATGTTCAATTACTCACAAAAATGCATAGCAAGTTGAACTAGCGTATTAAATATCTTGGGTTCAGTTTTTAATTCTGAATCGATCTGTGTAGGTTTTGAAAATGTTTCTCTCATAAAATCTTTAGTAAATTCAATATCAAATTTTAACGGTTTTTGATCAAAAAGTACCCTTCATTCAAATGCAACCCTAAAATATTTTATTTGCACATTATGCGCAACAAAATTATCTACAGAATGAGTATTTATACGTAGCTGTAGCCCTATTTTTAGTGGGGATATTAATTTTTTTTCATCATTTTTTTGTATCACGGAAAATTTACCCTTGTATATCCTCGTCCAAAATGGACCCTTTTCTGTATCACCAAAAATCAATCATTCAATCTCAATTTTCTCGACGAAAAATTAATATTTTTTGACGAGATAAAATTCGTTGGATAGACGCTAATGAGTTCTATCCTATGGGTTTAGCTTTGCATACCTGTCACCGCTTCATGGATCTCTATAACAGAAAAAGTGCTCTCACAAAATTTATAAAAAAATAAAAAAGTCTTTACAGTCATCCAAAACCTAGATATCCTGATAGAGAATGAAAAATAAAGTAGACTTTACTTAATAACCATCATTGCAATACCTTAATATTTTCTCGACGTATTTTCATTTCAAATGCGGTTTCTCAATTTTAAGCAGGCCATTTCTGCATCATTCAAATTTATGAAACAACCACTATAGTAACCATCCTTGCTTCATTTAATGAAATTTGCAGCTGGGACAACGTTGAATGGATAGATTCTGTTTTTGAGAAAAAGGTTTTACTAAAATTAATCACCAGTACAAATATTCACATTTTTTATATTATTTTGCCCGGTAAAATTGTTGAAACTATACCTACCATTTAAAATTATATATCAAAATGTATGGAATAACTTGCTCCATAACTGTAATTATGCGTTCAAGTAAGACTTTATAATGAAATTTGTTAAAGGTTATGTGAACTATTATTATTTCGATTATCTCGATGAAACGCAATATTTTTCACTGAAACAAAAACTGCAGGGTAGCTTTCAATTGGATCTATCTTGCGGATACAAAAATCCAATACCTCAATTATGGGGTTTATATGAAAAATGCTTACCATACTTCTGTGGAATCTCAACGATTCATGATACACTCACTTTTTTAAAAATAAAATAAATAAAATAAATAAAATATTAATTTATTCGAAAAGATAATTCTATATATTTCGTAATGCAATACATTGCGAATTTGTGTAAATATATATAAATACAAGAAGACTCAACCTTCTTCTTTCCCTACCAAGATTAGTAACCTGATCTATTTAACCTTTGTATGCAATTGGAATTGCTGAATAAACAAAGAAGAGAAAACACAGAAAATAGCAATGCCAATACACAAGTAGAAGGAATAACGAACTGCAATTTCGTAAGTATCTAAGACAACAGCGAGATATTGAGGAGGAAGAAGTGCACGCACTTCTGTCATTGATTTTCGAGCAATATCGATAATCTATAAAATCAAAGAGTTAGTCGGTGCGCTGAATCATCAAGATCTAAACAAAATTTACCTCTTCAGCATCAGGGCCAGTAATTCTTTCAGTCAAAATCTTCTTGACAGTGCCCTGAAAAATGGCAGAAGTTGCAGAAATACCAATGACACCACCAGCAGAACGGAATAAGTAAGAAATTGAAGTGATTGTTGCCATGTCTAAATGAAAATTACATGAACAAAGACGTAACAAGACTATTTAAAACAATACTAACCATTACTACCAACGCATGAAAGCATAGCTACAAGTGCTGTTGTAATAATAGCACCTGATGAGTAACCATCAAGCAAAAGACAAACAATAATAAATGAGAAGGAAGTATTAGGTGTCCAGAAACTAGTACCGATCATTGATAGCAATGCAATTACGGTAGATACGGTGATGAATTTGCGATATTCGCCTGTCCTGGACATCCAAATACCCGAAGAAAGAGAACCACAAGACATAGCAAGAATCTTTGGCAAGAAGAAAAGACCAGCTTGAGATGAAGAATATCCCAAAACACCTTGAAAGAAAAGAGGAGTAGTATAGGTCATAGCAAAGGAACCCATTACACCAAAGAAGTTTGTCATTGAGCAAGCAAATGGTGTACGAGCAGATATAATATGCCATGGCATGAGAGGGTTTAATGCGATTTTAGCTTCTACGTAACAGAACAACGCGCCCAGAATCACAGATGAAATCAAAAGACCATAAACCAATGGATCACTCCAGGAACGAGAATTACCTCCCATAGATGTAGCCAACAAGAAGCAAACAACTGCGGATACAACGGTCAATGCACCTAAATAATCAATCTTCTTGAATCTTTCCATAACAGTTGATTCATCTGATTTTTCCTTCAAGTTGTAATTAGTGAGCAAGCATATTGCAACATAAAGCGAGATGAGCAATAAAGGTAAATTAATGTAGAAACAATAACGCCAGCCGATACTGTCTGTGATCAAACCACCTAATGGTGCACCAATTACAGAACCAAGCTAAGGGATATCGATTAGTAAACATCTATTATTGCAAAATGTACATGTACTTACACCATAAGCAATATTGGCATATCCTTGATAAGTACCCCTTTTACGTAGAGATACCAAATCACTACAGATTACTGATGACATTGTATTCATACCACCACCACCAATACCTGCAATGGCTCTTGAAATAACCAAAGCCCATAAACTTGTAGATGCACCACATAAACCTGATCCAATGAAAAATACAATTGTTGCAAATAATAATGCATTTTTTCTTCCAAATGCATCCGAGATACGACCATCTACATGCGATAAAATGAGCTAATGCTATCTAATGCTAATAAAAATATTTAAAATACATACATAAGGGTTGAAGAGCAGTATAACTCAACATGTAAGCAGTGGCGATCCAAACAATTTCATTTGATCTATCAGGTATACAATTTAGCATTAGTTTGCTATACATTTTGTTTATCGAGTGGTAATTTACCTTTTAAACTCAGTACCGATTTGAGGGTAGATGGTTGCTACAATAGAAGCATCAAGAGAGGATAAACCAACACCAATCCAGAGACTAAAAATCCCATTGAAAGTTAGATAAAGGCTTTATTTGACCAAAAATTTCACTTACCCGCCCAAAACAACCATTAATGATGAGCCATTCAATCTTTTTTCCAATAAATCATCATGTTCATTGATCGATTTGGGTGAAGTGCTTACAACGGAAATATTTCCAGTCTCATCATCTTCTATCACAATGTCAGCATTGTAATTGCTTTGTTTATTTACTTGATTTAAGAGTGGTGAATTTTCAGAAGCCAAGGAAGGTGGCATATTTAAAGTACTATGATGTAAAAAAAACAACAAAAATAGAAGTGATAAAGTGTATGACTCCCACCCTAATCTTATTTATAATTGAACAAGTCTCTCTTCTCTCACTCCTCAGCATGTAAGCCTGTATACCCTCAAAGATAATCTTTCACAGCGGTCACATATATAAGAGATATCTTCGTTATCATGTAACCTCAACTCCGAGGTGGTCAATTTCAGATGATCCATTGTGGGGTTCTGCTATCATAGACTTCAAGAATTAGACAATATCTCAAGCGTTGACCATTGAGAATGGCTAATTTCTAGGATTGCATAATTCAATTCCTAAATCCTTCGTATAAAAAAGCAAGATCTACGATTCATGATATTCACTTTTAAGATAAATTATTAATCATCGTACCTTGATTTTTTTTCCCACCCAACTGGTAGTATTATACTTAGTACGACAGCAATACCAAATAAAAAGTATAATTGCAACACATTTGATAAAGAGGAAAAATCAACTAAAAAAATTGAACGAAAAGAGAGATAGATAGTCGATAAGAAATTATGGTGGCTAAATTAATTATCCTTATATAAACTTTTTATGCGATTTTGCATTATAATTCATCGAGAATTTGATAAATTCTGGAATTATATTTAACTTGGAAATATGACTAAAAATGCATAAAATTCACAATAAAAAATTCCCAAGAATTAGTATTAATATTTAAGCTGCTCCAATGATAATATCACAAATGTGTTACTCGAGAGAAATCTGTCAATGATTTCTGTGTTTGTATAAATCGGCAGAAATTTATCCCTCATTGTCTATATCTAATTTTCAGCCGAGATGCATCTTTTGACAAAAGAATGTAAATATTATTTAATAACATTGCCTTTTATTGTTGAGTGATTTGAACGTGCACACTAATATAAATAAACAAAATAGTTGCTTATCAATCTGCTAAAGTGTTCTGACCGCTAAGGGAGAGTCTATATAGTGAAAAGAAATACGTTATATCATTTAGTTCTCATCATATAGCATCAGTTTCATTTGGATGCATTTAAATATGCAAATGACCGATTTTAATTTAGTAATCGCATATTATATGTTAGCAGGAAGATTGGGTTATGTTAGACTTACGCCTCATCTTATCAGTTAAATAATATAATAGATCATTCTATATAGTAATTTTCTCGGTTTAAACATGTGATGATGTAGCTTGTGATCTGTTCGCCGTTGTATCAGTCCAACTAGTATATGAAAGTTACGTTGAACGCTAATTAAAAACCGTACATTAAGATGTTTCAAGAGTTTTTCAAGACACTATACTTATGCATACACTTACTTTAATTTTGCGCAAAACATTTCTACGTATCTCAAAATCATATGTTTATTTTTTATTTGTGAAAAAAGTACCAAAAATCAAGAGATATAGGGCATTATGTATGCAGTGCTTGAAGCGGTATTTAAAGCCATTCATCAAGAAGATATCAAAAACTCTAACAGAACAAATAACAACAACCTAGAAAAAGTGCGATACTTGGTACATTTATTCGCATGATATATGTATCATTCGGTTATTTTATGGTTACAATGTCATTTTCCCCTTTTCGTAACAATCTCCTCATTTTTTTGGACGCATTGCTTGAAATTGCTGATTTTTATAATTGCATTGCCGTTGTACACCCAACTTGGCATTAGCATTGCTTGAAAAAATTAACATGAATTAATGGCTTTTTTTCGAGAAAAAGATTTAACATAGTGCAGACATACAATATCGAGCATCATATCTAGATAATTTGATAATACTGTGCTTCCAGTCTCAATTTACCGAATCTTTAAAAATACCGCCGACTTTTTTGAATACTTTTGAACATGTGTGCGAGATTAAATTACGCAGAAAAAGGAAACTAGTTTGCCCAGCCTTTCGACCTAATTTATGATCAAAACAATTACAAAGGTTCTTTATTTAAGCGTTTAGAGAAGAAATTTATGGAATGCTAGATGAAATTTTGTAAATATTCAACAGGAACATCTTTGCTTCCTACAATAGCCTTTGAAGTTAGTTTCCACTCGTTCAGTTTGGTCACATCGTCTTTGCAGGGTTAGAGGGCAACTTAGGCAGAAGGACTCTGTCAGTTAGGAATGAATAACTAGAAACCTAAATGCGTTGCGTGAGGACAGTTATGCTGAAGAAGAGTAATTCTATCACCATGACATAAATATACCCTACTCAACCCTGCTCAACTCTAATCAATTTTACGATAGTTTACTATTAAAAAGATATATTGCAAAAATAAATATATATCTGGTCTTTATTCAATTAAATGTTTACCGTTATATAGAATGTATTTTATTTTGACATAACCTGCAATTAGGAGCTGGTGTGTTACCAAATACCACATAACTTGAAAGTTAAAAAGGTGCATTTTAGTGAATAATAGACTTGGTGAGCGCTTCATCCTATTCAACCATCCATTGAGCAACTTCATGTTTTTATTCTACTGAACAGCATTTCAGGCGAAATTTAAGTCTCTTTTTATCTTGCTATCTACCAGATTTTGATTTGATAATGTGGTAAGATCCATTGACTAGGTTAACCAGCTTTCAACTGTATCGCTTGCTTAAAATTGAGACCACAAGTATAAAGATTTGGTAATTTGAGATTGGAAATACTGTAATACAGACATTCCAAGAGTTTTATACACGCATTACCATCATTGTACGATAATCCGTGACTATATATTTCCTACAGTTATTGTTCATTTACTCGCAACACCGTTTAAATGGCTTTTCTATAAATTATACTTGATCAATACCAATGTACACTTTATTAAGTGGTTTTTACAACTATCTCACTAGAAAAGAAGAATACTACGTACTCATTATCGGCCTCGACAATGCAGGAAAAACAGTAAGTTTACGTTGTTCTCCTTATACAACGACACATAGTTATGTCTAAAACTTGGTTAGACTTTATTAGAACGCATAAAATCAATCTTTATGGGCATAGCTGGTCTAGACCCCGATAAAATTGCACCTACAGTTGGATTGAATAGTAAAGTAAACATATATTTATTCAGCCTAGTAATGTAAAACTCACTATTAAATAGTTGGTAAAGTGGATATTAAATCTTCCAGGATCAATTTTTGGGATTTGGGAGGACAAAAGGACCTGCAATCGATATGGGAAAGATATTACTCAGAATGTCATGCGATTGTATTTGTAGTTGATTCAACAGATCCTGTTCGATTAGAAGAGTGTAGAGATACTTTTGGTATAAATGTTGTTGTCGTTGTTGCACAGGGAGAAAAAAAATTAATAATCATGATATTTTAGAAAAAATGATTACCAATGATGCAGTTGAAGGAGTACCTGTATTAATGCTTGCTAATAAGCAAGATGTAAATGGAGCATTAAGAGTAGAGCAAGTAAAAGAAGTGTTTAATAAGATAGCAGTGAAATTAGGGGCACGTGATTCCAGAGTTTTACCTGTCAGTGCTTTAGAAGGGTAACAAAAGAATATGGCATAATATATACAGAATAAAACTGATTCATGTATATTAGGAATGGAGTAGAAGATGCAATAGATTGGTTGGTATTGCGGTTACAACGAAACAAGGTAAACCGACCACCTGTATTTCGTTGAAACAACATGGCTCTTTATAGACAAATACTCATGTATGCTAAATAAACGATGTGTGTAATGTAAAAGTTACATGTATGTTTGTTTAAAGAAGATCTAAATAAATATAAGATCGATATATGTATATACACATTTTTTTTTTTTTTTTGAAAAGTACGGTACGTGATATGTATCAACATATGTTTATATGTGTATATATATATATAAATATACAAGTTATTAGACATATGCGAAAACTCGTTTCTTCTACATGTATAGTAAAAAGCATGAAAGTCATTTTACATGTAATAAATAAGCTGCATGTACGCAATGGTATTACTGCATCTCCTCATACATATCACATATGCACCAGTCATCAAATTTCTATTTTCAATTTATTGTTTACTATTCTTATTTGATTTTGTTACATTTTACAATAAAAATGTAACTGTAAGATGTTTGTTTCATCTTGTTTTCTTTCAATATACAACTAAAAAGGTATCATTCGATATATATAATGTGTACAAAAAAGTTACACGATTTTTTTATAATACAATAAAATCTATGGAAAAAAACGCATGATCATTTACAAGCGAACGGGGGGTTGTTGTGTGGCGAAATTACGATATTTTTAGGAAATGTTTATGAAATAACAAAAGGAGGCAAAACGTAACGTATTACAACATATAATCCTTTCAAAAAAAAGGTATAAAAACCTCAACATTCTTGGTCCTCGAGTTTGTTTCTTCATAACCAAACCAATTTTTCTTTTTTTTTTTCTTAGTTATCAAAAACTAACGAAAAAAACCCCCTCAAGCAAACTTATAAACAACTTTTTTTAACTTTTTTTTAACTTTAACGACCCCATTTTTTCACTTTTTACGAAAAAATACCATTTTATATACAACTTTTTAAATTTCTACTACATTTAACGAAATCTAAAAAGCACATTTAACGAACATTTTAACGAAAAAAACCAATTTTACGACACAAAAAAATCCTTTAAACTTTTCCCCCTTTTTTTTTTAAACTTTAAAACAAAACAACTTTTTTATTTCAATATGTCTATCAACACTGGTATTAACGGGTAAGTGTAGTAATAGTAGTAATTTATAGGTTGATAAACTAACTAAATGCATTTCTATTTTTAGTTTCGGTCGCATTGGCCGTATTGTATTGCGTGCTTCTCTCGAGAACCCCAAAGTCAAGGTCGTTGCTATTAACGATCCATTTATTAACCTTGAATATATGGTTTACATGTTCAAGTATGACTCGACTCACGGCCGATTCAAAGGTACGGTCGAACACAAGGACGGCAAATTGGTAGTCAATGGCCATGAAATCGCAGTTCATGCTGAACGTGATCCAGCTCAAATCCCTTGGGGTTCTCATGGTGCGGATTATGTTATCGAATCAACTGGTGTATTCACTACCAAGGAAACTGCTTCTGCTCATCTTAAAGGTGGGGCGAAAAAGGTTATCATTTCAGCCCCTTCTGCAGATGCCCCTATGTTTGTTGTAGGCGTAAATCTTGACAAGTATACGTCTGATCTCACGGTTATTTCTAACGCCTCATGTACTACTAATTGTCTTGCTCCTTTGGCTAAAGTCATTAATGACGAATATGGTATTTTGGAAGGTTTAATGACAACTGTTCATGCTACTACCGCTACTCAAAAAACGGTCGATGGCCCATCTCATAAAGATTGGAGAGGTGGTCGTGGTGCTGGTGCCAACATTATTCCTTCTTCAACTGGTGCAGCTAAAGCTGTTGGTAAAGTTATCCCTGAACTTAATGGAAAACTTACTGGTATGGCTTTCCGAGTACCTACCCCAGATGTTTCTGTGGTTGATTTAACTGTGCGACTGGAAAAGGTATTATAGTAAAGCAAAGTTGTACAAAGAAAAAAGCACTTATTAATTCCATTTATAAACAATAGCCCGCAACGTATGATGAAATCAAAGCTACTATCAAGAAAGCATCTGAAAGTGGTGATCTTAAAGGTATCCTTGGATATACCGACGACGAGCTGGTATCCACTGATTTTGTAGGCGCTAGAGAGTCAAGCATCTTTGATGCAAAGGCCGGTATTCAACTATCTCCAACATTTGTTAAACTCATTAGTTGGTACGATAATGAATTCGGCTATTCGACGAGAGTTGTTGATTTATTGACATTTGTTGCTGGTAAAGATGGTGCTCTGTAACTAAAATTCTCTGTAATTTTATCATACATTTCTCTTTCTATCCTCCCCTTTTTTTTGTAATTTTATATTTCTTCTTTACAGGGAATCTAATTTCTTATTAGCAACCTTTTTTCAATCATCAAAAAAGCCTCTACAACAACCAAAAAAAGCAAAAAAAAAAACCTCCACATCAAAAAAAATAACAACATCCCATTACATTCCTTCTCTCTCTCTCTCTCTTCCCTCATCATCATCCTTTATTTTTTTTATGAATCATTTTGTATGTCGTATACTTCATCAACTCATGCCCCCTTTTTCTTTTTTTATATAATACTATGTGATCATTTCGTATTGTTTTTCTTATGCATTTTTTATTCTAGAATTCTAATAAATAAACCTTTTTTTTTTTTTTTGAATCCTTCAAGAATCTAAATCCAATCTTGTTTCAAATGTAATTGGAATCTTTTGATCTAAACCAAGATAACCATCACTGATTAAATATAAAGTATAGTTGTGTTTACCAAGATGTTCGGGTGTCTCAAATGAGATGTTTGTAGTTACTCTGTTTGAAAGAGTTTCATTTGGCCCGTTACGCATACTAACACGTTTTAAACCTAATAATTCACCGTTTTCTGTATTGCCTAAAACTATCCACCATGATTCATATTGAGGCTTAGGGAAACGTGGTGAATAAATACGGCCATCATGCGGCTTCTTCTTATCTCGTACAAATCTATTCAATTGAATTGTAATTCTATAGTCTGTTTCAGGAATCAAATAAGATTTCTTTGTATCAATTTCCGCCTTGACATTGATATTAGGTAAACGACTAATAACACGACGAATCTAATTATTCATTGAAAAATTAATCACTGTATCTATTTAGCCATCCACTATCTTACCTCATCTACGTTTCTATCATCTAAATCTCTTACACTTGAAAAGATTTGCTTAATTTGGTTATCCGGGATCTTTGTAAGGTCTGCCAAAGATTTCACAAGTTTGCCCTTGTGACGAATGTGATTCAGCATTCTTTGAGTGACATGAGGCAATGTTAAAAGAGGCGATTCATCATGCCAACGTGCTTGCTTGATACATTGAAGCATAGTCATAATATTCAAACTAGTTTCCAGATAACCTGTGTCAGCTGCTACATCAATCATTGCTTGAGAGAAACGAATAGCTGAATCCAATACTGTGATTTGATCTGTAATATAATCAGAGCTAGGCAAATCAAGACGACTAATGTGTGCTTGTACAAGAACATAGGCCTTCACATGAGGACTAATGAAATTAGGAGTACCCTTAACATCATACGGAATGAATTTCTCAATTTCTTGGTTCAATAAATCCTCCTGGCAACGTGCTGGAAGTTCTTCGTACTCTGGTACATTACCTAATATATCTAAAATATCATCCAAAGCAGAGTCCTTGTGTACATGATCACGGAAATGGCGTACAGTTTGAGGGTGAAGGTAATAGTAAGAGGCAATACGGGCCGAAATCAAAGGAACCAGTTCAAAATCATCAACAATTTCAACACAACCGGCCTCTTCCAACCGACGTGCAACATCATTGATAGTATTTGACAAAAATGTATCAACGCCCTTCTGTGTCATATCATCTAATCCATAATATGTAGGATTTTGTTGAAGGCGACGATAAAAGTAGGTCCAAGTCAAGTAATCAAGAGCATCTTGCTTTGATTTAATCGTGCCACCAACAATTTCAGCATTGATGTGATCGTCCAAAAACTTGTGAAGACTAGATTCAACAGGGAATGGTTCATGTAAAAACTTTTTAAAAAAATTCTTCTTGCTATCTTGTACAAATACACGTGAAATACCCGTATTATCAAATTGAGGACGACCTGCACGGCCCATCATTTGCAATACATCAGTAATAGGAAAATCAACATATCGACGCTCCTTGTAATTATAAAACTCGGTACCCTTAATAACAACCAAATGTGCTGGTAAATTAACACCCCAAGCCAATGTACTAGTAGCAATCAAGATTTGAATCTTCATATTCAAGAATAACTCTTCAACAATTTTACGATCATTTTCCTTTAAACCAGCATGATGAAGACCAATACCAAATGCAAGAGACATTCGAAGTGATTCATCATGAACATTAGACAAGATCATTTCCATCTCCATGTCGTCCATGTGGAGCCATTGACGTGGATTATCTTCCATACCACAATAAGCAATTAAATCTTGTGCTGTGAGACGGGTTTGTCTACGAGATGATACAAATACAATGACAGGTTGTGTAGGAGAATGAGTTTTGATGGCAGCATAAGTAGGCTTGTTCATAGTGGCCATACGAGGACAATAATGCTTTCCAGGGAACCCATCAATATAAATTTCGAGGGGCACTGGACGTACAGAATGTCTAAAGTTGAAGAGACCAACCTTATCAATTCCTAACCAATTAGCTAAATCAATGGCATTGGCAAGAGCAGTTGAAAGGCCAACAATACGCACTTTTTGATCTATTTGAGAACCAATGTAATTCATACGCGATACGATAACCTCCAAAATTGGACCACGATCACCACCCAATAAATGGATTTCATCAATAATAACACAGGATACATTACGAACATAACTACGCTTTTGCCAACTACGACTAATACCATCCCATTTTTCAGGTGTAGTAATGATGATATCAGCAGATTCGATGGTCTTGAGATCAGGAGTTACATCACCAGTTAATTCAACGAGTTTCTTATTCATGGGCCCTGTCAAGCGTTTGCTCCAATCGCCCACTCTTTCTTTAACCAATGCTTTCATGGGAGCAATGTATACAACCTTGGAACCAGGGCGATCTCTGAAAGCAGCCCACATTACTAATTCAGCAGCAACTGTCTTACCAGAACCTGTAGGAGCACCAACAAGCGAGTTTTTGTCTGTGTTATACAAAGTGTGGAAGATTTGGGTTTGTACAGGATTGAAATGTGTAAATCTTTTAGCACAAATAGTCTCAAGGACTTCATTTTGAAGAGCAGTGATGGGCAAAGGTTGCAAATCAAGCAAATCAGTATGAGGAGGATAAAGTTGAGGCAAGATTAAATGTTGGAAAGAAACGGGTAAAATAGTTTCAGCACCTAACCATCTATCAGATACAGCACGGATATAGATTTGGGCAGGAAGTGGTTCAACTAAAGGTACAGTAAATGCAATCTTGATGGGCTCACCAAATTGCTTTTTGTAGAGCAAAAAGTACTCAGAATAATAAATTTCAACATTATCAGAATCTTCTGCCCAAATATACCAAGGCTCAACACTTCCATGTAAACGATCATTCCATACGAAATCAGGAGTAATAGTTAATTCTACGTTTAATACATTGCGAGTAATAGGAGCAATGCGAGCATCAAGCAAAAGCATTGGGAACTGATCTACACATTTAGAAATTGTCATACCCATACGATGATGATGAACTAATTCACCCAATTCATTAGGATCCATATCACGCATTTCTTCAATAGATACTTCATGTGTACGGCTTTCAATCTTGTTGATAATTTCATGAGGAAGACCCATTTGTCTCAAAGGATGTTGAAATGTCCACATACGTTTCTCGACAGCCTTGTTGATTTGAAGCAATACAGATGCTGTAGGTCCCCAATTTCTATTAAGAGCAATCTCGAATAATGCACGAGCAATACGCCCAGAGTTTTGAGCGACATAAGCGCAATCAGAAACAAGTGCAAAATCTTCAATAAAGGCATTGGAAACATAAGATTGTAATAAAATGTTGACCTTGCCATGAGTATCTTCAGTGCCACCCTATAAGACATTTTGATTTAGATTAATTGGATACATATAATTTAGTATGCTCTTACCCTAATATCGCAAGCACATGCATTTTCCAATAACTTTTTAAGCTCTTGATGTTCAGTATCTCTTGATTTGATTTGATCGAATTCAGAACTCATACTCATCATGGAAAGAACATCAGCTTCGGTCATACGAGGTTTCATCATAGTATTGAAGATCTCAATACTAGTATGTTTGATATAAAAGTTGGAAGATATACGACCAAGATCTTTGGGTAATAAATAGCCTGTATTTTCATCGAATATAATCATTTGACATTTGGCGAGTTTGCGAGCAGCCAAAGTGATGATTTCATGTCGTTTTCTTCCGAGCAATGGGTCATTCGAAGGCTCTAAATTATCCATACCATAAATCATGGGGTTCTTCTTCATACGAACATACAAATAGGTATAACTGAGCCATGTAACAGCTTCATCAATATTGGTTACAGTACCCAAAGAGATTTCAGCATTCAAATTATCAACAATATTTTCAATAAACTTAGATTCGATAGGATGTTGTTGAGTAATTGCTGATATATAATGCGACAAACGATCATGTGTAGTAAGAATATAACCTACACCGTGAGTTTCGTACTGAGGACGACCTGCACGACCAAAAATTTGGAGTACATCCAAGATAGATAAATCAACGTAACTACCCTTTGTAGAATCATAAACTTGAGTTCCCTTGATGACTACAGCATAAGCCGGTAAATTAACACCCCAAGCAAGTGTAGCAGTACAACAGAGTACTTTAAGAGCACCATCTTGAAACATCTTTTCGGTCAAAGTACGATCAGATCGAAGCATACCAGCATGATGGATACCAAAACCATATTGGAACAGCTCCTTCATTTCTTTATTACGAGATTTCGCTACCTCACGTTTGAATTGTGTGTATTTTGGTGAGTCTGAGCAATCAAATGCATCATTCAAAGCTTCATTTGCAACCTCTTCTCTCAACATTTGTGCAGTTTTAACTGTTTCTTTTCTTGCATGAACGAATACCATGACTTGATGACCATCTCTAACAAGATCTGATACTTTATCGAAACAAGCACGATTCATTCTTTCATTGGAAGGAACAGAATTGGGCTTTCCTTTAATACCCAAGAAATGTTGCTCAAGAGGGACAGGCCTGAACCCATTGTCAAAATAGAACAAACCTTGATAAGGATTAACTCTCAAAAATGCAGCAACATCTACGTAATTGGGAAGAGTAGCAGACAAACCAACAATACGAATCAGGGATTGACTTGATTCAACTTGACGAAGAGTTCTTGCAATGATACTCTCAATAACAGCACCACGATCTTCATGCAACAAATGCACCTCATCGATAATCAATAATTTCACTTTTTGTGTCAATTCAACATCGCCAGTACCCTTTCTAGTAATAACATCCCATTTCTCGGGTGTAGTAACGATAAATTGAGTAGCACTGATCTCTGCTTTTGTCAACTGCATATCACCAGTCAATTCACGCACACTGATACCCAAAAACTTTAATCTTTTGCTCATCTTCTCTACAATTTCAGCAGCAAGAGCTTTCATAGGAGCAACATAAACAATCTTGAAATCATTCTTGGCAATGGTAAAATCAATCTCGGTTGTTCCTTTTCTGGGTGGAGGGCTACAATGTTGAGTCAAGCATCGAAGCACTGTCAACATGGCAACATCAGTTTTACCCTAGGGGGTCAAAGATATGAATACATGACTTTGAATACGTTGTTTAATCTACTTACTGCACCAGTAGGAGCACAAACAAGCATGTTTTCATTAGTTTCATAGGCTACGGGGTATACAATGGATTGAACTCTGTTCAGAGTTTCATAGGCCTAGGTATGTTCAATTGTTAATTCTCATCCATCAATCAGATATATAAGTTTTAATCAAAATACTTGCCTTGAAAGCACCTCGAGCCAAAGCATCCATTTCAGAAATAGGTATACGTCTTTCGCCAGTACGAATTGGAGCTACCTTAGGAACAGGAATGGTGGTTTCTTCATAATCATTAAATTCTTCGCGAACAGTACCTGCAGGTAGCGCATATCTTGTACCAAACAGTGATAAAGTACCACCAGCTTGGGCTGATTGATATACATGAGGATAAGATGCAGCAGTTTTTGTCTTGTAATTGGAGCTAAATAATGGCGCTTGGCTTGCATTAATCAATGCATCTTCTCTAGCTTGTCGTAAATCTTCTCCATCAAATCCCAAAATACTCATCGAAACAGCATTAGCATCATCTACCGATATGATTAGATGCATAACCAAGACTATAATCGCAAAAAAAATATCTTACCTTCTGTTCGATTTTGGTTCTTTGTGGCTCTTTTTTGCTCCTTTCTTAATCGTTTCTCTTCTCTCAATTCTTTTTCTGATTGTACGATAAACTGAGTACCATATACAGGCCTTTTCGCTTCAGGAGTGGGAGCCGTTACTCTTCCTTTTGGATGTTGTTCATCATAATCAGACATGCGAATAATGTTGTGTACAATAGTTGAACGATGAGAAATGAGATCAGCAATAAAATCCAACGCTTCGTATCCCAATAATTCAACTAGAGAAATCTGAATATCATCATCTGTATCGCCAGAGCGAATAATTGTAAATATATCTGCGCTTAGTTGACGTTCATCGAGTCCAAGATCTTTCTGATTAGTAACCTGGTTTCGAGCTTGTCTATAATACCAAATTTTAATATCTTTTTTTTTTTCGATAAATATATACAGAAACTTACTGTAAAAGCCAATTGCGATCATATATGGCTGCAGTACCAGTGGATGGCACACTATTTAAAGTTTGTTGCGGTGCTTCTGGCATTGGCTCTGGTATGAATTCTGGCTCATGCTTTTGTGATAAAGGTGCAATGAAAGGTTTCGCGGGTGTGTTGAACTCAATATCATCTCCAAAATTTATATCAGGCAATTCTATTTACAACAAAACAATTTAATAGTTGCTCCAAATATTTCAAAACATTAAATACCTTTTGTCGCGTTATTGTCTTTGTTATATTTCTCGACAAGACTGCAAAAGGCTTTGACAGACTCATTCCAGTCATTTTTGCTTTCAATAGAACGAGTTAAAAAATCGGAAGGTTGGCTTCTAGCTTTCCCTTTTCCTTTGGAGGAAGTAGGATTTGCTGTTGATAATAGTTGATGCAGCACTGCGCTAAAAGGTGCCGATGCTACCATCTTGTATAATATATGTTTTTCGCTTGAAATATGTAAATAACAAAACAAAAAAAAGGATCCACATATAAAATTTAATTCCTCTTTAAATAGGGATGTCAAATATCGTCGCAGCAGGAGCAGCATTTGCTGCGGTGAGATGATGGCGGGGATCAAAGAAACTGTACAGAATATGCACGGGTGAATCCATACCGATACATTTTGAAAGTATATCTGTCCGAAAATAGAAGGATTAATACCAGAATTAGGGATGCTGTCGAGCCCAGCTTATACTAATAAATTTGGTTGGCAAAACCTTGCTCGACACCAATGCTAACCAGACTATGTGCACTGGCTTAACATTGACCAAAAACTGACCTAAAATCGATTGTAAAAATTAGGCACCAAATTTGAGATATTAATTTTTGTATTCCAAAGGTATATTCAGCTAACAATTACTCTGCATTTTTTATTTTAGCGAAAAATATTGATTTTTCGTCGAGATAATCGAAATAATAGTGATTTATCACAGCTTAAAGCAATGATAGCTGCGTTCCAAAATCGGTTTGATGACAAATCGACCAAAAAATGATTCAAAAAACAAAATCGTTTAATAGTTCAAGAACTGCAAAGTAATTTGAACTAGCTTATTAAACGGCTTTTATACACTTTTGAATTCTGCATCCTCCTAAACAAAATTTAGACAAATTTTTTATATTAAATTTTACGTAAAATGTGATTGAAATTTTGGAGATTTTTTGAAGGTACACATTATTTTTTATAAAAATGTTTTACATATAAGTAATGAAAATGATGTGAAATACCATTCTCTATCGATCAAACTTTTGCGAAACCTTCTATCTACATTTTTCGTAGAGAAAACGAGATTTTTGTCGATTTTTTTTTCAAATTCAGAATTTGGGATGAGGGTATATAAGAGAAAATTTGAAGCTAGAAGCGGAGGAACCTCTATGTGCACATTTTTGAGAATTTCTCCATGAAAAATCAATATTTTAAAAAAACCTAAATTGGGCTCGAGAGAGCTCAATGAGTTGATGACATGAATGTAAACAAAACTCTGCTTAATTTAGCGAATATTTTGAAATCTACTACAAAAATGTCAAAAAAAAATGAAAAAAAAAAAAAAAATGCTCAGAATGTGCTCATATTGAAATATATCAGAGAACACTTCAAAACAGGTACGTTTCATTATCAAAAATTGTTAGTATAGCTTAATTTTTTGTAGAGATATGAAGCCTCAAAGTTTTTAATATAGCAGTGAAATATGCATAAAAATCTGAAACATTAACATTAAAAAATTAATGCCAACTCCAAAAAATAGGATATTTCCGGATACTTGTTTTTGGATTAAAATTGAATATCTCAGGTACATTGACATATAATTTACTTTTGGTGTTATTTAGTAAAGAAAAAGCAGAGTAGAGATGAAAAGTGAGACTCAGGTTTCAACGAAAAGCAGTGAATTATGTTATGTTAATACTATATCCTAGGCCGCACATTCAGCGTCTCAGTCGATATTCGGTATTATAGTAAATTAACAGGCGGCGTCCACATTGATTCACATGCATCGTAATTAATTGGTGTAATGGCCTTAGATAGTAATTCTGTGTAATAATAATAGTTACAATGAAAAGTATATAAATGCATCCTCTGGATGTATTGTTAATAAAAAGTGTAATATTTTGGCAAGATTATTTCTTAAGACTGTTTTGACATTTCAAATTCTACGTGTTTTTATGTCTTCTTTTATGCGATACGAAATGAATTCAGAGATAGACAGCATGATGCGACTAATTAATATACATTTTGCATTGCCTAAAGGTAATTGAAGCTCCGATATTAACAGTAAGACATAAACATATTTTTTAAAACGCATAATGCAAATATGTATTTAATTAAACCCCTATGACAATAGGGGTGATTATAACATCGACAGTATCATTCCCCCTGTTAATTAACTACGGCCGAACTATGCTTCTCTTGGGCATGATGATCTGCACAGGTGGATGGAATAAAACATTTTGTGCTGACCAGGCAACTCAGATGAGCAGAGCAATGAGATCAAGATTTTTTAGTCAATTTACTAAAGTATATCAATCATAATATAATTAATAACGAAGATTATTTGAAGGATTTCAAGCAGGTGTGAGTTACTCTGGTTCAACAGAATTGCCTTATTGACTAGATACAGGCGTATTCAGTTTAAAACGCTTGAAACAATTCAATTATGTTAATTTACATGTTTTATCATCTCTTGTTCATTCGATTGCTATATTTGATTTTAATATTTCGTTTATACTGTTAATCAATTCGTTCGTCCATTAGAGTTAACTCACCATCCTTGATTAGCGTATCCTGTATAATAATAACGGTCCATTATTAGTTCATGGTATGCAAAACTATTAAAAGGCGTCATCTAATCTCAAATTTATCTGATTCAGCTGCGGATGCTAAACTAGCACTACGGCCGAACTATTATGCCTCCCATGGGCATAGTGATCTGCACAGATGGGTAGAATAAAAACTTTTATGCAGATCAGGCAGCCCAGATGAGCAGAGAAATGAGATCAAAGTTTTTTAATCAGTTTATTAAAGTATACAAATCATAATATAATTAATAACGAAGATAATTTGAATGTGTTTTACCAAAACTAATAAGAATTAGACAAGAGTAAAAGGTGTCGTTTTATTCAATGTAGAGAATGAGATTATATATAGAAGAGATTATCAAATGATACAATAGCTATTGATGGTGTAACAATAACAATATCCTGATAATACAACTACTGTAGCGTTATATCTAGATTCTGATATAACAGAATGGTTTAAAGTAGATGTGAGTTACACCGATTCAACAGAATTGCCTTATTGACGAGATATATCAATTTGAAATTTGGGGTTTGAAAGAATTCTACCCAAGTTGTTCTTTCGGGGACCAAATGGGAACAACGACAACAACCTGTTTCGTAACACTAAAAGTATTTATGCCTTTGTAAATTTCTGTTTTTAACACACAAAATCTTTTTTCTCCCCTCCTCCTACTCTTTCCTCAGCTCTTTTATTTACGTTTAAAATTACAACAGAAAGATCAATATTTTTTTATAAACTGAAATCAAGAAGCAGGTACAAGTACATGTTTTTCCTATTGTTCATTTGAAAATTAATTATTAACTGTTAATGTTAGGGTGCGTTATAATATCTTTTTCGAACAAAACAAGCATCCAGGATTTAATTATTTTGTTCCATTATCCACGTTATAACCAATGCTTTTTTGGTCTAAAGTCGATATCTACCTGGAGAAAAACTGATAATTATAAAAGTATGTGTAGTATTGACTTGATTTGAATGAATGAATGAATGAATAAACTCATGTTAGTCTACTTAGTGGCCAACAGCTAAGGAGAGGAAAACAAGATGTTGTCTTGTTGTATATTATCCCTACCAACTATCAAAGATACACCATAATTATTACTTATTAACTTGTTATTAATAATTGATTTTACTAATAAATCAATTTTTATAGGTCAAACGTTTGTTCTGGTAAGGCATTGAATAAATTGGCTCGGGACAAAGAGGGTAAAAAGGTGGCAATAGGTCCCAGTGTTGGCCGTGTTTATGGTTTATGGTATTGGAGAGGTAAGACTAAAACTTAATGTAAATCATCTCTAGCGCATAAATTAACAAGTAAGACTATATCATCATCAAATAAGCTACCATACAATATTAACATGTATAAAGGTTATAGCAATAAGCTTGAATCAAGTGGGTACAGCATCGTAAATTCTTGAAAAAATTCTGAAGTATTATAAAATCTCTTATTTTTAAGTCTTACAAGGCTTATAAGTGGAACATTAATTTCAAAAATTATTCTTGTCCAGATCATCAATTTTGACATTTTTTAATTTTTTTTTTCTGATTTTGCAAATCTAGAGTTAATTCCACTACCAATTATAAAAATAAAAAATATACACATATGCAGAATTTAGCGCTCTATTTGCTTAATAAAAAACAGTGAATATTTTTATTGTAAATATTACATGAAAATCCTTTAATCAAAATTCCGTTTTGGGGGCAAAAGTGCAAATTTTCATTACTTAACATTTAATATTAAGCTTTTATAAAATGTGTATTAGTCATGGCTACAATTTTCTCTCACAATGTAGTATATTTAAACGTTGATTTTGGTATCAAAAATTGATTTTCCTGTTTTTTGATCAAAATCATGAGTGTTGGTAAGGATAAAATGAGTCCCAAAAAATGTCCGCTACAAAGTCTGAATTTTCAGACCATACATGGTTAAATATAAGAAAAGTAAAAAAAAAACACATTTTTATTTAAAACTTAGATATATACTATAGTATAATAAGTAATAAGAGGCGTACCCTTTCAATCTTGCTATGTTCAATTATGGGATCGCTCTAGGGGCTCGTTTTTGCAATTTTTTAATGAATGTATGATATGACAGATGGTTTTTCTGGTACAAAATGCATGTTTCTATGATAACAGATATTGGCTATTATTTTGTTTAGTTTATTGGTTGATGCGCTGTAATGCTGCTTTTACATTGGCTGAAATGAGCAATTTAGCAGGGGTTTAATTGCACTAAATAATGTAAAGCCTTAAAAATCCTTTTCTATGTGTGTTCCTCTCTTTTTGTTGCTATCATATTTCAAGGATATATTCACCATTTGATAAGGCATATCAAATTATCATGCTGGTATTCTTTTTTTATATCTGAGTATGCATGCTAACGTAATAAGGGACTAATGGTTTTAATATAGGTAGCAGTCTATGTTCGAGACTGATATTTTTATTTAACCGTATTCTAAGATCAAATATCAATATTTACTACTGTATTGTTGGACGTATTTCTTGATTACCAGATCAAATCGAAGGCAACAATGATATTTATATCTACTCAATGAGAAACTAGAACTGGCTACAAACCCACGAAATGTTGTGCCCAGGTGTATCTTGTTATCTTTTTAGCCATCATATTCAGTGATCACAACAGCCCAGACTATAATGTGCGGCCTATCTGGGCGCAAAGAAATCATCTTGTGCAGCACAGGTCGGCCGTAGTGTAGCATCAAATTAATTATGTTGACTCACAATAAAGTAAGGCGTTTTATCAAGTAAAATGTTGGCGTTAAATGTATTTCAGTTAGATTGAACAGATAGAGATAATGATTTATGCAGAGACCTATGAATGTGTTGAGAGCTCAGATCTATGAACACAAAAAAATGATCCAAATTGTGATACTTCGTCGACCTGTACGAGATTTGTTTTGTGGCGATACCTGGTGGCTGAAGTATAATTTAGGCGTTTAATTGCCAAATGTATTGAATCAAGATGAAGTAGGTTAATTGATACAGTATAATAGTGGATAATAAATTCAATGTCATTTATTGAATGGGTGAATATAAATGTATAAAGCAAAATTACATTTGAATCAAAATACCAATTATTCTGATTAGCATTAATAGAATGTTCAAAAAGCATAGTTAAGTGCAATCATTACTACTAAATTGCATAATTTGATATGCAGAAAACCTTTGAAGCATTCATTCTTCTTTTTTGGCAGTGCTACAAACCATCGTTCAATATGACTAAATATTAATGAATTAGAGAAAAGACGACTGGTAAAAAACTGATACCCAACAATGTACATTGACGTCAAGATAGATAAAAAGCGCATTCATTTTGTAGTCGAAATCGCAGCATTTTGATGGATAGAAATCACAGGACCAAGATGTTGTGTTTGCCTCAGGATTTTTAAAAAGGTTTAGAAATAAGTATACTTCATCAAACTTACTTAGATTTGAATACTCACTATATGCGATTAGTACCATTTTGTCTTTTATTTAATTGTCGTATTATTAACAATCAAGCTTTTCATAACTTATAAAAATGACAATGGAATGTTTCTAATTTTAAAATGACATTTATCATAAGGCGGGCTGAGGGCTGATGATACGTTTGATACTACTGTAGATGAAACTAGTCAATTTAATTTATGAAGTTTGAATGCAAATACCGCGGAACCATATGTAGTAAGTACTCAAGTTTGTTCTAATAAAGGATTGAATAAATTGGCTTGGGACAAAGAGGGTAAAAAGGCGGCAATAGGTTCAAGTGATGGCCATGTTTATGTTTATGATATTGGAGAGGTAACACTAAAACTCAATATAAATTACTTTTAGCGCAGTAATTATGAAGTAAGACAATATCATCATCAAATAAGCTACCATACAATATTAGCATGTATAAAGGTTATAGCAATAAGCTTGAATCAAGTGGGTACAGCATCGTAAATTCTTGAAAAAATTCTGAAGTATTATAAAATCTCTTATTTTTAAGTCTTACAAGGCTTATAAGCGGAACATTAATTTCAAAAATTATTCTTGTCCAGATCATCAATTTTGACATTTGTTGCGGGGGTAAAATCTTTGGTTGTTTTTATCAGTAATTTGGAAATGAATAGAATTGGTAATGAAGATTCAAAAGGGACAAGGTTTAGAGTTTATAAATTTGAAGAGTTTTGAGAATGTTTGATCTGTTTAACTTAAATATTGCAACTGCAATGACACTTTTTAGATTCTTGAACAGACGTTTATTTATTGACAAAAATGAATTACCTGCAATGACACTTTTTAGATTCTTGAACAGACAAGAGAAAAGAAAGGTCATTACACAATTACCAGACTTATATATACAAAAAAAAAGAGTGGTAAACAAACAAATGATTATGGCCATACACCTGGCATACCTAACATAACAACAGTTTTTTTTTTTTTTTTTTTTTTTTTTTTTTTTTTTTTCTATTTTTCGTTTCAGATCACATTTTTTAATTTTTTTTTTCTGATTTTGCAAATCTAGAGTTAATTCCACTACCAATTATAAAAACAAAAAATATACACATATGCAGAATTTAGCGCTCTATTTGCTCAATAAAAAACAATAAACATTTTTATTGTAAAATATTACATGAAAATCCTTTAATCAAAATTCCGTTTTGGGGGCAAAAGTGCAAATTTTCATTACTTAACATTTAATATTAAGCTTTTATAAAATGTGTATTAGTCATGGCTACAATTTTCTCTCACAATGTAGTATATTTAAACGTTGATTTTGGTATCAAAAGTTGATTTTTCTGTTTTTTGATCAAAATCATGAGTGTTGGTAAGGATAAAATGAGTCCCAAAAAATGTCCGCTACAAAGTCTGAATTTTCAGACCATACATGGTTAAATATAAGAAAAGTAAAAAAAAAACACATTTTTATTTAAAACTTAGATATATACTATAGTATAATAAGTAATAAGAGGCGTACCCTTTCAATCTTGCTATGCTTAATTACGACGTCGCTCTAGGGGCTCGCTTCTGCAATTTTTTAATGAATGTATGATATGACAGATGGTTTTTCTGGTAGAAAAATGTATGTTTATGGTAACAAATATTGGCTATTTTGTTTAGTTTATTGGTTGATGCGCTGTAATGCTGCTTTTACATTGGCTGAAATGAGCAATTTAGCAGGGTTTTAATTGTGCTAAATAATGTAAAGCCTTAAAAATCCTTTTCTACGTGTGTTCTCTCTCTCTTTTTGCTTTCATATTCGAAGTTTATTATTTACCGTTTGATAAGGCATATTAGATTTGAATGACCAAACTATATAATTTGATAAATCTAGGTTGATATCACATGCTTATGAGAGCACAAAAAATGGCAATTAATCATAACAAATCGACTGTAAACTGCATAAAATACACAAATTGGTAGATTTCAATCAATAAAACTTCAGCTACATGTCTAAGTACCTGTAGAAAATTGAGGGCACTACACAATGCTCAACATTGATTTACATGTATATACTTTTGATTAAGTCATTTAAAATATTTATTGAATTTCATGAATAGTTTGACATATTATTCTGCTTCAATATTTAATAAAAAAATGTACTAAAATTTTAGCTGTACTTGTTGACAAAGTATTTGCTCTCATTACTCTGGATATGCTAAGCTTTCCAACATCTCCATGTAAAAATAATTGCTTTCTCTGAATGTATGCTTATTTCTAAGTGGTCTTGATAAGTCTTCATCAATGTCTTCAAATAAATAATCTTCAATACAAAATATATCAACTGAGGAAGAAGGTCCTACAGTACGAATACGAACGCACTATTATATAAACATCATTAATTATCAAATCAATTGTAAAGTATTTATACTGATTACTCTAGATGTATCCTGCTGTTCTTGTTCCAGCTTTCTTCTTCTACTATTGACTATCGTCATTTCATTTACTGTATGTAAGTCAGCCTTTTCGATAGTGGGTGAAGAGCAAGGCGAGCCCTCAAATTGATTGGGTTGCGATTGAGGATCAAACTCTTCAAGAATAAGATTCCATACGTAAGTTGCAGGTATATTATGGCGGATCTGGCAAAGAGGGGTAGTCTCTTCAGTGGTATGAGTAATCTTCTTAACAGGAGACAAATAATGTAAGATAGAATTTCTGTTTTTATCCTGCGAATGCTTCTTCTTGATGTTATTTCTTGTACCAGTTTTGATAGTGGTTTGAGATTTAGGTAATACTTCATAGATGGGCTGTGGCACCTGTGCCGCAAATTGCTGCTTACTCTCACCTTCTACACATGTAAGCGTTTTCTCTTTATTGACGGGAGTGTTCCTTGACTTCCTTGCCCTAAAGAAGGAATTTAAGGTCGACATGACTTTTTTGCAATTCTCAAATGTAGGCAAGAAAAAAGATTATGTATTTTACGTTGGCGACAGAAAACGCCAAAATATTCGCGCTTTTGCCAGGTCGTCAAACCGGAGTCGTCGTTTATAGTCCAATGCAGAAGAAGCATTTCATCGGAAGCCTATTTTGTTGAAATTTGTATAGGATTTTATGCTCATTCTGTAGCTAGGATATTAGAGAAATCGTATTGAAATATGCCAATACATTTGAATGTGTTTTCATGGTAATAGAGGCTACTTTTTGGCATTCTGTTTGTCGGACAGAAGGTGTAAGCACTGCATATGTCTCGTTTTTATTGGCTATCTTCCTCTACCCAGAACCCTCCCGTTTTATCAATGTGGAGAACAACAAAGGCTGCATTCTCCTGCGTTAAATCCCAGCATTTTGTGGTTGACGTTTTCTTTATCCTTTTTATTAATAAACGATATGAATTTAGCAGAAGGTAGATAAAAAGAAGGCTCTTTATATTTAGAATTTGGCTAATTTCAACAGTAAAGAACATCTTGATTTAAATATTATAAAGGCTTTAAAAGTAGAAGGTGAACAAGTCGGCGAATGGACTAAACTCGCAGAAAAAGTCGCAAACGTGTTTAGCCAACTAGACTACTTGAGCTCGAGTTTTTTACAGGTACTAATACATATTCCTGTTTATATATTGAATCATTTATCATAAATTATTGCTTAGAATGATGGAATTGCTTATAAACTATGTCCGATTGATAAAATGCAAGCGCAAGAAGGCATTATGGAGCTTACAAAAGTAAGGGGCTACGATAAAGTATAACGAACAGTATTAATTTGATGATCAAATAGTGTCCACCCATCATAAAATCTACCATCGTCATACGCTCAAAAAGATTACTGAATGCCATAACTCAAAGTAAGAAAGAGGATATTGCAGTCAGGCATTTAAATATCTTTATTATATTATTCCAGGTAACTGAAAGCATGTTATATACTATGTATATAATAGCTTTACTTATTCTACTACTAGTGCAATTTTTTACTGGATGATCAACTTGAAACAAGCGCATTTCCAGAGATATGTGAAGCCATTGCAAACTTGGAGCCAGATCTACAAGATCAATTATTTCGTTTTTTAATAGAGCCAGTTGTTCCAAATGATGAAAATACAATGCATATTGACATTACAAAAGAGGATTACACACAACAATTTAGAAAAATTCTAAATCTATATCAACAATTTGTGCGTAAAAGGCTTTTATATCGTTCACCATCATCCAACTCCAACAGTGGTGGGTTCAGTCCAAATTCAGATCCATCAGTAATTGATGCTACCAAATGTTTAGCAGTGTTATGCAAGTATTTCCATGATTTGAAAGCATTTGACTCTAATTTTACAAGTTAATTATAGATCGAATGAATGAAAACGAAAATTACATCTCTTATACAGAGTTTTATAATGAAGCAGTAAATGAACAGTTAGAAATCAAAGAAGATTTTCCCAATTTTAAAGATAAAAAAGGGTAATTGCTTTGGTTTGAAGAGAAAAATAGAGCATTCTAACCTTCTGGATAGATTTTCGTTTTGTGATTATCCATTTATGCTAAATTCTGCTGTAAAAGCAGATGTTCTCAAAGTGGAAAGTGTATTTCAAATGAGACATGAGTTACAGGATGCTTTTTTCAGGGCATTATTTCAAGGTAAGCAAAATAATACAGCGTGATTAAAGCAGTAATTAAGCATATGAATAGGTGTGAATAGTCCTTACTTGGTGCTGGAAATACGCCGAGATCACATCATATCAGATACCTTGTTACAGGTAACGGGAAGCAAGTAATTCTGTACGCATATCATACTAAATGTTTCTGTATATAGTTGGAGGAAAAATCAATTCATGATCTGAAAAAGCAATTAAGAGTTCAATTTCTTGGTGAAGAAGGTGTAGATGAAGGAGGTGTTCAGAAAGAATTCTTTCAACTCATAGTTCGAGAGATATTTGACCCAAAATATGGAATGTTTACATTCAACGAAGAATCGAGGTTATGCTGGTTTAGCCCAAATCCTGTGGTAGATGACATTAATATCCGGGAATATAAACTTGTTGGTTTATTATTAGGCTTGGCTGTTTATAATAGTGTGATACTTGATCTGCATTTCCCTTTAGCCTTGTATAAAAAAGTTATGGATGTGGAAGTTGGGCTATCTGACTTAAAGCGACTAGATCCTGTAAGATTTTAAATGCATTTATTGAACACAATAGTAATTGTATATTTAGAGCTTAGGCAAAGGACTGGAGAGATTGTTATCATTTGATGGAGATATCGAATCAGAATATGATCGTCCATTTCAAGTTGATGTTCAGTCATTTGGTCATATTTTTACCTGTGATTTGAAACCATTTGGATCCAAAATACAGCTGAATAACGAGAATCGAACCGAATTTGTAGGTTTATATACAAATTTTGTATTGAGCAAATCGGTAGAAAATCAGTTTAACGCATTCAAAGAAGGGTTCGATTTAGTGTGTCAAGACAGCGCAATAAAGGTAAAGTGAAAAGCCTCGCAATGTACATGCATTAATGCTGTTAAATTAGATTTTTAGACCTGAAGAGGTAGAGCAACTTATTTGCGGAAGTTCAGATTTGGATTTTGATGCTTTAGAGATATCTACTGTTTATGATGGAGGTTGGACAAAAGATTCTGATATAATCAAGTGAGTTTTTATAGGAAAATGTGCTAAAATCATAGCACTAATTGCATTGGTTAGGTACTTTTGGGAAATCGTGCACTCATTTTCATACGAAGAAAAAAAGAAACTATTATTTTTTGCTACAGGATCAGATAGGGTAATAAGTGTATTTATCATTATAGAAAATAAGCTCATCATGGTTTAATTCAGGCACCAATTGGCGGTTTGAGTAAATTACAGTTTGTTATAGCAAAAAATGGTGGAGATTCTGACAGGTAATATCTATACTATTCACTTTTAAATCATTAGAGCTTATTTTATATTCAACAATTGTAGATTACCAACATCTCATACATGTTACAATGTATTGCTCTTGTGTGAATACAGTAGTAAAGAAAAGTTAAAGGAAAGATTGCTGACAAGTATCAGCAATGCAGAAGGATTTGGCATGATTTAATGCCCTTTTTTTTTTAACAATAAACTTATTGTTAGATTTATTAGTGTTCTTCGATACAAACGATGATAGTTTATGTTTGATTATATATAGTACATTTATTCAGATTTCGCATTTTTCATTCGCGCAAATTGTTCCTAAATAAACTTAAAGACATGGCCTTCTTTCATAGACAATTTGCAATTTATTAAACGATCTTGTTCCAGACGAGATTCCTTTTCAATTGTTTGTTTATACATTAATCAGATATGCAATGGCTATGAACCGAATATATCAATCTAGACATAAAATAATGGGATCTACAGTTTTAGAACAAGTTCCTTCCGAAAGAGTGTAGTATGATATCAAAAACAAAAGCTGACATCTCCTTCCGGACCGATCAGCTCTACTGACGAGGATTTACCTTTTTCTGCTTATGGTGTAAGTATCATCAATAATGAAGATCAATCTGTTGTTAGAATGGGAAGAGTTGTAGGTGATGTAGATATTGGTGTATTGCCCGAACATCAAAAGAAAAGTGTTGGTAAACTCACTATGAAGGCTTTGATGGGTTGTGTTGGCAAGAAAAAGAAAAAAACTTCCCTAATTGTCTTTCTGCTAGTAGTAACACTATAGAAAATATATTCTCGTTCTTGAGAGAAAATAAATCAAATGCTTGTTTTGTGCTACTTTGATTTGAAAGATTGATATTTCTCAGCAACTGTTTCATCTCATTTTTTTTTCTTTCTTTTTTCCTACTTTTTCATGCAAATTTCAGTTACAAAATGAGCTCTTATGTAGATCCATTTCATGACAGAGCACCATTCAATGTACGCATTGTAAAATTTGGTTGTCTTAATTGTGGTAGAAGATGGCAAAGTGCTAATGGTAGTCTTCAAGATTATCAAAGATGCAAGGGTTGCTTCGAAAAAACTTTTCCATCCAGTTACAAAATATAGGCTCCTAATAAGAGAGGAAATGAGAATAAAGGTACATTTCGTCCACACAATAGTGAACTTTGTGGTAAATGTGATCGTCTTGGTTATTCATGTATGGAAATTGAAGTTGATGATGGTCAGGATGATATTATTGTTATTGCAGCTGATGAAGAAGATGTTGTATTGACAAAATCAAATGATTTATCTTCTTTTATTGTTGTCAAAGAGAAAAAGACCAAAAAGGTCAAACCTAAAAAAGACAATAAGGTTAGCCCCATGAAAGGTAAAGAAAAAGCTGATCCAAAGCAGCTGTTTGAAAAGGTCAAAAAACCCGTTGTTTTGTTTATGAAGAAAGATGAAGAAGAAAAGCCAAAGCTACAACAATTGGTTCCAACAGATAAAACTATCCAAGACACTACTAACAAAGTTCAGGGCAAGTTTTCCTTGTTGAATATTGATGAAAAGCAGCAAGATATTGATTATTACTACTACAAAAACGATGACCAATTGAATATGAAAGAATACAGCTATGACTTGGATGAACAAAAGATGTTTGAAGAGAATTTCGCCGATCAGACAATCCTTTGTAGATGATTGATGACAATACAAAAGGGACCATAAAGCTGAATTGACTAATGAAATACTATAATGTAGTAGCATTCAATGTTGCAAAATCATTAAATAAAATTCCTGGTTTATAACATCTCACAGTACCTATTTAAAAATGTTGATAATTTTGGCGCCTGTCCAATATGATATTAACTCAAATGCTGTCAGTTAAATATCTAAACAATTAATTTATGCCGTTTTACTACATCAAATGCTTTGAAGTTTTGCATATTCACTGTTCAACATGTTCAGTTTATTATAATAATTTTTTTAGGAAAATTCATTTAAAGAATGCATAAAATTTGAAGTGTCCAATTAGTGTATGCTGAGCAGCAACTTTTTGGGACGAATGTTTGATATCAATTCATGCGAAAAATCTCAATAAATCTCAATTATTAATGCTTTCACTCACTCTCGTATATTGTATCAAACTAGAATATCAAGACATGTATGATATATGCTCTTATAATGAAATGGTTTCATGATTTTCTGTAAAAACATAGCCCCCCAATGTTGGTTAGCTGACCGAGATTAATACCTGTTCGACGTAAATCAAATCAGTAAGTATCTGTTAAATTATGTTGCAGTTTTAGAATAGATATATATTTAGAATATTGTACCGTAGCTCTCTTATGCTTCTTTCTTTATCTAAATTCCAAAAAATGAGTTTTTACAAGGATATTCAATATACCAAAGCTCCACATAGCGTACGCATAGTTAAATTTGGATGTGAAAATTGCGGCCGAAGATGGCAGAGTGCAAATGGAAGCCTGAAAGACTATCAAAAATGCAAGAATTGCTATACAAAATGTTATCCTTCTAGTTACAAAATCCAAGCACCAAATAAAAGAGGAAATGAAAATAGAGGAACATTTCAAGCTCACAATACTGAATTATGCGGCCGATATGCTCGTTTGGGCTACTCGTGTATGGAATTGGGCAATTCAGTCGATCAAGACAACATCATTGTTAGCGCAGCAGACGATGAAGAGGTTTTATTGACCAAATATAATGACTTGTCCTCATATATTGTCACCAATGAAAAGAAAAACAAGAAGAGTAAGGTTAAGAACGATAGCGAGACTAATGTTGGAAATGTTAAAACAGATATTCAAAGTTCAATCGTATTGTCTATGACATTCAATGACAAATCGTCTGCTCAGAATGACAATCAGTTGAATGCATCTAATGTAGAAGATGATATAAAAGACAATATTTCTGCATTGGAGATTGGTGAAGAAACATGTTACTACGATAAAAATGACGAGGTTTTAAACCTGGACGACTATAAGTATTTGGATGATGAGCAAAAGATGTTTAGAGAAAACTTTTCTGATAATGTAAATGATGATCAAGTTTATCAATAGCCCATACAATTCTTTACTGTATATATCTGTAGCTTCCAAATTCATCAATAAATGAACATCAATACATGATAAACCAACATCAATAAAAACATTCATTTTGTTGTTTTGCAAAAAATGCAGGTGTTAATTTGTAGTTTATATACTTGAATAAGCATTTATAATATAGTGCAAAATAAGTATCTTGGTAGCTATCGAATTAAAATCTTCTATTGGTAGATAATACTAGTGAAGCAAGCGATATTTGAATTGTCAATGAAGTATAAATAATATTTAAAAAGTTTTATAAAGCGAAATTATAAATGGATTTGTTTCTTTAAGCTTTGAGTATGGTTTAATGCGGTTATTGTTATTGTAAGATATTTTTTATTATGGTATTTATTTGAAATTATGCCGCATTTCATTATCTTCATGTTTATTTACACTGGTAAATCAAGCTTATCAAAAGCTATAATTATTTCGATCCCGCACATTTTTTTGGGGGGAGGGGTTTGTCGGACAAGATGATGGATGTTGAGGATATTTGAACAATGGAAGGCTGCAATATGAGAAACTTTCCTTTTTCATTGAGTATTAGAAATGGTATGTATAATAAAAATTATGATAATTAAACGACTGGATGAATGTATAATGGATGAATCGATCAGATGGATGGATGGATATAAATCTATGTTTTTTTCTCGATTTTCAAATTATACATCCATCAAATAAAAAACATGCGTCTTTTCAGTCAAATACTAAAATTATTTATATTATAGCCTTTCGTCAAGCAACAAAAGAACAAGGCCTACTTCAAGCGTTACCAAGTCAAGTATCGTAGAAGAAGAGGTAAATAAATCATTGGAATTGATCATAATGGATATTTGGACATTAGAGTTAAACATGTTTTTTGAATAGAGGGTAAGACCGATTACTATGCTCGTAAGAGACTTGTCGTTCAAGCCAAGAACAAGTACAACTCTCCCAAGTATAGATTGGTTGTCCGTTTCACCAACAAGGACATCATCTGTCAAATCATCTACGCCAAGCTCCAAGGTGATTTCGTTCTCTCTGCTGCCTATGCTCATGAACTTCCCCGTTATGGTGTTAAGGGTGGTTTGACTAACTGGGCCTCCGCCTATGCTACCGGTCTCCTCCTTGCTCGTCGTACTCTCGCCAAGCTCGGTCTTGCTGACAAGTACGAAGGTTTCGCTGAGCCCGATGGTACCGTTCAATTGATTGAAGCTGCTGAGGATGCTCCCCGTCCTTTCAAGGCTTTCCTCGATGTCGGTCTCGCTCGTACTTCCACTGGTGCCCGTGTCTTTGGTGCCATGAAGGGTGCTTCCGATGGTGGTATCTTTGTTCCCCACAACGGTAACCGTTTCCCTGGTTTCGATATTGAGACCAAGTCCAACGATGATGAACTTCTCCGTAACTACATTTACGGTGTTCACGTTGCTGAATACATGGAATACCTCGAAGAAGAAGATGAGGAACGTTACAAGAAGCAATTCTCTACTTTCATCAAGCAAGGTATCACCTCTGATAAGGTTGAGGATATGTACACTGAAGCTCATGAGGCTATCCGTGAGAACCCTGCTGCTCAACTCGCTGAGAAGAAGGGTAAGCCCGCTAAGCCTTACCGTAGACTCGTTGCCCTTAACAAGAAGCAACGTCTCAACAAGATCAAGGATGCTAAGGCTGCTTACGAAGCTTCCAAATAAATATTTTAATGTTGCTTTTCAATGTAAAAAAATAAAATTTATATATCATTTTTAAACATTTTCATCTAAATTCTGATCCTGATCCCTGGGTTTTAAAAATATTGGATGTTGATCTGGAGAATTCATTACCATAGCAACGAAATGGTTTCCATGTATATTGGGTTGCTATCTTATTGTGTTTTATTTCTCATAAAATTAAAGGCAAATATTTGGTATTTACTAAATGATTCCATGCTTTTGAAATTAGAGTTTAAAAAGCGACATTTTCAAGTTACAAAATCTCGAACTTGTTGTACAACTTTTTGTATAATAATGTGAACAATATAACCGCCGACCTGTAAGGATTCATTAAAAACGATACAAAATGATTATTTTTAAGGACACTTGTGACCTTAAAAAGGTATATATTGTGTATCGATTTCTTTCTTTTTTTTTTTTTTTTTTTTTTCCTTTTCATTTCCTCATTTATTAAAGCAAAAAATATCAACATGCTATCACATTTAGCTCCTCCAGGTCATTTAGATTTGAGTAAAAATTCACTTCAAATTCCTTCAGGACCTCCTTCACCAACACTTTCAACAACTTCTTTCATGTCTTCTGTATCCTGGATGGCGGAAAAAACATCATCTGAGCTTATTCCAATGTTGAAAAATGCATACTGTGCCTTAAAAGATAAAGAAAAGGGTATGTATTAATATAAAAAAGGAAATAGAGGAGCAGCGGAGAGGGGTGGGGAAGGGAGGAATTGAAGCTCACAGTTTTATTACTACTACTACTGACTGGTAGCAGTAAACATGTGTGAAATTCTCATGTGAAAATCAACTTATATCATTATTATTCATATATAGATTTAGTACTTGCAGCCGAATTAGGTAAATCGTTATTGGAACACAACCTAAGATTAAAGTCAAGTTACGATTCATTATTGCAATCAAATACACCACCTATTACACCATCCTCATCTACTGCTATTCAAGATGGACTTGATTCCGGTATTGATTCGCCAACATCATCTGATGAAGACGAAGAAGAAGAAGATACAATGAGATTTGTTCCATCAAGAGGAACAAGAGAAGCAATGATTGAAGTATTGGAACGCAAAAATACAGAATTACAAACCAAATTGGAAGTAGCGATGCAAAAACAAGATGAGTCAAGCCGATCAAATTCTAAAAAGACTCGTCAACTTGAAAATGAAATTAGCATCTTGCAGAGTAACCTTGATATTGCATCAGCTAAAATTCAAGAATTACAAGCAATGAATGAACGCCAAAGAAAAATGGAATTATCCAATTCAATAACAACAAATAAACAACAAGAAGAAGATATTCTAGTTGATGAATTATATATTGAAATTGATAAAATTCAGCTTGAAAAAGATCTGGTTGCGCAATCAAAATCAGAATTAGAATCAAAATTAGCTGCAACTTTAAAAGACCTTGGTGATTTAAAGAAGCAATTTGAAAAGTTTGAATTTACTCAACATGATTTTGATAAATTACAAGAAGCTTATGAACGTCAATTTAATCATATTGATGAACTTAATCGTAGTCTCGAAGATCATCGCACTATTTTGCAAAAATTGAAAGACAAAGGCATTAATATTCATTCAACTCGTTCAACTCCAGCACCAAGCTGTTTCGGTGATGATCATAATCAAAATGAATTTCGAAACACTTTGCTTGGTGAACTCGAATCCGAATGGATGAAAAATAAAACAAATTCCACAACAACAACAACAACAGAAGATGATGAATCACACATGTTTCAATTAAGGGACTTTGCTGAATTCACAGAAAAGAAAATGTCTGCATTTTACAATGTACCTTCTATTGGGTTTGAAAGTGTTTTATCTAAAGCAACTGGCATTGATCAAGATCTTTTGGACGATGCACTCGAGTTTATCGATAAAATTGAACGAGAACATAATCAAGAAAAATGTATGAACTTGTACAACACATTTGATGATATGGATGATTGTGATTTTGGTATTTTTGATGAAGCCTTTCCATCATCTGATCTGTATCCCAGCCCTTTGAAACCGGAACAAATGCAAATTCAACGCTTTGTTAATGAGCCTAAAACCTTTGTGGGACGTCTTCGGAACCATGTTATTAAGTTGTTCAATCTCGTTTGGCGATGGTGTAGATTTTCAATGGTACTCACCACTGCACTTTTGATCAGTGCTTGGCAGGGACCTGATTCACTTTTAATCACATATTAAAAAAAAAAAAAAAAGAAAACCTCCAACCACACAGAACACTCCTTTATTATTATTATTATTACTACTATTATTACTTATTACTTATTAACATTCCTGTATACACACAAAATTCAATCAATCGCTCCTTTCATTTTTAGTACTTTATCATTATTATCATTATCATTATGAATATTTCTAATAACTAGTTACATAATATATAAATATGCTTATATTATCATTCATTTATATGTATATTACCCCAACCCCAAATCATTTGTTTAGAATTATCACTTTCCTTTTTATTATAAATATTATTTCAAAAATGATTATCAATCGACCAAAATGGCTTTTCAGCTGCTATTCGCATTTTTGTGATCAGTTTTCCGATTATTTTTAGTTTCTTTTTGGGTATTTGTTGTTGTTGTTGTTGTTGTTGTTGATTAACTAATTTGATTTCATGCGTGGAGGATGACGGTGTATTAATGTGAATAGAAGTACTACTATTATCAGAAGCAAACCCACTTCCGTAATTACTATCATGCGGTGTCATAACTCTGTAAATATTTGAATCTTCATCCTCTAATTCATCAATAGGTCGTTCTAAACTTTGTTGTTCTTTATAGAACCGATATATGTTGCTTTTTCGGTTGCAATCTGTTGATGATGTTGTAATTGTGTTGAATTCATCATAATCATCATCATCGTCATCAGTAGTTGTATTTTCTTCTTCTTGCACTTGTTTTAGTCTATCCTTTTGATATTCTGATGAAGATGGAGGAGGGGATGTGCTTGTTGAATCAAATAGCTTTTGTAATGAAAGCGGTGGAGTTGTTGTTGGGACAGCAGTAGCACTTTGCTGAGAAGGTTCACGATTGTTGCTACTGCTGCTGTTTAAATTACTTGTTTCATCTTGCTTCATATCGTGCTTTGTTGATTCAGGTACACTTGCTTCCAAAATACTAGACTCATTATCCTGAGATTCATAATAATGGCTTGTAGTATATGACACATCCTGGATCATTTCCATATAAGATTGATGCACCCAGTCTATTGGGCTAGGTGGTTTTTTAAGCAATTTACTGCTTAGTTTTGATGAAACTGTACCAGGAGGAAACTGAATTGAATTATACATGATTAAAAGGGGATAGAGAAAGAAAGATATTGTTATTGTTTACGGTTTGTTTTATTTTACCCAGATATAGAAGTATCTGGACATAACTGTATCACTAGATTTACGAAATAAGCCACCTTGCTCTTGTGTTCAGTATCCTTATACAAACATGCGGCAGTTTCAAAATGCAAGTTAAGGCTTCCTCGCTCGCGTTACAAAAGAGCTTGTACTATAGTACTTTACACTGTATATCAAAGAAATATGTCTATAAAGATGCTTAAATACAAATATCGATGAATGAAGCGCTTCAAAACTCGTATGCCTATAATTTACTAAAGTTCCTGTTTGGTAGTTTTACAATTTTAATTTTATAACAAAATTTATAACATTATTGGGTCTATATATCATACTAGGGGAGGGTTTCAGCCAATATAAATGCCCTAATTTTGTTATATGACTTTAACATCACATTTTAAGTAAACGAAATGTCTAGTAATTTGCTATTTGAGATTTAGTGCACCTAACGTGGTTCATTATAAATACTTAATGAGCCAATAGAGCTCAGACTCTTAGATTTTTGAAAAATGCAAAACGCATTATGCGCTATCTGTTCCTGAAAATATTTTATATCTCATGAAAGGCTCAAAAACACGTAAAATCCACAGCTTTTTCCTTGAAAACTGGGTCTCACTTTTCATCCCTAATCTATTTTTTGTTTTCACTAAATAACATTAAGAAAACATTATATGCCAATGTACCTGAGATGTTCAGATTTAATCCAAAAATAAGTATCCGGAAATATCCTATTTTTTGCGGTTGGTATTAATTTTTCAGTGCTAATGTTTCACATTTTTTATGCGTATTTCACTGCTAATGGGTTAAAAACTTTGAGGCTTCATATCTCTAGAAAAAATTAAACTATACTAACACTTTTTAATAATAAAACTTACTTGCTTTAAAGTGCTTTATAACATATTTTAATATAAAAAAATTCTGAGCACTTTTGGTTTTTTTTTTTTCATTTTTTTTGACATTTTTGTAATGGATTTCAGAGTGTTCGTTAAATCGAGTAGCAGTTTTTTTTTTACTCATATCATCGAGCTCGTTGAGTTCTCTCGGATCCAATTTAATTTTTTTCAAAATAATGATTTTTCGTGGAGATATCCTCGAAAATGTGTACAAAAATATATCTTCATTTCTAGCTCCCATTTTTCCCTTGTATACCCTCGTCCCAAATTCTGAATCTGAAAAAAATTGGACAAAACTCTTGTTTTCTCTACGAAAAATGTAGCTAAAAGGTTTTACAATAGCTCGATCGATAGATACTTTTTTTGCACATTATTGCAGTTACTTATATATTAAATTTATTTATCAAAATTAATGTGTATCTTCAAAAAAACCCCACAATTTTAATTGTATTTTACGCAAAATTTAATGTAAAATGTTTGTCTGAATTTTATTTAGATGGATGCAAAATCTAAAACTGTACAAAAACTATTTATTACGCTAGGTCGACTTACTTTGCAGCTCATCAGCCATTAAACAATTTTGTTTTTTGTATCATTTTTCGTTCATTTCAACAAATGTTGCAAACCAGACCTTTCGGCCCTTAAAATATTATCCCCAACATGAATTCATTTCCTCTTCAATCCTTAAATCAGTAAAACAATAACAATCTTTTTTCTATAAATATGCCACCAAAATATGATATTAAATAAAAATTAGCTCTTTTCTTATTTAAAATCTCGATCCCTTATACATTAGTATCTTTTACTTGTTTATAATCTAAATCTTAAGCCTGGAATACATTCTATATAATAGATAACTATCCTCTTAAGTACATTATTGAATACATCCTTGTTAAGTCGTTAGGAAACCGTCAATATTGTTATTACAAATCTTAAGCCTGGAATACATTCTGTTACTAATAGACAGGAAACTATCCTCTTAAGTACATTAATTGAATACATCCTTTAAATTAAGAAAGGAAACCATCATTTTTGTATCTTTTATTATTTACTCTTGACAATTATTTATCTTTTATTATTTACTCTTGACAATTATTACTCTTAAATACATTACACATATCATTTTAAACGATCAGTAACATATTATCTGATCTATTCACTTTATTTCTATTATTATTTTAAATCCCGAAACCCATTTCACAACACAAATAAATTTTGGAGCCCCGGTATGATAAATTTCAAGCTGTGATAAGAACTATTATTTTGGTTATCTCGACAAAAAATCAATATTTTTTGCTAAAACAAAAAATGCAGAATAACAATCAATTAGATCTATCTTGTGAATACAGAAATTAAGCCCTGGATAATGAGTTTTAAGTTTTACAAAATACGAAACTAATACTTACAACTGCAGAAAACAAAGAAAAAAAATTCTATCCTTGTGAATATTGATCCAATTAATCTTCAATTATACATGATAATATATTTAAATATATCCTGCATAAAAAAAGTTTATATTTCTACTTTTACAGATCACTGTAAATTGAGAAAACCATCAGCAAAACATAATGTTTCTGTCCAATAAAACCACCTGTTGTGTCCTATATTTTCATGTTCGATAAATAATACTTAAAAAAGAATACAATTAAAAAAGAATGAGTAATGAATCAGTTCTTCAACTGTACAATAAATGTTATGTCAATATTATATCCTAGGTCGCACATTCAAGCTCGCAGTCAATATTCGGTATTATATATAGTAAACCAACAGGTGTCCACGTTGATTTACATGCGTCTTAGTAGATTGGTGTAATGTTCTTATATAGTAACTCTGTGTAATAGGTATAATGAAAAGTATATAAATACATCCTCTGGATGTACAGTATATTGGCTCTTGTATGTATTGCTCTACATCAACAACGTATTGAATTGTAGTATTGTCTATAATCTATATTAATAAAATCAAATGTAATTTAAAAACCCATTCCAGTAAAAAATGCAATGGAATTTTGAGAACGGCACGATGCTCATGTAAAAACCAATTTGTGGCCATACGATCAGCTCATTATGTTCATGGTCAGATTTTATTATTATGCACAAATAAAAATAATGATATGCTTATGGGCAATTCTACTATTATGTACACATGGGATTAATGTCATGCACATGGACAAAATCTATAATTCTACACATACAGGCTTTTCGTTATGCTAGTGTGTAGTTTCTTTTGTTGTGCCCATGTGCATCTTCTTGTTACCTTTTTAACAATTATTCAGTGGGCACAACAACTCATCAGGCTATACCGTGCAGCCCACCTGGGCACAACAAAATTATCTTGCGCAGCACAGATCGGCCATAGTGGCCTTTATATATAAATCCTTTAAATTTGTGATCATATGGACTTTTTTGAATCCAGTTATATCATTTTATACTTTTCAAGTTAAATCCGCTATTAGGCTAATAATGTTGTAGGTTGTATTTATGCTTTACTTAAAATAAGCCTTTGAATAATTAATAGTAATACAGTCGAACCTTAATTTTTGTATGAAATTTCGATACCTGCATCTTCTTATAACTGCTTGGCATATTTAAACAACCGCATCCGGACTGTCCGGTAATTTTTTCTAGAAATTTAAAGCTTGGAAATATTATTAGATGGCCGCTTCCGAAGATTGTTCGGCTTTTTTTGAAAGAGTGACCATTGGCAAAAATACGAACCATATACTATATTCTATGCCACCAAGTATCATATGTTATCACCTTCTACAGTATCAATTCATCTTACAATCTATTGATTACAACATTTACTGAAGTGTAAAGACTTGATATCGGATATAAAAACCTCCTAGCGTACTAAGTTTAATCCAATGATTACCAAGAACGCTTGGACGTCAATTATAATACCATATTATTTCATCCCAGCGGTTAATTAATCAAGTAGCTATCAAATCACCATCCAAGCACATTTAGTGCAGCATTGAAACAAGGTAATTCACAAGCTCTGCAAGAATGGTTAAATTATGATTGATCCATTTCAATTCTTAGATTACTATTAAACAGATCTAATGGTTCAATAGTACCTTAAGTTACACCTCAGGATCTCAATGTCACATCAATATAAAAGGCTATACTTTTATATCTAAATTAACGATATCTTGTTTTTATTATACAGTTGAAGAACTGATGGGCTTGCTGGCCTTAGTAGATGTAAGTAGCAGGTAACCAACTTGCTGCTCAAACTGGCTGAACGTACAATGACCCATGGATGCTGATAGTTTTGGTGTCGAGCCGGGATTTACCAGCCAAATTTACTAGTATGCATATAATATGCATTAATGAAAAAGGAAAAAATTTGCTAGACATATGCAAAACTTACTAAGAAAAAAAAAAGGAGGATCATATTCGAGGAGAAGCAAGGTCATCGGAGATTCTCTTCCGAAATTCATATCCTAATACCAAAGGGCTTCCCCTTTGGCGGGTTTGAACTCACGAATATGTGTGTCGCACTCAATTTGTAGCGCATGTGCTACCCGTTAATCTTGTCATTCTCCTTTGGTCTAAAATTTTAATCCCCATACATGTGAACATGTATTTGTCAGTTTTTTTTCACTATTTGGGAAATGCAGCAAATTAAGGTGCATTTTTCTTTTTGAAAATCATAATAGAGCTTTCCAGAAATTGGTAGTCGAAATCACCTGAAAAAATGCCAATTTGTGATGGAGATATAAACAAAACTCAATGTTAGTACATTAATATTAAGCTGTATAACACAAAAATTGAATATGGATGAATGTAAAGCAATATTTGCCAAAATGGGAGTTAGTATAACATGATCTACAACGCACAGAAACTCAAGTGGTATTCAACAGATGCTGTTTTACCAAAACTAATAAGAATTAGACAAGAGTAAAAGGTGGGTTTTATTTAATGTAGAGGATGAGATTATATATAGAAGAGATCATCAAGTGATACAATAGCTATTAATGGTGTAACAATAACAATATTCTGATAATACGACTACTGTAGCGCTATATCTAGATTCTGACATAACAGACGCAGCTGCATTGGAAAATTCAGTTTTAGGTATTTCTACAACACCTAGAATTATACTGGAAAACCGAAGTACGCATTATTCATCAAACTAAAGACAGACACCAACTTTCCAATCCACCAGTGTTAAATGCAGATATCAATTATATAATCTCTACCAATGCGAAATAGTAATACGATATACTGTATGAATCAATCAGTTTGACAATTATAATCAATGGTGATAATAATAATAATAATAATAATAATAATAATAATAGGATCAAGGTTTTAAAGTAAGAACAAAAAACTACCAACAGTATGCTAGTAAATTGTAATTTAATATAGTATCATTCAGTATGACCGAATATTAATAAATCAGAGAAAATACAACTGTGTTTAGGACATAGACTATACTGGGTACATGTATTACTAGTAGAAGTGCTCAAAGGATTATGTAGACATTATTCTTAGCATAGAAGGATGAGTATGAGGTGATAATGATGTATGCCAATTTTATTTCATTTAGTTATGTTACATTTAGTCTATGATGAAATGGTGTAGCCTGAGATCCTGAAGTGAGCCAATCATGAACTCGTTCCTGGAAATGGAATTCAACTATTCCATTTGTATCAACATTCACGGTCTAAAGTAAATCAAGCATGAAGATCCTATATACTTAACTTGGTCGTATCCTACTAAACTTGCTATGGCCAACCTATTATATCATCATGTTGTAATCAACTAGTTCTTCAAGAAGATGAAATCATACTTTCATACACTCTGTATTGTAGACTCTATATCCACGCTTCCAAAACATATAAATACCCTGAATCCTGATGTCGTTCGAGATGGATTCGTTATCTTTTACCTACAATATACTCAATAAATATATCTAGTTTTAACTTTATTTTCTAGTTATTCATTGTGTATATTTAAACAAACTGGTAAAAAACTTTTTTTTTATAGGGTCATCGTAGCAGATAGACATTATTTTTATTATTTTGAATGGAGACTTAATATATATGCACTGCTATAACGTGCAAATAGCACAACGTAAACTAAAGTCAAGAGATTATGAGGTTTCCATTAGTGGACCTGAAGTGGGAAATGTTGAGGTATAAGATAAATTAAATAAGTTGGGAAAGAAATCTACTAAAAATAAGGTGGCGCACCAAGAGCCGATACAAATATGCGAGAACGTCATACGGAAGTAGTTGGATTGACAAACATGCACCAAGCAGGACATCAGTGCTGCATCAAATTATCAAAGACAACATGCGAACACCAGAGTTTGAACTCGAGCCTTGCACTTGGGAAGTACACGTCTTAACCATTCCGCCCAACCACCAAGGGCTAAACTGGTAAAAAACTGATACTCAATGTAAAACGAGATCAAAATTGATAAAAGGTGCTTTCATTGTGTGGTCAAAATCGCAACATTTTGATGGATAGAAATTACAGAACCAAGACGTTGTGTTTGCCTCAGGATTTTCAAAAGGGTTCAAAAGCATTATTCATTAAACTCAACTAGATGTTGAATACTCGCCATATGCTATTAGTATCACCTTGTCTTTTATTTGATTGTTGTGTTATTAAAAATCAAGCTTTTCAGTAGCTTATAACAATAATGACAATGGGATGTTTCTGATTTCAGATTGGCGGCATTTATCATAAGGGGAATAGATGATACATTTGATACTACTGTTGATGGAACATGTCAATTCAATTTATGAAATTTGAATGAAAATACCGAGGAACCATTTGTAAGTACTTACGTTAGTTCTGGTGAAGGATTGAATAAATTGGCTTGGGACAAAGAGGATGAAAAGGCGGCAATAGGTTCTAGTGATGGCCTTGTTTATGTTTATAATATTGCAGAGGTAAAAATAAAAAAAATTAATGTAAATCACCTTTAGCGCAATAATTATAAAGTAAGACTATATTATTATCACGTAAACTACCGCACAAAATTGACATGTATAAAGATTTATAGTAATAAGCTTGAATCGAGTGGGTACAGCATTGTAAATTCTTGATAAAGTTCTCAAGTATTATAAAATCTCTTATTTTTAAGACTTACAACGCTTATCAGCGGAACATTAATTTCAAAAATTATTTTTGTCCAGATCATCAATTTTGACATTTTTTAATTTTTTTTTTCTGCTTTTGCAAATCTAAAGTTAATTATACTACCAATTATAAAAACAAAAAATATACATATACTCAGAATTTAGCGCTCTATTTGCTCGATAAAAAACAATAAACATTTTTATTGCAAAATATTACATGAAAATCCTTTAACCAAAAATTTGTTTTTGGGGCAAAAGTACAAAGTTTCATTACTTAACATTTAATATTAAGTTTTTATCAAATGTGTATTAGCTATGCCTACAATTTTCTCTCACAATGTAGTATATTTAAACGTTGATTTTGGTATCAAAAATTGATTTTTCTGTTTTTTGATCAAAATCATGAGTGTTGGTAAGGATAAAATGAGCCCCGAAAAATGTCCGCTACAAAGTCTGAATTTTCAGACCGTACATGGTTAAATATACAAAAAGTTATAAAAAACGCATTTTCATTTAAAGCTTAGATACATACTGTAGGTTTTTGCCAATTATTTATGTTAAATCTCATTTCAATCCTCCCATATTAAACCTGACATCCAAATGGAATTGAAATGGTATAAATACTTTTAGAATCCAGAACCCGATGGCTCCTGGCTTCCTTTTTTAACTTAATAATGAAGACCCTACGTTCTCTGTGGTATAATCACTTGTAGTCTTTATTTTATTTGTATTGGAAATAATCGTTATCTACATATAACTCTCACATACCATAGTATAAGAGACTTAGCCGCTCTATCGTGCTATGCTCAATTATGGCGTCGCTCTAGGGGCTCGCTTTTGCAATTGTTTAGTGAATGTATGATATGATACACAAGGATTTTGTTAAAAACAATGTATGATTCTATGATAACAGGTATTGCCTATTTTGTTTAATTTATGGTTTATGCGTTGTGATGCTGCTTTTACATTGGTTGAAATGAGCAATTTAACAGAGTTTTAATTGCGCTAAATACTGTAAAGCCTTGAAAATCCTTTTCTACGCGTGTTGTTTCTCTCGTCTTCTTTTCATGCTCCAATAATATATTCACTGTTTGATAAGGCATATCGGCATATCAGACTATCAAGCTGGTACTGTATTATTTTTTTTTTGTCTGAATAGGCATGCTAACATAAGGGACTAATTTTTTAATATAATAAGTAGCAATTTATATTAGAGACTGATATTTTCATTTAACCGCATTCTAATATCAAATATCATTATTTACTACTGTATTGTTGGACGCATTTCTTGATTACCAGATCAAATCAAAGGCAATGATATTTAATGCCTACTCGATAAAAAGTTGGAACTGGCTACAACCCCTCGAATTGTTACTGAATATTAATGAATTAAAGAAAATACAACTGGTAAAAAACTGATACCAGTGTACATCGAGGTCAAGGTTGACAAAAGGTGCATTCATTGTGTAGTGGAAATTGCAACAAAATTTCAATGAATAGAAATTACAAGACTAAGGTGTTGAGTTTGCCTCAGAATTTTTAAAAGGTGTTGTATTCCACCTACTAGCATCATACGTTATCATCTTCTACAGTATCAATACATCTTACAATCTATTGACTACGACATGTATTGAAGTGCAAGTCTTGATATCGGATATAAGAAACTCCTAGCGTACCAGGTTTAATCCAGTAATTACCAAGAACGCTTGGACCTCAATTATGACACCACATTATGTCATCCCAGCAGTTAACCAATCAAGTAGCTATCAAATCAACATCCAAGCATATTTAGCGCAGCATTAAAACAAGACAACTCACAAGCTCTGCAAGAACGGTTAAATTATGATTGATCCATTTCAATCCATAGATTACTATCAAACAGACCTAATAATGGTTCAATAGTGCCTTATTAAATTACATCTCAGGATCTCAATGTCAAATCAATATAAAAGGCCATACTTTTATATCTAAATAAACAATATCTTGTTTCTATTATACAGTTGAAGAACTGCTGATTAATTACTCATTCTTTTATAATTGTATTCTTTTTTAAGTACTATTTATCAATCATCCTGAAAATATACGACAAAAGGGTTTAAACGCATACTTTATCAAACTTACTTGGATGTTAAATATTCACCATATGCTATTAGTATCATTTTGTTTTTTATTTAACGGCTGTATTATTAAAAATCAAGATTTTAATAGCTTATACCAATGAAAATAATGGGATTTTTCTGGTTTTAGATTGACATTTACCATAAGGCGGGCTGATGATATGTTTGATACTACTGTAGATGGAACCAGTCAATTTAATTTATGGAATTTCAATGCAAATACCGAGGAACCATTTGTAAATGCATAAGTTGGTTCTGGTAAAGCATTGAATAAATTGGCTTGGGATAAGAGGGTAAAAAGGCGGCAATAGGTTTCAGTGATGCCCATGTTTATGTTTATGTTTATGTTTATGATGTTGGGGGGTAAGACTATAACTTAATGTAAACTACCTCTAGCGCAATAATTATAAAACAAGGCTATATTATTATCAAATAAACTACTACACAATATTAGCATGTATAAAGATTTACAGTAATAAGCTTGAATCAAGTGGGTACAGCATCGTAAATTCTTGAAAAAGTTCTCAAGTATTATAAAATCTCTTATTTTTAAAACTTACAATGCTTATAAGCGGAATATTAATTTAGAAAATTATTTTTGTCCAGATCATCAATTTTGACATTTTTTAATTTTTTTTTTCTGATTTTGTAAATCTAGAGTTAATTATACTACCAATTATGAAAATAAAAAATATACACATATAAAAAATTTAGCGCTCTATTTGCTCAATGAAAAATAATCAACATTTTTATGGCAAAATATTACATGAAAATTCTTTAACCAAAAATCCGTTTTTGGGGCAAAAGTACAAAGTTTCATTACTTAACATTTAATATTAAGTTTTTATGAAATGTGTATTACTGTGGCTACAATTTTCTCACACAATGTAGTACATTTAAACGTTGATTTTGGTATCAAAATTTGATTTTTCTGTTTTTTGATCAAAACCATGAGCGTTGGTAAGGATAAAATGAGCCCCGAAAAATGTCTGCTACAAAAACTAAATTTTCAGACTGTACATGGTTAAATATAAGAAAAGTAAAAAAAAAAAAAAAAAAAACGCTTTTTTATTTAAAACTTAGATATATACCACAGTATAAGAGACTTAGTCGTTCGATCGTGTTATGCTCAATTATGGCGTAGCTCTACGGGCTCGTTTTTGCAATTTCTTAATGAATGTATGATTTGACAGACAGTTTTTTTCTAGTAGAAAATGTACGTTTCTATGATAGCAGATATTGCTTATTTTGTTTAGTTTATGGATTGATGCGCTGTACTTCTGCTTTTAAATTGGCTGAAATGTGCAATTTCGCAGGGTTTTAATTGTGCTAAATAATGTAAAGCCTTGAAAATCCCTTTCTACGTGTGTTGTTTCTCTCTTTTTGTTTTCATATTCCAAGGATATTATTTACCAGATCAAATCGAAGGCAATGATATTTATATCTACTAAATGAAAAACTAGAGATGGCTACAAACCCAGGAAATGTTGTACCCAGGTGCATCTTGTTATCTTTTTAGCCATATTCAGTGGGTACAACAGCTCAGGCTATAGTGTGCAGCCCACCTGGGCACAACGAAATTACCTTGGGCAGCACAGGTCGGCCGTAGTGCGATTTGTATATTTATTTATTGTTATCGTATGTTTTTAGGTTTGATAAATAATATTTAAAAAAGAATACAATAATTAAAAGAGAAGGAGTAATGGATCTTTTTTTCAGCTATTATATAATAAATCAAGATATCGTTTATTTAGATATAAAAACATTGAGTTATATGTAGATAGCAGTTATCTCTAATAATACAATAAAATAAAGTCTACAAGTGATTATATGAGGGAGAATTTAGGGCCTTTATTATTAAGTTAACAAAGAAGGCCAGGAGTCATCAGGTCCTGGATTCTAAAAGTATTTACATCATTTCAATTCCATTTGAATGTCAGGTTTAATATGGGATTGAAATAAGATTTAACATAAATAATAGACAAAAACCTACAAGTATGGCCTTTTATATTGATTTCATATTGAGACCCTGAGATGTAAATTAAGGCACTATTGGACCATTAGAACTGTTTGATAGTAATCTAAATAGACAATCATAATTTAACCGTGCTTGCAGAGCTTATACTGTAAGTTGTCTTGTTTCGATGTTGCGCTAAATGTGCTTGGATGTTGATTTGATAGCTACTTGATGGATTAACCGCTGGGATTCAATAATATGGTGTCATAATTGAGGCTCAAGCGTTCTTGGTAATTACTGAATAAACTTAGTACGCTAAGGGTTTCTTATATCCGATATCAAGACTTTGCACTTCAGTACAAGTCGTAGTCAATAGATCGTAAGATGCATTGATACTACTGTAGAAGGTGATAAAGTATGGTGGCATACAACAATTGTAATTAATTTTAGTCAATTTTTGGTCAATGTTAGGCCAATGCACTGATACACTGGTATTAACCCTTTTATTTTTAGACCGGTATCAATGGCCCATAGAGGGAAGGTGCATCATCTTTGAAGATTTGAATAAATTCAACTCAATATTAGCCAAAAAATTAAAAAATCATCTGAAGCCACCTGAAACAGTCTGAAGTCAACTTGACAACAGTAAGCCCATCTTAGTAAATTTTGATCCTAATGATTTCCAACTTTACATGAGAGTAGATGCACATATTTGACACGGTGATCTCAAAAGGCAATTTCGACAGCCTACTGTGTGGAGATAAAATCATCGCCAAATTGCGCATATAGTTTGCTACACACTAGTTATTCCTGGATATCGATCTAAATGAGCTCTCATTGCAATGGTAGATACATCTCAGATTGACTCACAAAATTGTAAAGTTTCAGCCTCTTCGTGTTTTTATGAGGATGGAGAAATAAAAACGTTGAGGGTTTATGGATACATACAATCTTATTTGTAGAAAGAATAATAACAAATACTAGTAACATTTATCATGAAGAACGTAGGCTTTATTATTAGAAAAACTAATGATAAAAGAAAGAACCAAGGGCTTCTAGGTCTTGAATCTTGGTTTAAAAGGCTATTTATAATAATTACATTTTGATATGAGTTAGAAATGGAATTGTTTTCAAAATTGGTTGTTTAATATCCTCAAAACCTATTTTGTATGGGGGTGGGTTGTTTTAGATATTTTTGGAAAATGTTTAATAAATAATCAAATAATAGTTCAAATTTAAATTTGGAAGTTGTCCTTAATGAGCAATGAATATACAAGTTATACATCTTGGTTTCATTAGCTAACAGGTGCTTTTGAAGGGTTTTAGCATACACTTTATTAAAAAAATCTCTCTTCCTCAGCTTAAAAAAAATAAAGCAATTAGAAAAACGCGTGCAATTAATGAATATTGATCCAAATAGGCTGAAAGTTTTAAAATATGTAACACAGCTGCAACAGCAACCAAACTTAAAATTTTAGTACCTCATTGACGTGCTGGTTAAATTGTAGGAATAAAACGCGCACTTCTTTCGTGTAGGGTTTCAAGTATTGATTTTAATCACTATAAACAAATAAATACCAAAATTATACCAGAAAATCATAAACTTTTGTACCTTGAATGAGTTGTTTTGTTAGATTGTCAGTTGTTAATAGTGAAACAAGTAGTAGGCAATGTTATCTTCCAATTGTTTTTTACGTTTTCGAAAAATGTAAACTTTTGATGGAGTAATTGAAAAAGCAATATTTCAAGCTATATTATTATGGATTAAAAGCAAACTTCAACAGCGCCTGTACATTGTAGTTTATACTTCTTTTAAACACATTTCAATCCAGTACAAAGTTGACATATGTTGTTTTGAATAATATGAAGTTTATATCCATTTTTCATCTCATCTTATTACTTATCAAAATGTACTGTATTTAGAATTTGAAAGTTTAATCATAAAACCCTAGAATATTGGCTTCGGCGACAAATTTTGTTTGCGTTTTTACGTCTTCTGAAGGTTTCTTATCGGTCTATATATAATATGTCCTCATTGTGCAATGGAATCAATACAGATCTCACATTTACAATTTAAACGCTAGGAGAAAATGTTGGAAAAATATTCAAATAGGGTAAATAGAGTTTTATTTATTTATTTAACATGTAGTAGTAAAGATTATAGCACCTATAGTCAGTGTAACCTTTGAACCCAAGTTGTGGATCAGTAGATTCAGATAGCGAAGCCCGCCGTTTTGTATTTCAGGGCGACACACCACAGATTTTGGCCTTCTGCCCCGTAATTCCTTAAGGATATTCGAGCAGAAGAATATTTTAGACTGGCGTAGATTTACTGTCCTCCAACAGCAATTGGTATTCGGTTGATGTACCTGTCAATATTGTTGGCGGAACCTTTACTGGGCAGTTTTTTTGCATTGACCCTTGTTTTGTTTCCTTTACGTACATTTGAGACATGAATGTAGCTTCAATACACCATAACATGTACATTTCAAGTGTATATTATAGTATACTATGCCTGAATATAGAGTTAAATTAAAATTAATTTAAAATGCTACGTCATTTGGATAAATTACTGATCAATCAATGACATCCATTTGACATGATCGCCAACCTGTACGTATACTCAAGAAGACCATCATGGTGTACTACATACGTATTCTTCAAGGGCCTCAGTATAGAATGTCTTGCCCTGTCTGGTATTAGATGTATACATTATATTGAAACCATTTCCCTTTTTTCTTGATGAAAAGTTTCAATTACTTGAAACGCGTTGAATGCAGGAAACGGTTTCTTAAATGATCAAGGACCTTTTTCTTTATAAAAAAAGATCAACAAGGAATAAATGCTGGTATAAAATGATAAAATGTATACAAAGAAAAGAAAGAAAGGGAAAGAGATGGGAAATGGTGGCTTTCATTTTTTGTTTAAAGGATAAAGAAGGTGTGTCTTTTCATTTATCATGACCCAATCATCATGGTTAGTTTGAATAACAGCGATTGAATTTTCAAGGTTCCTATATTCTAAACAGCAATGCAATGGAACCCTTTATTTGATTGATACGGAGCAAAGCTGCTTCATCCGAGAATACCTTGATTTGGCTTTAAAAGTTGAAAATTGCGTGGGTAAATATACTCAGTATGTTGAGGGAATATTGCTTTTTGGAGTTGCTCTGGATATCTATAATGAAAGTAATAACTGTAACTCTCGTAACATAAATCTAGATCTAACGGCCATTCTCTCAATACACGTTTTACTTTAAAAAAAGGTACGGATAATCGGCTTTCTTATGTAATATGTATCAAATTTTCTTGAAATACTGACTCCAACAGACTAATAATCTTTGTATACTATCATGATAATATACATTACCAGATATAAATAGATTGCTCCAATGTTTTGAAATATGCTAAGCTTCTAAAATTCTTCATTTACTGCATCATGTGTTCACATGCTGTGTATAAACAAAACATTAAAAAAAGCCGCTATCTTGAAGGACAGTTACAATAAAACAAAAAATACAAAATTTTAAAGAAATACAAATACACAACAACAATATAAAATTTTCGGGGCATTAAGCCAGTGCTATTGCAGGTTATCAAGTAGTTTTAAGAAATATACATATCACAAAACTTGCGCAAGAATTCTTTAAAAATTACTACTCTTGAATTTATTCTTGATTATTACAATGAAAAGGGTATGAAACATGTATTTTATTCTTCTGTTGAGGTAGATAATGCAATTTGCTTTTGCAAATTGTTTGATTTAGATTGTAATTCTTCCACTTCAGCGCTCCATTCGAGTTTTTCAATCTGTATAAACGGAAAAAGATGAGTAAAAATCAAGTAAAAGTCGAGCAAATACTGTCAACAAACCTCTAATTCTTCTAATCTAAACTTTAGTTTATTTATCGTCTGTTGCAGCCTTTCAGTTTCTGTAGAATCATTGCTACAACTGAATGCTTTGCTAAGGCTCTCCATTTTGGTATGAGAATCCATCAATTCAACCTTTAGTTTTTCAAGGCCTTCTTCTTTATGGCTAGAATATAAAAGAATAATCATTAGCGCGTATTTTCGATAATTGCTTAATCCATTATTTTACATTTGCTCTTCTTGTAAACGTCGATTCTCTGTTTGTAAACTAGCTACCAATTCTTCCATACTCCACCACTGAGACAAAAGACCCTTAATGTATCTCTTTTGTTCTTCCATATGAGTTGTATCTTCTTCCCATAACAACATTTGTTGTGTCAATTGTTTGACTCGATGTTCGTTTTCAGTAACCTGTTTCAAAGTGGGTTCCAAGGTCTTGAGTTCGTTTTCCATTTCGAAAACTCGTTGGCGAGCATTATCCAGCTGAATTTGCTGTTCTTTCAATTGTTTTTCATAATCGGTTACTTGATGTGCTGTTCTGGCCATTTGATTTTGCCATTCCTTACGTGCTTCACGATAATTGCGTAGTTTTCCTGATTGCTCATCTTCCCATTTGATGTGCTTTTGTTTGGTTAATGCAGATTCTACTTTGAGTTTTTCGAGAGCAGATGTAGTTTGATTTAACTGAGCTTTCAACATACGAGTGGTGTTATACTGAAATATAACTAAATTAATTACTATTTTAATATTCAAATGAATTATTCTTACCAATTGTTGTCTTTCTGCCTCAACAGATGTATCAAGAACATGCTCACGATGAAGTCGTCCGATATGTTGAAGGTGTTGTTGCTTCAAAAACAATTCAAAATTCAACTCATTACGAAGTAATAAAACTTCTCTTTTTAATGCTGCCAAGAGTAATTTGGTCTCTGATGACATGTCACTAATATCAATAGGTTGATCAGTACTAGAAGGTGTTGTAGTATTTGTCATTGGAGTAGAAGGTGTTGTAGTAGTAGGTATAGGTTCTGCGGCAGCATCCCAAACATCATCGCCAACTAAAACCTCTGCACCACTTTTAAGTGCTTTATGCAATGTAACAATATTTGAAATCATATAAGGTCTATTAGATGCGCTCGTTTGTTGTTGTTGTTGTTCTTGTTGTTGTTGTTGTTGTTCTTGTTGCTGTTGCTGTTGCTGTTGTTCTACTGATGCGCCATTATCCTCTATTTGTTTGTATTCCTTATTTGCTTCTTTTGCATCACACCATAAAGTTTCATCCAACAGATCCAGCTGTTTATTTTCTTCTGCTTCTTCACTCACAGAAAATGCGACTCTAGAAGCAGCATTTGTTAAATCCAATCCCATGATTTGTGCAATGACATCGGGTGGTTCCATTTTCATCCAACGAGTTTTGTCTGTTAATTCAGTTTGTGCATCCATTGCAACTAGATTAGGGTGCAACATATGTCTCGTCACTTGAGGCTATATGTTTATAGTAAGAATTGGTTCAAAAAATCTCAACGCATTGTTCACTTACAATAGTTCTAGCTTTGAATGTTTCCTCATCAAACTCTTCAGGTAATTGGAAATCATTTTCTTTGAAATAAACATATGGCTTGTATAGAAACTTTAAAAAGTTGCATGGATAAAGACCATAAAGAGATGTAAAGAAAGCGCCTGTTTGAGGGTTTGAAGGAGGAGCTGATAATTTTGAAAAGGTATAATCTAAATTATAATAAATCTATTAGAATACACAAACGTTTTAAACGAAAAATCAATTCTACATTACCAACACAATCCCATCCATCTGCTACTTTTCGGTTTGGTGAGGTATAAGCAAATGCATCTGAGCTTTGTTTCTTTCTTAGATCTCTTAATTGATCCCAACAAATAGCTCTTGCAAAGATATAAAATAATTGAGGTAAAAATTGAGGCAATGAAGTACACATTCTTGGCAACAACATGATGAGATTTGTTACTGAAATTGCGATTAATGTTGTGGAATTATCATACTAATAAAATTTGAGCCAACTTATCAATGTATATATCACACACAATTTTTACTTACCATCAAGGATTTCAACATGGATTCAAATAATGGGGTATCAAGGATTTCATGCAAATGTGTTCTTCTTCTTCTCATAAATTCACTCAACAAATATACAATTTGTAATCTATGCTTACTTGATAAAAAGTATCTATCCAACAATAGAAAGAATTGCTACAAAAACATATTGTTTATACAACTTGATCTATAATCACATACATATATACAAACTTACTTTGGTTTCTGATGCACCTACTGATAACAAAATAGTTGTTAGATTCTTGGACCATTCATCTTGATCTAATTCTAAAAGAGCTTGGTGTTGTCTGCTAGTTTCATCTCTTTCTTCTTGTCTTTGATAACTGCTTTCTGCCCATTCCAAATAAGTATTCACTATTTTATGAAAATAGATGCAATCTGTCATTTCATGGATTCGAACCAATTCTTGTTCCAATATCAATGAATCTGCTATAATCAATCGTGTCTCCTTTTTTATCTTGTTGGTATAACATGCAGATGTTAATATAGGTTTAAGAAGATGCCACCAATCTTCAAATATTCTACTTGGTCGCAGTATAGGTAATAAAGCTCTTAAAGAACGAAGTAGTATATAATGTTGTGCATGTGTTCGTTCAATTTCGGGTTTACACGATATAACTGTAGCTTGTGTTGCTGTTGTTGCTATTGCATTATTTGTTGTGTTGTTACTATTAATACTATTGCTACTACCTATAGTTGTTTCATAAAGAACAACCAACTCTTGAGATAGTTTATCGACTGAAGCTGAATCAACTGCAGCTAACAGAGAAGTATCCCCAATATTTGCGCTTGTTTGTTCATCGATATATTTCTCTATAATATCAAAAGAAGATTGTCCTTCCGAATCAACTGTTGCATTTCGAACAGATTGTGTTATAGATTTTATTATATCTCTTAAGCTCACCATAGAGTGAAAATAGTGAAAGTAGTGATAAAAACTATGTAATTGCTAGTTTAACAATTGCTACCAAACACCCCATAAAGCAGTCGAACATTGTGCTTTATGTAACATCCGACAATAGACTGAGAATTGGTGGCGCACCATGGCGCCAATATGCTCGTTATAAATTACTACAAATGAGATTTTATTTTTCGTACATGTAGTATACTTGATTTAGTCATTATTATCTTGTTAATTTGCCATAGAAATATATTTAGAATATTAAAATGGTAGCGACTATTGTGGAAAAATAGTGATTTCTCCTTGTGTATTCTCAGTTTTTACGAGTGAAATTTCAAGAATTTAAAAAAAAAGAAAATGAAATAGGAAAGTGTAGCATATGGTACTTATTTTATGTAAGGGTTATATACATTGTTTTATTGCCGATTTGCCATGTAAAAATTCGATAAAGAATAGTATTTTGGAGCGCGGGGCTTTTTGTTCGAGTAAAATGTGCCTGAAAAAATGTGTTTATTTATATGAAGAAATGGAGGGTTTTATTGGAGAGAATATAATACATAATATAAGATGAAATTGTTGTAAATAAGGGTATGGGATATATAATTTAATAGTTAACACGGGCGAAACCAGGTCTTTCAAGTCTAACCTCAGGCATTGGGTAACGTTGTTCATCAGAGATGACCAAGGTTTTTAATGTGGATTTAATTTCTTTTATTTGAATACCACGATATAATAACTCATCACGGCCATCATCAGCAGTAGTAGTCGATGTTCTTGAGCCAGAAATTGAAGAACTACGAGGAGACCCTTGAGAAGAATTATCGTCATCCAATGTTGAATCAAAAGGAGATGAAGGTTCTAAACCAGGTGTAGTAGGTGTAGTAGGAGATGTTGATACAGAAGATTTCTTCCAAGGATTCATAAAAAGACGAGCAGAGAATCTACGTTTAACAGTTGTTTCCTCAGTTTTAACAAATGGTTGTAAAATAGAAGCGCTTCCAAGTGAAAGAGAAGAAGGAGCACCACCAGCAGAAGACATTTGAACTGCAGCGGCAAGTACAGCCGACATGGATTCGATTGTTAAATCAGGTTGTTGTTGAGGTGCCTGTAAATCAATTATTTCATCGTGATTAATTTCATCATGATCGTCAAAATGAATTTGGTGTTGTTGTTGTTGTTGTTGCTGTTCTTCAATGGGAGTTACTACTGCAGGTCTTTTAATAGATGCGTTTCCAGAAGAAAGTGAAGATGTTGTTTGTACAGGAGAAGAACTTTGAGAATATTTACGAGAGCGAAACATTGTTATTTAAAGGAATGAATAAAGAGATAAAGGAAAGAGAGTATTATGAGTATATAAAAAAGAAAAAAAGAGCAAAGAGGATGTTGAATGCTAAACATGTTATATAGAGATTTTTTTTTTTTTTTTATTATATAAAATGTGCTTCACAAAACTAATTTGATAGACCATATCGGTGAAACGTAGTGCAAAAAGTACACAATATAGATTCACTTTTCCTTCATTGAATATATGGCTTTTGAGGATTTGGACATATAAATTCCAGCGACTCAATATCATATTTCTTGCTCTTTTCCTCTTTATTCGAAAACATATTCTATTTATTAAAAGTATTAGCTGTGCAATTGTTAAAAGTATATTTGTCAAGAAGCTTACATTCCACAAAAGTATAGACATCAGCTGGTTGGCGCACTTATTGGGATGGAAACTATAATCAAAAAAGTCAATACAAAATGTGCTAATTCTCGAAAATGTTCCATCTTTATACCAGTCAACACCGCTAAAATAAGATTGCTTGTACTTGGCTACAGGGAATTCTTTGAATCCAGGTTGATAACTAAGACCGAATTCCATTACATTTTGTTGCTTGAATTCTTGCTCCAATTTTTCTAATCTTAAATTATACTCATTGACAACACGATCAGCAGCTATTAATAGTCTTAATAAATGAAATTTGATAATAATTTACTGCATTTACACACCTCTCCTTTGCTTTTCATCACCTTGGATACAAGAGCATATGATCATATGAGCTGGATCCAGTACGAATTCACAATATGGATCACCTCTTGAAGCTTCATAAACACTGGATACCTATAAATATCATCTTTAATATCGGGAAATGTAATTTCAACCCTGTTTGTCTTACATTAAATAATGCCACGAGATTTACAAAAGATTTTCCAACCTCATCTTTTATTCTCGTTAATGCTTGTCGAACATTTTCCTCGAAAATATCAGCTTCAGCTAATCCTGGCAATGTTGTCATAGGTGGTTCACATAAAACACACACGTTATTTGCTCCAATAAATAATGTAATCAACTTCCATTCATCTTTAATGTCTTTGTATTTTTCGGTCGACAATAAATGTACAAGTCGAGTTACTTGATCATCCAAATCTTGAGTTTTAGATCCACTCACTGCATTGTCTAGTTGTTTTCCCCGAGAAAGTGGTAAAGTATAACCTGTTGGTGGGCCTTTATTAGATGCATTAGTCCAACTCGATAAATAATTGGGGATGGTATATTCTCCTTTATCTCCACCAACCGAGAATACTTTTCCTCGGTATTCAAGTATAGTAGAGAATGGTGGTCTCCCTACATATATATATAAATATATATAATGTGCTGTATTACTATACTTGCGTGAGAAAAATAATGCTCTATACTAACCAGAAATCATGCCAAATCCTGCACTTATACTATCGCCTATAGCTATTACAGCCTTAATATCCTATATGCATATATGATACGCTGAATACTTTTTTCCGAAAGCACATATTGTATTGTGCAACACTTACATTCGGTCTTAAATGATACGCATCTCTCTCTAATATCGCATCATGCCAAATAAACGGTTCACAATCAAAAGTTGGAACCGGAAATAAACAAGCTCCATCATCTTTTGAATTATTTTTGTTTCCTAATGTATTGTGGAATTGCTCCAATAATTGAATCCATTCATATGAGAACGGTGATAAAATTGAATTACTGTTTATTTGTTGATTGTTCTGATGAAACACATGCTGCTCCTGATTGTCTAGAAATGCAAATGAAGATTGTTTTTCTCCGCAGAAAAGTATTATGCAAGATATTAAATGTATTATTGAAACTAACATTGTTGTATTAATGGCTTATTATATGAATGAAAATAAAAAGGAAAAGAAATAAAAAAATAGAGAAGCCAAACAAACAGATGATCATAACTATCACTATATCATACACTAGTTCTGATTCAATCACAGGGACTGTCTTGAACCGTCTGCTTGCTTGATTCGACTCGACAAATGATTGATAAATGATTGAATGACAGTATTTGTCACATGTTTAAGCCATGCTAGCATTTATAAATGCAAATGAATGTAAAAATGTCAAATCAAATATAAAAAAACCCAATCTTCCTTCATGTGTTTGCCCCTCTACATAGTATTTTATCCAGAAAAAATCATTCATAAACGTATTTCAAATCTTTAGTAGTTTAGTTTTTAAAAACAAACTGATAAGGAATCTATTCCTTTTCATAAGCACACATCATCAGTAGAAATATTTGTTATATGGGCAATTTGGAGGAATTTGACTTGGTGGCTATTTCATTTCTCATGGTGGAGTGGACAATTAGATGAAAAATGAAACTGAACGACCTATGAGTACGACTACAACTATCATTGAAGTTATATTCATGATATCCGCGCTTACTGTTGTATCCAGAGCGGGTTAAGTCAGGGTTAAGTCCTGGCGGTGAGTCCTCTCCTGTGGGTAAAATCATCGTTCGCCGCCACTTTCTTCGAACGTTTTAGTAATGCATTCACAATAAAAACATCAAATACAAAGTATCTAACCTAAAACTTAGATATAGATAATATATCATACATTGCATTCATTGATTTGTATATATTTCAGATTAATTGAAGCATTATTTGATAACAAATGACTGATTTCAACTCATTTAAACGTTTTCAATGCTATATACGATACAATACTAATTATTTTTAAAGAAAGAGCCTTGCATGTACGTATGATTTATTTCACGCAGATCAGAACAATATATTTTTACAAACATGCCTGATAAAGAACTTTTCAATCACAAAATTGCAAAGGAAAAAGCAATAGGGATACTTGCTTACTACTTAACATACTACTTTTAACCTAGCAACCATCAAACTTTATGTCTAACTGTGAACTAAATATGTATTCTACTTGAACAAGAGCTTATGGACTGGAAATACGAAGATATGTAACATTATTTCATTTTTGCCAACGAAAATTGACCCAAAATAGATTGTAAAAATTAAGCACCAAAATTGAGATATTACTTTTTTGTATTCGCAACATAGATTCATCTGAAAGCTACTCTGCATTTTTTGTTTCGCCAAAAAATATTGATTCTCTCAAGAATTGTTAGAGACAGTCAGAACAAAATAGGAAATGTTATCATGCTAGAATCTTCTCGAACCTTTATTTTTGAGCGATTTTTAAGATATATGAAGAGAAATAAACGAAAGTTTTATAAAATTGATCTTCTTTTTCGCTCGCTCGCTCGGTCAAAACCAGTTCATAATTCTACAATAAACATTATCATTTATCAAATTCATTTATTCTAAATTCAATGTCCTCTTTAGAAGAACAACTCAACCTTATGCAGCAATAAATTGATGCCCTTCAAGCAACAACAACAACAACAAGAACATAAACCCGTCCTTTTATTTGATTGAGAAGCTAGCTCAAAATTCGATTGATCTTGTAAAAATTTTGTTTATTTCTTTTCATTTTATCTTCAAATTCGCTCAAAATAAAGGTTCAAGAATATTCTAATATAATACTTTGTTCTTCAGGTCTAATTATTAATTTTTTGTTGAGATAATCAAAACAATAGTCCATATCACAGCTTAAAGCCTATAGTAACTGGGTTCCAAAATTGATTTGACAAATCGACCAGAAAATGATTCAAAAACAAAATCTGTCCTTCGGGGCCGCACCATGTGTACTTTGGCGCATGGTGTCGTATGAGATCAGGCTGTACAGTCGAAGCATGACACTGCTCCTAGCTGTTCGGGGCTTTTTACCAACAATCGTATTGGGTTTCCCTGAACTTGTTGCTTATTGGTCACTCTTACCCTATCTAGACTTAATAATCATCTCATGTTAGATTAAACAGGAATTTCAACAATGCTGGTGTGTCCGCGGTTTCGGCTGGTAGGATAACCCGTGTTCCCTTTGTCCCTTTTCAAGAACCATTACCATGTCCATCTTTTCTACACATTGCTATTATCGCGTTAAATAGGAGTTATAATATATAGTGGATAACACGTTAAAAATTAATAAAACTGCCCTACTTGGCTTAACCTTAAAAAAAAAAAAAAAAAAACAAAATCGGTTGATAGCTCATGAACTGTAAGGTAAGTTAAAATAGCGCATTAAACAATTTTTGTACAATTTTGGATTCTACATCCATTCAAATAAAGTTTAGACAAATTTTTACACTAGATGTTTTGCAAAATGCAATTGAAATTTTGAAGGTTTTTTGAAGATTCACATCACTTTTTATAAGTATATTTTAAATATAAATAATGGAGATAATGCGCAACAGAATTATCTATCTATCGAGCCATTACTGAACCTTCTAATTGCATTTTCGTAGAGAAAATGAGATTTTTGTCTAATTTTTTTTCAAATTCAGAATTTGGGATGAGGGTATATAAGGGAAAAATAGAAGCTAGAAATGGAGGTACCTTTTTGTACACATTTTTGAGGATATATCCACGAAAAATCAATATTTTGAAAAAAACTAAATTGAGTCCGAGAGAGCTCAGCGCGGTTAATGATATGGATGTAAATAAAATGCTGCTAAATTTAACGAATATTTTGAAATCGACTACATAAATGCCAAAAAAAAAATGAAAAAACATAAAAGTGCACAGAATTTTTTTAAGCTGAAATATGTTATAGAACACTTAAAAACAAGTAAGTTTTATTATTTTAAAATGTTAGTATAGCTTAATTTTTCGTAAACATATGAGGCCTCAAAGTTTTTACTTTTTAGCAGTAAAATACGCGTAAAAATCTGAAACATTAGCATTGAAAAATTAATATCAACTGCAAAAAATAGGATATTTTTGGATACTTGTTTTTAGATTAAAGTTGATTATCTCAGGTACATTGACATATAATTTTTTCTTGGTGTTATTTATTAGAAAAAAAAGCTGGGCAGGGATGAAAAGTGAGACCCAGTTTTTAAGGAAAAAGCAGTGGATTTTACGCGTTTTTGTGATTTTGAGAAACGCAAAGCAATTACAGGAACAGATAACATAATGCGACCAACGTTTGTATATTGGTAGTGCTCAAAGCAGATACTTCAAAATAATATAAGCGTTATATATGCAAATATATATGCCTTTATGGATTTCCCCATAATAACATGCTGTTTTTTTTGTATGTGTCTATCACCGTGTACTTCTTTTGTACATGCAAATACATTCATGATACAGAGCATGATTTGAAAACCTCTCTCAAACGGACGATGATTGAAAAAATTAATAGCATTTAAAAAAATTCTGAATATATTTTCGAAGACTAAGGTGATAATTTTTTTGATTCTTGAGTGCTTAATTTTGATGATGTCTTATGTATCGTGTTTTCAAAAAGTATCATGAGCCATTGTAATATTGTTTATAATGCTTCGGTTGCAAGAAGTAAAATTTCAACATATTTTGATAGCTTTGTATTCTTACATACATGGTATGACGTTAATTAATTAAAGAGAAACTAGTATATAGGCTGCTAATTGGTTTAATATTTTTCTGATGCATGATGAATTGTACCATCTTGAGTGGTTATCACTGCTCTATATCTAAATATGTACAACAGTGTAGTACATGGCTATTAGTCATTTGCAAACAAAGTGAGTTAACACAAGGATCAAGTATTACATAAAATGAAAAAAGTACATAAATATCAGAGTTGCCCGAGTACAAATGATTATTTTAGAGGAATAATTGCGATGTTTAGATCCTAACATGATAACCCAACTTACATAATCCGAGAAACTTACAATTTTTCGTAATTGTAACAATCGTGGAATTGATGTGAAAAGGGGAACAGAATCTGTGGTCGTTCAAGACGAGATGTAAATGGTTACTAATTTCAGCACTTAAAGTAATAAAGTGGAATAACGTAACAAATGCCTGCTTTATGAAATTTTTTTAATGCAGACATGCAGTTATTATGATGTTTGATCTTTTTTCGAGTATTTGTATCATATTATTTAAAAATAAAAGTGCAACAACATTTAATAACAAGATGCATTTAGACTCCAATTGAATTTTCTAACATTGCGTAAATTTGTATAGTATTGAAATAATATAATTCCCCATGGGAATTTATTATGAAAATATAAAATACTTATATAAACAAGACTATGTGAAGACACTGTATAAATGTGAATTTGATTGTTATCCATCTTACTCTACAATCTCTCGACTTGTTTGTATTACATCTTATTTACTTGAGTATTAATTACATATTTACAAACAATATCCTTAAAATCTTCAGGTTTTTTCATTGATTTTCTCGACTTGTACTACGGGAAAATCTTTACATTTTAATATGTCTTACTACATTTGTCAATGTATTCACATCCCAACCTATGAAGTATAAATAATGAAATGTAACTCATTATCAAATCGTAGTACAAAGAGCCAATCCTGACCTGTGTATCCTTCTTGAAACACAGATTCCGTTTATATAATTGCATTTTTACCGAGGTTCCTTTTAGGGCATTCAGCCCAAGTTGATTTGGTTTGAAAAAGGGCAGACACTCACCTTGAATATTATTGTGATTTTAAAGAAAAAATAAAAAAGGGTTCATTGTACTCCATTGGAAATTACTCTATACTTATATTTTATGTATGTTTAACTGTTTTGTGTATTTAAAAATGTATATTCTTTGTTAAATACATTCAATACGTACGCACATTTGTATAATCTCTGAAAGAAAATGGTGGTTTGCAGTTAACTACGATCCAATGAGAAGTGTATCCTGATATATTTTATATTTAGGTATCTAAGTCTGCAATGAAGATTTTGTTTCGCTCCCAAAAGGGATATGGAATGCAAGATGAAAATAGCTCACTAAAAAGTATCACCTCATAAGTTTTTTCAGGGTAGATGTGGTTTTACAGGGTCCAAGGAAGGGCCCTTTCCCTCGGAATTCTCGAAGATTGAGAGGTGATTGGGTAGGCGGAGCTTACATAAACGAATCGAAATGGTGTTATTGAGAAACATGGACCCTTTTTTTCGAAAGAAGAATCTTTTTTTTTCTCAGTTTTTTATTGAAAAAAGGTATTTTCGCATTCAGAAGGAAAAACTTTCGTTTTCCCTTTTTTCCCTCATTTTTATTCATTCAAAACAAAAATACCCTTTTTTCATAATCTCGGAATGAATTCTCTTCAAGTTCATCAACAAAAAGTACATCAGCCGAGAGAGAAGAGACTTAAAGTATCAAGAGCTTGCTTTACATGCCGAGTCAAGAAAATTAAGGTAATTTTATTTTTCGTTGCCATGGTAACCTGGAATTAATGTTTATTAACAAAATGTTTCGATTTCTTTAGTGTGATGGTGTTCAACCATGTATGCAGGTAAATATCCAATTTATTTTGATATATAAAAAATAACGATTATTAAATGTTTGAATATTTCATATTATTTGACATTTATTAGTGTAAAGGTAAATGATAAATATCGATAAAGCAAAAAGCATTGTTAATAAACTCGTTTTATTTAGCTAGACGAAGGCCTTGTTCCTTTTCCAAAGACGGTACAGTTGATGAAACTCAGCAATTGCCTGATACTCATCCCGCCAACAATCCAGGAATCGAGGATGACAGATTATCACAGCAGCGCCGTCCCTCATTGAGCCATTCCCCTACGACCGAGTACTCTAAAAAGAGACCATTGCCTGTAGACAATGTATATCATCAATCAAATGAAATCAAGTTAGAGCAAAAGTCGAAAGAGCAAGATGAATTAAACAAAACATTTCAACAATTGGAAAAATTAAGCATGATGTGGCCAGGTGAAGGTAAAGAAGGTCGTTGGTTAGTTGATATAAACCTGTTGTTTAATGGTTACGAGGAAACAACATCAATGAATGAATCAACGCAGTCTTCAGCATATCCCATTAATTTGAATAGTAATTTGTTGGCCCTTTTCTTCCGCCACCGACATACCATCTTCCCGATTCTTCCCAAATCAATATTCTACCGTCTATTGGAGCATCGAGATGCATTAATCACTCCTTTATTACTAAATAGTATGTACTGTAATGCTGCTCATTACTCACAAGAAGATGCCGCTGAAGCAGACATTTACTTTAAGAAAGCTCAGATTCTACTGGATTCTTACATTGATACCCCCAATCTTAGTTTGGTTATTTCTCTCTGTCTTTTGTCTATTTTTGAGTCAAATCGTTGTGGTTCAGGCCCTCACATTGGAAGAAACAAAGCCCGCGTTTATCGTGATATGGCTTGCCGAATGTGTTACGATCTCAAATTACACAAAAGATATAGCTTTCATAACACAGGTGCTACTCCGGATGACATTGAGCTTCGTAAGCGAGTTTATTGGGTCTGTTATTGCTTAGATAAAGTGCAAAGTTTGGTTACGGGTAAACCTTATTTACTCTCTTCAAAGGATATCGACATTGATTTTCCTGTTGTACTTGGTACCGATGATGTCAGTGAATTTGATGTAAATACTTGCTTTGTGGAGCACATTAAATTGATGCAAATAAGTGAACGAGTACTTGAATTAGAGATTCCAGATCGACAAGCTGGCATATTACGGTCTCCAGAAAACGAGCAATTGGTGCTTGATATAGATGGACAACTCCTCTATTGGCTTCGGAATTTACCACAGCAATTGCAATGGACACCGTTAAATACAAACAATGATATGATACCCACACAACCGCCTTCAAATGCCTTAGTAGCACATTTGCATTTGGTTTTCAATTTCTTGGAAATTTCAGTTTTACAACCAATTGCATCAACATCTCTTAGTTCTTCATCCGCATCTCTTACTATCCAACAACGCTGTTCTACAGTGGCAACTAATTTGACTCAATTGACATGTGCAATGGCTGATCAACCTAATTCTGTAATGTCTTTTACTTTAATGGCAGAAGCCATCATGGCAGCTGTACGAGTACATATCATGAATTGCGCAGATGAAAAGTTAAACATTGCTAGACATGCTCGATTTATGTTTCAACGATCTTTACGATCTATGAGAATTGTTTTACAACATCGAGTTCTTGATCGTATTCAAGACTTTGCTACAACCATTGAAAAAGCTCTTATTGATGCGGATACAGGCAACAGTAATAGCAGAAATAGTAGCCCAAAGATTCATGTATTGTCACCTATTATTCCTCGAACAACAACAACAACAACAACATTAAATCAAAACAATATAGCATCTATGCCAATTGATCCTTATTCTAATGTGGATGATCGCTGGCCAGCGAGAGCAAATAATAACAATGGATTAATACCTTACGGTCTTGTATCGCCAACATCAAGTACTGCTTCAGCACCTTTAGAAAAATCTGCCATGTCTCGAGATGAAGATATCGCTCGCCCACAATCTTCATTATCACAAATTAGCAATGTGTACAGCCATTTATCGGCACCAAATACATCTACTACCTCTATGGCAACATCGACACCCCTTATGGACGCTTATTCTCGTTCTGAATCATTTAACATTCCTTCTACAAGTTCATCTACACCAACAGCATGGAAATCGCCTGCTATATCTTCCAACAATAAACATTATGATCGCTCTTCATCACAACAGCCACAAAATCAAGAGGAACAACAAATGGAAATGTATTCAAATATTTGGTCAAGAACATCATTAGAAAATAGTTTGCAACAATTTTCATCTGATCATCTCGATAATTCATTCATTAATTCAACTAGACAGCAAATTAGACAAGAAAAGCAAGAAAAACAACATTATAACACATTAACAACACCAGTACCTTCTGCTGCTGTGCCATCTAATAGTTTCAATGCTGCTGCTACATCTGCCAATAATACATCTGGAAATAATCAAATGAGTGCAGATTCAGAATTATATTCCTTGTGGGATCAACAAGCACATAAAAACACAACAACACAACAGCAAAGCACACTAATTACTCCTCAACCTCAAACAACAGGACGTTATGGTTTAGGTGTTTATGCCTCTGCTCAACAACATCATACAGATGTTATTCGTCAACATATGCCAAATTTAAAATCAAATAGTTCTAATAGACCGGTTCTATTGAATCATCATGGTCAAGTGGTTGTTGCTGGTGCAACTCAAAATAACCATTCCGTACCTTAAATCCGTCCTCTTTTTTATTTTTGTTTTGTAAATAGTTATCCATTTATATGAATTTTTTATGTAAAATTAAGTTATGTTTGTACAATATATGTAAAAGTTATAAAATATTTATTTCCAAAAATGCAAGAGGCTCTTCTATATAGTATGCACAGTGAATTGCACAATTAAAAATGCACAGACCATCTCTTCAATTGGCAACTATTGGAGGTATGGTGATAATCAGTAGTTGTTGCTGTGCTGAGTTTTATAGCGAACTAATTAAGCTTCAGATATCAATTACATGTTTTTATAGGGTTATATAGACTTTTTTAGACGGCAAGAGCATGATTTCAAGATGTATTAATTACAACTTACTTCATATTAGCGCACTTTTACTTTTCTTTTTTGGAAAGAAATAGGAAAACTTGACGTTTTTAACACTATCTTCAAAAGGTATATAAAATTTAAATAATCGTCGGCTCCTAAATTTGGGAACGACGATGATCAACAATCTGTTCCTGAGCCATCCATTTTCTTGTCTTTTCGCTAGTTTCTCTACAAAATGTGTATATATTATTGCTAGCAGTTAATTTGTATCTATAAAGAACTTATGGCACGTATAATGGTGTGCTTTTTTTTAGCAAATGCTTACTAAATTTTTCCCACAATATCGAGTAATACAAATATGTTTCTTCATGCAAAATCCGATCGTAAGAATTTCATCGAGATTTGCCTATGATTACCTTGCCGAAAGGGATAAATGTCACTCAATTTTCATAACTCGATAGAATTTGAGGTAACATTATAGTAAACTATATAATGGGTGTAATGATTCCAGCCAATTCCAAGATAAAGAAACTGGCCAAAACCATGAAAAACAAGACTCGAGATTCTTAAATTTTGAGTATTTTAGATGATTAAATACAGAATTAAAATATTTTTATATAGAAATACGAAAATTTATTGATTGTTGGACATTTATTTCGTAGCTTGACATGATATACTATTGTTTTTATCTTGAAATAGCTTTTAAAACGGCTCTATCTGATGTCTAATGCTTGTATCACCACAGTCAACAAGTAGCGGTGGTAAGATTATGACATGCATTTATACATGTATGACCTGTTCGAACACGACAAAATTCATCAGGGATATGCGCATGAAACGAACATATTGTTGAGATGATGTCAGAATTTACTAATTACTTTTTAGGATTGAACTACTTTATACGTATGGAAAATCGATGGGAAACGTCAAATGCATAACTACTGCATATGACATGCATGGTCGCACCTGTGAAGTTTTGAAAGAGTACAAAATGCAACATGGTAATAGCTTTTTATCATTCGTATGTAAACTTCAATTGTTCTATCATTATAAGGAACTATTTAAAGTATTACAAGATTCCTCAAGTTCCCGGACCACACCATTTTTATTGTTCTATTTGATCCAATAGATGCTGGATACTGAATAGAAACTCCCCTGTAGAGATATTCATAGAATGGCAACTACTATATACAAAGACCACTGTCTTGATATCTGATAAATGTATATAGATTATATATATATCTAATATAAATATATATTTTATGCTTAATTAATTAAATTAAATCCAATTGAGTGCCTATTTCTGATACTGTGAACGGGCCCCTTTTTTCTCCCTTTTACTCCTTGAAACAGCTAAAAGATCATGAGATTTATTTCCATATTATGATGATGATGGCGAAAGGGAAACTGGACTTTAACTCTAAGTATAATAATAATTGCGGGGTGGACAGCACGCATCTCCATAGAAGATACAACTAATTTCAATCATGATATCTATTGGATGCGCTATTAAATATAAGAAAATCTTTTTTGCTATAAATTATTTACTAGATTTTCAACGTATTCAATTATCCCTTTCTGCTCTCTTATGTAATGAATAATCATAATAATAAGCTATCATTTTCAACGGCTTCATTTTATACATCTTTCCTGCCGAATAAAGACAATATATCGTTTGGAAATCATCGCCAATTTCTCCAAAGTCCACTTTGGCAACCAATTTCAAACATACATAAACCAATTGATAATAAATCAGATAAAAAAAAGCATCAATTAAGTGCTGCTGCAAAGAATACTTTACACCAAGCCATCTACATTTTACCAAAATCACCATCTCATGTATCTATTTATCTTCAACTTCCTAAATTCCGCTCTCTTTCTGTATTAATGAGATGTGGCCATGTATCTCAACTGGTTGAGAATTGGCTTTGCAATCCTATGGAACAATTAAAACGAAATACGGAGAAAAACCAGCAATATACAATGAATCATGAACAACACCATCGTCGTCGTAGTTCATCCTCACCGTTATGTATAATGTCATCATCATCATCAACAACAACAACTAATGAAGCCGGCCCTTTATCCGTTGTAAATCATAAAAATGCATTAATACCTTCATATCGTAAATATGATGATATATCTTTATCTTCTGTTTTTGTTCATTTTCAAATATCTCATGAAAAACAGGAGCAAATGAAGATTCGATATGCCAATGTGCCATGTCTATTCACTGTAGTATGTGTTACATATAATTGCGGAACTGTTTCGTTATCCGTAAATCAAATTGACTCGCTGGACTTTTTGCTATCGCCAAATACTATGAATCCATTTTTAGTGCAATGCGATTTAGTTCCACAACATCCCGTTACCGTGCATCAATTAGTACCCTCATCTAGTTCCGTATATCATCAGCAACTTCAAATTTGTGATTTCGAAAGCAATTTGCCACAACATGAAGAAGAGTCAAAAGTAGCTCAAATGGATAGTCATGAATTATATGATTGCACTATTTCTAAAACTGAGCCATGGATCAAAGAACTGCATGCAGCAGCACCGATTATAGAAAAAGAAGATTTAAGTGATCAAAAGGCCATGGAGCAGGCACCTGTAGTTGAACTATTGCATTACAAAGAAACATTATTATATCAACAAGAAGACGATGATGAAGAGTCAGGAATGTTTACTTCTGATGAAGATTTCTCATTGATTGATGAAGATGATATGACAGAATATGACGATAACTATCATTATTTCAAAGCTAAAGCAGCATTACTTGAATTAGTGCAGGACACTTTAAGATATATTCAATCAAATGGTGGAGCATTAACTGATGAATTAAATAATTTAAAGCCTAAATTATATGATTATTGCTCAATGTAAATAACAATAAAAAACTTCTATTTATTTTCAACGCAAATAACATTTCTAACACGATCGCGAAGCCTTTTACCAAAGCCAATTGAATCCAAATAGTTATCAATGGATCCGTATTCCTTATTCAAGAAGTCTAATAAATCTCTCATATTTTGAGGGGGTGCTTGTGCAAAATCTTCGGATAAACCAGATCGTCGAACTTCTTCAAGCATTTCATCATAAATAGGTGCTAATTCCTTTTGAGTTTTGGCATAATCATTGACAATAATATCTTGAGGTACACCAGCAATCGAAAGAATCAAAGCAGATACCATACCAGTTCTGTCTTTACCTTGAGTGCAATGAATTTCAATGGGATAGTTTTGAGGGTCGGCAAATACCATCAATGCTTCACGAATTTCGGCTTTGCAGTAGGTGGCAAATTCCCTGTACATCTTGTTCACACCCATTGGTGTCAATACCTTTTGTCCAATAATATAAGCTGCCTTTTTACGTTGACAAACTGCCATTAAATATATAATATATCTTTAATGAAATCATTGATGTTAATTACAAGCAAATTTTGATAATTGTTCAACTTACATCTTCAAATGGAGAGAACATGATGCGAAAACACAATATCTTTGAAAGTTTTTTCCTGCAAAATCTATTCTAAACTTTTTTCTAACAAGTGTTCCATGACCAGTTGTATCAAAATTCTCTGAAGTTTTGGCTTTTAAGGAGGTGGGATCGTCAACTAAAGCTGAAGCATCCAACTAAATACAATGTTAGAACCTTGAAATCCGCGTAAATAAATATATGTATATATATATATACTTTACACTTTCAAGGGCGCTGGTAGGAAAGCTTTTATCAATAGGCAAGCCTTCTCGTCCTTCCATACTAAAGTATTTGGTAATGCTAAATGTCAAAAATTACTGAATTTCGTCATGTTTCAACTTACCCAGTACGTAAGTCAAGGATGGTATTAATGTTATGAGCTTGAATAAAGGCATCTACATCTTCTTGACTCATATTATCCAAAGTAGCAGACCTGAATATCAAGCCTTCTTTGACATATCTAATAAAACTCGTTGAATAACGCTATACTCGACTTTTCATTATGTAAAATTTACTTTTTTTTCTCGGCATTATCCGCAGAAGAAATACCTAAATCTCGAAAATTCAATACACCGAAACTTCCTTCTTTTTTATTTCTGTACGCATGTCCCAAGGTCTTTTCTTCAGACATTATTAATTTATAATTTATTTAAGCAAATTTGAAAAAAAAAGAATAATTACAATTTTTATCGTCCAACATGTAAGTTTATGTTTCTTCTATTCAAAGTCAGTCTTTCTTATTTTTGCCTGAAATAGAACGAAAAACCCACGCAATATGACAGACTAGTCCTTTTCAAGCTTCAAAAAGAGAGTGGAAAGAATAATGACCAAATCATTATTAGGTCATCCATTGATACCCAATTATTTCCAGAGAGAAATCTCCAGGGCTGATCTAAATGATCTTCCCACTGACATTTGGCATGAGATCGTTTTCTTGTTGGTATTCTACTATTAAATAACATTGCCGTACTACATAAAATCGCAACACACATAAATAATTTTCATGCAGCTGAGAATACACTTAATTGAGATAACTTATAAATTAGCGCTGCTTCGGTTAAACATTATCAATATTTTTGTTTAAACAACCACTATTTAAGGTGCTGGGTTACTTTGCTCCGTTGTGCTGAATATTTATTTATAGGAGTGTCGTTCTATATTTTAGACTAGCTTTGAAATACAAAGCAACCTCCATATTAATGTTAAGATTGCATTTACTTCAAAATCAGAACATGCCCTTTTTTTTTATAACTAACCTCATACTAAACACTTTACACTTTTTAGGATATACCTTAGACTTTTCTAAATAAATATGAATTGATCGCATTACGCTACCTACTCCAAAATTTATTTTATATTTCACCAAAGGCTGAAATTCATTGTTTTTCTCCTTAAAAACTAGGTCTCTCTTTTCATCCCTGCTCTACTTTTTTTTTCACTAAACAACATCAAGAAAAAATTATATGCAAACGTACCCAAGATGTTCAACTTTAATATAAAAACAAGTATCCGGGAATATCCTATTTTTTGTAGTTGGTATAATTTTTTTTGTGCTAATGTTTCAGATTCTTACACGTATTTCACTGATAAAAATGAAAAACTTTGAGCCTTTATATCTCTACAAAACATTAAGCTATACTAATAACTTTTAATAATAAAATTTACTTGTTTTAAAGCACTCTATAATATGTTGCAGTATAAAAAAATTCTGGGCACTTTTATTTTTTTTTTTATTTTTTTGACTTTTTTGTAGCAGATTTGAAAATATCATTATATTGCGCAGTATCTTTTTTTTTCATTCATATCATAGATCTCGTTGAGCTCTACCGGATGCAATTTAGCTCTTTTTAAAATATTAATTTTTCGTAGAGATATCTTCAAAAATGTATACACCGAAATATCCTCGCTTCTAGCTTCAATTTTTCCTTTGTATACCCTTATCCCAAATTCTGAATTTGAAAAAAAATCGACAAAACCTTTGTTTTCTCTACAAAAAATGCAGCTAAAAGGTTCATAAACAGCTCAATCGATAGATAATTTTGTTGTACATTATTTTAAAAAATTATGTTTGAAGCATACTTATAAAAAGTGGTGTGTATCTTTAAAAAACCTTTACAACTTCAATTGTATTTTGCGCAAAATTTTACGTGAAACATTTTTTTAAATTTTTTATAGACGGATGCAAAATTTAAAACTATACAAAAAACATTTAGTACGCTAGTTCAACTTATTTTGCAGTTCATGAACTATTAAACAATGTTGTTTTTTCGATCATTTTTCAATTATTTTTCATTCGGTTTGTCAGGTCAATTTTGAAGCTCAGTATTATAGTTTTTAAGTTGTAATGTAAACCATATCTCGACTATCTCGACTAAAAATCAATATTTTTTGTTGAAATAAAAAATGCGGAGTAGCTGTTAGTTGGATATATCTTATGAATACAGAAAATTAACAGTGTGTTGAACTAGGTAGTATTTTCCCACGTAATAAATTAAAAGCCATCTCATTTGAAACCATGCCATGCAATTTAAATAAGATGTTATTATACATATAAACCATTAATAGCCAAGGGTATTCTAATGTATCAAAGATATCAACGGTATTCATAATGTGCTGTATTATAAATAAAAAAGCCTGAAAGTTTTATGTGAATCAAACAGAATAAGTCAATACTATTCTGTACGCATGATTGACAACCGGGATTTTCAAAAAACAAATTTAGGAGCCGTTCTTAACCATGTTAGTCAAGAACTCAACAACCCAACAATATATTCAAAATTGCGGAATAACTGCCAGCAGATGAATATCCATAACCAAATAATATAAATAGAAAAGTAGAAATAAAATTTATTGGAGATTATACAGTGAGTCGCAAAACCCTTTCAATAATTTGGAAATTTGAATGAAAATAACCATAACTTTCTCAGTTTCAATCGGAGATACACTAAATTTCTATTTTAAATAATTCAAACGTTTTTAAATTATTTTCAAAAAGTCCGATTTAATTAATTAAAGTTCCGCAAAAACTATGCAAGTTTAAAAAAAGGTACATCATTGAAAGGGTTTTGCAAGCACAGGCTTAAAATTACAATTTTGTAACCCCTAACTTGTACATTAACGCTGGATATCTTATAAAACAGAGAAATATGCGGAAAATATATGAGATGTTTTTCAACTTTTACCCTGCCTTTTTCACTAGCAGTTTCAAGCAAAATCATCAAGATGAAAACTGTATCGGATGCCAAACGTAATGACGTTATCTCTCTGTTAAATTCAGGCCATAACGTATCGAAAATTGCTCGTCATGTAGCTGTTAGTCAAGCCACAGTATGTCGTATTAAAAAAAAGGCCTGTCCTGACCGAGAAAAACTTAAAGGAGACCGACCATCTAAGCTGACTACTGCGGATATGAGATATTGTGTCCATAAAATCACCAAAGGTGGCTTGGATAATGCGTTACAAGCCAAAAAAGAGCTTCATCGTAATGTACACGTTAATGGCAGTGCGAATACTGTACTAGGGCTCTTCGGGATAGTGGTTTAGGCGCATTACCTAAGATAAAAAAGCCAGAAATTAGTGATGAAAATGCAAAGGATCGCCTCCGCTGATGTAAAAACAGAATTGATTGGACTTTGGATGACTGAAACCGTGTTATATCTACTGATGAGGCTAGAATTAATTGTTTTAACTCGGATGATCGAATTTGGTGCTGGAAAAGAGACAGCGAGGAGATAAAACCTAAGCATACCAAAAAACAAGAAAAATGGAGATGGTCGTATCATGATTTGGAGCTCTATTTCTTGGTCTGGTGTCGTTTGGTTGTCCAAGGTCGAAGATAATATGAACTCCAACCCATACAGAACTATTATTGATGATGATGTGGAGAAATCCATTGACGATATGTGTCAAAAATTGAAGTTGCGTCGTAATTAGGTTATCCTTCAACAAGACAACGATTCTAAGCACACCTCTAATTTAATGAAAGAAGACTTCAAAACAAAAAAATATGAAGTAATGTCATGGCCAGCGCAATTTCCAGACCTTAATCCCATTGAAAATATGTGGAGGTTATTGAAAATCCGCCTAAACGAATACGATACATCCCCAAAAGGGATGAATGATATTTGGGACAGAACTCAAGAGATTTGGTATGACAACATAACAGTTGGGCAATATCAAAAAGTTATTTCGAGTATGCCTCATCGTGTAAAAGCTTGTATTAAAGCAAAAGGTTATGGTATTGATTATTGACTGCATTTAAATAAGCTTCAATTTTTTTTTGATAATGCGTGCAAAACCCTTTCAATGATGTACCTTTTTTTAAACTTGCATAGTTTTTTCGGAGCTTTAATTAATTAGATCGGACTTTTTGAAAATAATTTAAAAACGTTTGAATTATTTAAAATAGAAATTTAGTGTATCTCCGATTGAAACTGAGAAAGTTATGGTTATTTTCATTCAAATTTCCAAATCATTGAAAGGGTTTTGCGACTCACTGTATTCATAATTTAATAAAGAAAGATTTAAACAGTATCTTTTTTAAGCTTTTTTCTATAAATTTTATCCATTTTTGCAGCATTTTTTACTGTTTCTATCACTTATTGATTTCATTACTGTAGTAAACTACATATACCAAGTTTGTTTAGTAATCTGGTTGATCTTAGTCAACATCTAAGATCTAGTAACTTTAAATCACAAAAACGTTAAAATGTCAAATTGTACCACTGGTACTTCCAAACTAGGAACTAAACTACAAATATCTTATTGCTGTATTATTAATAGAATTCGAAAATAGTATATATATCACAAAGGCTATGGTAATCCAGAAACCTTTGCTTTTACTTTATATCTGAATAAATATCAAAGAGTTATAATTGTATTCGCAACGTTTTTTTTGTAGCAACTACTTACATGTCCTCTGCAATCTCTAATACCTCTCCATTGCCGTCTCCGAAACTAGGTTTCCCTTCTGGTCTACCTTTGGAAGAAGACATTGAAGTGATAGAAGATTTGCCTCATGCTGTCATAAATAAACTAAAGGACATGGAGATTTCTCATCCCCCTACTATTACTACTCTTCTTGATGATGAAGAAAATGCTGAAGAAATTGAGGCTACTGCACCTCTGCTATTAAAGGACAGTTTGGAAAAAATGTTGCAAAAAAAGGAAAAGACACAACAAGCCTACTTGGAAGTAATGAGTATGGACTCCGAAAAGGAAGCTGGCAAACTTAGGGATAACTTATTAAACTTGGAAAAACATGTCAAGACCTTAACTGCTGGGATAAAAGCCACAAATACGTCTGGTCGTAAGATTTCGAAAAGGGATCCCCCGAAATTCCAACTGGAAGATCGTAAAGTAGAGCCCTTTTACAAGGAAGCCAGCTATAAGTCGGTTGACCATTTTCTCAGTGAATGTCATAGAACGGTAATTGTCATTATAGTAAAAGTTTATTATTTGAATCACAAATTAAATGTCAATCTCGCGTACATACAATTGACATCCTGTACAACCAAATCAAAGTGTATTCAAAGATAGAACCAAGGAACTTGTTGATAAACAAGTCCATAAATTTTTTATCATGTTTATTAAACAAGTCCATAAATTTTTACATTCATGAAGAACCAATAACTTTGCCATCTACCAATGTACATAACAACTCAACACATTTCATCAACCTTTCTAGATAATCATTGGTCAGTTACAATGATCCATTACTTTTAGATTTCCATTCCCTTTAGATTAGACAATTAATATAAATAGTAAAAGACTTTTATTAGCCATGAATATCTTTATCTTATCTTAAAAAGAATAAAACAACATCTTATATATTATTTATTACGTGTTTTATTTTCGTTTTTTCACAGTGAATTTGAGAAAATTTTGTTCTCTTCAAGTCAAGATACTAATGACATTTGGAAGAAATACATTCCGTTTACACTACGCCCGACCTATGTATGCTGCAGACGATGATTTCGTTGTGCCCAGGTGGGCTGCATACTATAGCCTGCGCTGTTATGCTTACTGAACATGGCTAAAAAGATAACAAGATGCACATGGGCACAACAAAACAATGTATGTTAGCACAGAAACATACATTTTTCTACCAGAAAAACCGTTTGTCATATCATACATTCATTAACAAATTGCAAACGCGAGCTCCTAGAGCAATGCCGTAATTAAGTATAGCAAGATTGAACGGCTAAGTCTACCATGATATATCTAAGTTTTAAATAAAACGGCATTTTTTCAACTTTCCTGATACTGAATCACGTATGGTCTGAAAATTCAGACTTTGTAGCGGACATTTTTCGGGGCTCATTTTATCCTTACCAACACACATGATTTTGGTCAAAAAACAGAAAAATCAATTTTTGATACCAAAATCAACGTTTAAATGTACTACATTGTGAGAGAAAATTGTAGGCATAGCTAATACACATTTGATAAAAGCTTAATATTAAATGTTAAGTAATGAAACTTTGTACTTTTGCCCCAAAAACGGATTTTTGGTTAAAGGATTTTCATGTAATATTTTGCAATAAAAATGTTTATTGTTTTTTATCGAAAAAATAGAGCGTTAAATTCTGAGTATATGTATATTTTTTGTTTTTATAATTGGTAGTATAATTAACTTTAGATTTGCAAAAGCAGAAAAAAAAAATTAAAAAATGTCAAAATTGATGATCTGGACAAAAATAATTTTTGAAATTAATGTTCCACTGATAACCGTTGTTAGTCTTAAAAATAAGAGATTTTATAATACTTGAGAACTTTTTCAAGAATTTACAATTCTGTACCCACTTGATTCAAGCTTATTACTGTAAATATTTATACATTTTAGTATTGTATGGTAGTTTATTTGATGATAATATAGTCTTACTTGATAATTATTGCGCTAGAGGTGATTTACATTAAGTTTTAGTGTTAACTCTCCAATATCATAAACATAAACATGGCCATCACTGGAACCTATTGCCGCCTTTTTACCCACTTTGTTCCAAACCAATTTATCCAATCCTTTATTAGAACAAATTTAAGTACTTATTACAAATGGTTCTGCGGTATTTGCATTCGAATTCCATAAATTAAATTGACTTGTTCCATCAACAGCATTATCAAATGTATCATCAGTCCGCCTTATAATAAATGTCAATTTAAAATCAGAAACATTCCATTGTTATTTTTATAAGTTATGAAAAGCTTGATTTTTAATAATACAGGAATTAAATAAAAAACAAGATGATACTAATAGCATATGGTGAGTATTCAAAATCTAAGTAAGTTTGATGAAGTACAGTATACCTATAAACCTTTTTAAAAATCCCGAGGCAAACACAACATCTTGGTCCTGTAATTCCTATCCATAAAAATGCTGCGATTTCGACTATAAAATAAATGCACTCTTTATCTATCTTGACGTCAATGTACATTGCTGGGTATCAGTTTTTTACCAGTTGTCTTTTCTCTAATTCATTAATATTTAGTCATATTGAACGATGGTTTGTAGCACTGCCAAAAAAGAAGAATGAATACATCAAGGGTTTCCTGCATATAAAATTATGCGAATTAGTAGTAATGATTGCACTTACCTATGCTTTTTGAACATCCTATTGATGTTAATAAAAATAAGTAGTATTTTGATTCAAATGTAATTTTGTTTTATACATTTATATTCATCCATTCAATAAATGACATCATATTTATTATCCATTATTATATCAACAAACAACCTACTTCATCTTGATTCGATACATTTGACAATTAAATGCCTAAATTATACTTCAGCCACCAGGTATCACCACAAACAAATTTCCTACAGGTCGACGAAGCATCACAATTTGGATCATTTTTTGTGTTCATAGATCTGCGCTCTCCAAAACATTCATAGATCTCTGCATGAATCGTATCTCTGTCTGTTCAATCTAACTGAAATACATTTAACGCCAACATTTTACTTGATAAAAGGCCTTACTTTATTGCGAGTCAACACAATTAATTTGATGCTACACTACGGCCGACCGGTGCTGCGCAAGATGATTTCGTTGTGCCCAGGTGGGCTGCACATTATAGCCGCCTGAGCTTTTGTGCTCACTGAATATGGCTAAAAAGATAACAAGATGCACATGGGCACAACAAAATAAACTGAACACGAGCATAACAAAAAGCCTGTATGTGTAGGATTATAGATTCTGTTTATATGCATGACATTAATCCCATGTGTGCATAATAGCAGAATTGCCCATAAGCATATTACTATCCCTATTTGCGCATAATAATAAAAATCTGACCATAAGCATAATGAGCTGATCGTATGGGCATAAATTGGTTTGTACATAATCATCGTGCCGTTTTCAAAATTTCATTGCATATTTTACTGGAATAATGGGTTTCTGAATCACATTTGCTTTTACTAAAATAATATAGATTATAAACAATAATATAATTCAATACGTTGTTGATGTAGAGCGATACATGCACGAGCCAACATATGTATGATTATAAACATTTGTAAATAATGTTTATAGCTATAATTTTTGCAGCAACAATGTTTTTTGCTCGAGCATAAACTTAAATAACACTTACTGCTTAAATTTATATGCAATCCAAATCTAAGCTTATAGATGTTACTTTATCACACATAAAATTTAAACAAACTAACCTTCTTTTAACTTACTATTTTAGTTTACGATTGTCAAATGTAAAAAGATTTATTTTTAAGTATATAATAGCTACGATGAAAACTATGGTGGTTATTAGACAAAACATTAGTTATTCTTTTTTTTTTGCTTCTATATCATTTGAAATTTTATCACTTTTCTGGAACATTTCGTGCGTTTGTAGCCAGTTCTAGCTTTTAATTGAGTTATAATAAATATCATTGTCTTCGATTTGATCTGGTAATCAAGAAATACGTCCAACAATACAGTAGTAAATAATGATATTTGATATTTGATCTTAGAATGCGATTAAATAAAAATATCAGTCTTTAATATAACGACTGTTACCTATACTAAAAATATTAGTCCCTTATGTTAGCATGAGCATTCAGACAAAAGAAAAGAATACCAGATTGATAGTCTGATATGTCTTATCAAACGGTGAATATATCCTTGAAATATAAAAATAAAAAGAGAGAAACAATACACTTAGAAAAGGATTTTCAAGGCTTTACATTATTTAGTATAGTGCAATTAAAACCCTGTTAAATTACTCATTTCAGTCAATGTAAAAGCAGCATTACAGCGCATCAACCCATAAACTAAGCAAAATAGGCAATATCTGTTATCATAGAAACATGTATCATTTTTCTACCAGAAACACCGTCTGTTATATCATAGATTTATTAAAAAATTGCAAACGCGAGCCCGTAGAGCGACGCCATAATTGAGCATAACACGATCGAACGGCTAAGTCTTTTATACTATGGTAAATATCAAGCTTTAAATGAAAATGCGTTTTTTTACTTTACTTTTCTTATATTTAACCACGTACAGTCTGAAAATTCAGTTTTTGTAGCGGACATTTTCGGTGCTCATTTTATCCTTACCAACACACATGATTCTGATCAAAAAACAAAAAAATCAAATTTTGATACCAAGATCAACGTTTAAATATACTACATTATGAGAGAAAATTGTAGGTATAGCTAATACGCATTTTATAAAAGCTTAATATTAAATGTTAAGTAATGAAACTTAGCATTTTTGGCCTAAAAACGGTTTTTTGATTAAAGAATTTTCATGTAAAATTTTGCAATAAAAATGTTTATTATTTTTTATTGAGCAAATAGAGCGCTAAATTCTGTATATGTGTATATTTTTTGTTTTTATAATTGGTAGTATAATTAACTCTAGATTTGCAAAATCAGAAAAAAAAATTTAAAAAATGCCAAAATTGATGATCTGGACAAAAATAATTTTCTAAATTAATGTTCCGCTTATAAGCCTTGTAAGTCTTAAAAATAAGAGATTTTATAATACTTGAGAACTTTTTCAAGAATTTACAATGCTGTACCCATTTGATTCATGCTTATTTCTATAAACCTTTATACATGTTAATATTCTGTGGTAGTTTATTTGATGATAATATAGTCTTACTTGATAATTATTGAGCTAGAGGTGATTTACATTAAGTTTTAGTGTTAACTCTCCAATATCATAAACATAAACATGACCACCACTGGAACCACCTATTGCCGCCTTTTTACCCTCTTTGTCCCAAGCGAATTTATTCAATGCCTTACCAGAACAAACTTTGGCCTATAAAAATTGATTTATTAGTAAAATCAATTATTAATAACAAGCTAATAAGTAACAATTATGGTGTATCTTTGATAGTTGGTAGTAGTATACAAGACAACATCTTGTTTTCCTCTTCTTAGCTGTCGCCACTACATAGAAACAAATACTTTTTAGAAACTAAATAGGCTAACATGAGTTTATTCATTCGTTCAAATCAAGTCAATACTATACATACTTTTATAATCACCAGGTAGATATCGACTTTAGACCAAAAAAGCATTGATTATAACGTAGATAATGGAACAAAATGAGTAAGTCCTGTACGCTTTTTTTTTGTTCGAGAAAGATATTATAGCGTGCCCTAACATTAACAGTTAATAATTTATTCCCAAATAAACAATAGAAAAAACATGTACTTGTACCTGCTTCTTGGTTTCAGTTTAAAAAAAATATTGGTCTTTTTGTTGTAATTTTAAACGTAAATAAAAGAGCTGAGGAAAAAGTAGAGAATAAAAAAGATTTTTTTTGTTACAAACAAAAATTTACAAATGCATAAATACTTTTAGTGTTACCAAACAGGTTTTTGTCGCTGTTCCCTGAAAGAACATGGGCAGAACTCTTTCAAACCCCAAATTTTAAATTAATATATCTCGTCAATAAGGCAATTCTGTTGAATCAGAGTAACTCACATTTGTTTTAAACCGTTCAAATTATCTTCGTTATTAATTAGATTATGATTAATATACTTTAGTAGTTGATTAAAAAACTTTGATCTCATTGCTCTGCTCATCTGGGCTGCCTGATCTGCATAAAAGCCTTTATTCTACCCATCTGTGTAGATTATCATGCCCATGGAAAACATAGTTTGGCCGTATGAAGACAGTTGTATTAAAAGCAAGCGCTTGGGAAAATGTGAAGTCGGTTTTTGCAAAATAATTTGGTACCGTCATCTCCAAACTTCACAGGAAAAGCGCTGTAAGGACCATGAACATTGAAAATCAAGAAACACTTGATGAGTACTCCATCCAATTTTTTAGGGCTACTGGCGAGGCTGGCTACTACTACAGTCGAGGTGATTTAACCGTAAGTGATATCTTTTTGTTAAGTCTCCCAGATAAATGGCAATTAAACATTTCCACTGTGCTTTTATCAAGAACTCATCAACATGCTTGGACTCCCTCTGAAATTTCAACATTTGCTTTGAATTTCCTCGGCGAACAAACACCTGCTTCGTGGTATGCGTCAAGAAACAATAATGATAATGAAGGTTCGTCAAAGCAAAAACCGTATGGAAGATCTACTACTACTTTCAATATTTCTGCTACTAGTTCTGCTCTTGATTTTAGTATTGAATCACTTCCTAAGGCTAAGATGCTTGGTGATCGTAATATTCCTAACACGGCTACTAAGAATGTTGTTCCCTGTTGCCACTGCGGTAAACCCTGGAAGCATAGTCATATTTGTGATAAATGCAGAAATGTCGAAAGACAAATATCTGCTGTTGCCACCTCTTTTGATATTAAAGAAGAGAACAAATCTCACCAATTGAAACAAACAATAAAAGAATTATGCAAAAGCAAGGCCTATCCTTGTAAGGCAAAAAAGACAAACAAAAGTAATATCATGAAACTAATTATGCCTTTACTATTTATTAAACAATAAAACAATCATTGATAAAGCCGACCCTGGCGCTGACATTTGTTTCATTAATAAACGAATTTTAAATAAATATTTTTCATCTATAAAAATAATCAAAACAAATGGTTACTTTGATTTTATTTCTGTAAATGATGATAATAATAAGAGTAAGTCCTGTAACTAGAGTGGGTAAAACTGAACCACTGAAAGCAACATGCAGTATACAAATAATATCAAATGCAAACATGAATTCGAGGTTCTATTTGGTAGGCATTCTTCCTAAATTAAATATCCATCTGAGCGGTGCAGCTTTTAAATGGCCTGATTCAGAAAGGAACAATAAATTAAAACAATTTGAAGATATAAATCATGATGTCCAAAATAAATGCAACCCTGAAAAGCAGACTATGGTACTCCAAGCAAAAGAAAATGATTAATAGCTCTAATTCAGCCTGCGCTTAATAAAAATATTGCTATTCCTAGTAGTTCTGCCTGCACTATGCTTAAATCAGTTATAAAGTTAAAGAGTACCAATCCAAGTAATTACTTTGTACGACAGCATCCATTAGCAATTAATGCTCATGCTGAAAGTAAAATACAGCTATAACAATGGTTGAAAGATAATATTGTTGAAAAAACAAAGCCTGATTCTACTTTTCAGCCACTTCTATTAGCTGTCTTAAACGCGATTCATTCACTGGAAAAGCAATTAGACTTAGAATTCCAAGTTAGCCTGGAGCATTATGTCAATGATATTGTCCTCTTTTCTAAAGATGTACAAACTTAAATCATTTTTATTAATTTAGTTGTAAATTGACTAACAAAAATAAGCTTCAGAACTATTATTGACAAACGTTGTTTCTTCGAAACAAACGTTTATTTGCTTGGCTTTGTAATTAGTAGACATGTCACCAAAATTGATATTAGAAAGTTATTTAAAAATATTGGGTGAATTTAACGTCTCGGTATCGCACATTAAAGGCATGTAAAATGTCCTAGCTGATTGATTATCCAGACTATGCCCTACTATAACTGAAGATAAAGAACTCGCTGATGAACATGATTAGCAAATAAAAAAATTGGAGAAATTGATCTTGTTGCGAAGAGCCAAAGGAAATAATCAAATTATAAAACAAAAGAAAGTTTATTCCAACAAAGATCAAAATCTAAATGTACTTACTATTAAAATCAACAGCAAGGATTTTTAAAGAAACAACTGTTATGTCGTATATTTTCAGGTTTGATAAATAATACTTAAAAAAGAATACAATTAAAAAAGAATGAGTAATGAATCAGTTCTTCAACTGTATAATAAAAACAAGATATCGTTTATTTAGATATGAAAGTATGGCCTTTTATATTATTAATTTGACATTAAAATCCTGAGATGTAATTTGAGGCACTATTGAACCATTAAAGCTGTTCGATAGTAATTTATTATGGATTAAAATGGATCAATCATAATTTAACCGTGCTTGTGATGTTATGTCAATATTCATTATAGGTCTCACATCCAAAGTCTCAGTTTATAATTAGTATTATAGCAAATCAATGCAGATCATTGATTTACATTATTATATTCTTAGATAGTAAAGCCCTAGTAGTAATTATAATTAATGCATATAAATGCATCCAACAAAGGATGTGTTGTTAATAGAAGTGTAATATTCTTGCAAGGTTATTTCTTAAAACTCTTTTGACATTTCATGTGAAGCTTGTGAGTTGCCTTATTTTAATGCTGCGCCAAATGTGCTTGGATTTGATTTAATAGCTACTTGATTGATTAATCACTGGGATGAAATAATATGATGCCATAATTGAGGCCCAAGTGTTCTTGCTAATTGCCGGATAAGCTTAGTACAATAGGAGTTTCTTATATCCAATATCAAGTCTTTGTGCTTCAATACATGTCGTAGTCAATAGATTATAAAATGTATTGATACTGGGAAAAAGTGATAAAGTATGGTACTTTTTGGAATACAACAACTTAGCTTATGTGATTATCAGATTAATTATTTACAGTGTTGTTTATATGACACATCATGCTAAATATGTTAGGGCATACTGTAGTTTATTGCCATACTTAAACTACAATTTCAGGTACTACATTCATATTACAGTGAGTCGCAAAACCCTTTCAATGATTTGGAAATTTGAATGAAAATAACCATAACTTTCTCAGTTTCAATCGGAGATACACTAAATTTCTATTTTAAATAATTCAAACGTTTTTAAATTATTTTCAAAAAGTCCGATCTAATTAATTAAAGTTCCGCAAAAATTATGCAAGTTTAAAAAAAGGCACATCATTGAAAGGGTTTTGCACGCACAGGCTTAAAATTACAATTTTGTAACCCCTAACTTGTACATTAACGCTAAATATCTTATAAAACAGAGAAATATGCGGAAAATATATGAGATGTTTTTCAACTTTTACCCTGCCTTTTTTACTAGTAGTTTCAAGCAAAATCATCAAGATAAAAACTGTATCGGATGCCAAACGTAATGACGTTATCTCTCTGTTAAATTCAGGTCATACCGTATCGGAAATTGCTCGTCATGTAGCTGTTAGTCAAGCCACAGTATGTAGTATTGGAAAAAAGGCCTGTCCTGACCGAGAAAAACGTAAAGGAGACCGACCATCTAAGCTGACTACTGCGGATATGAGATATTGTGTCCATAAAATCACTAAAGGTGGCTTGGATAATGCGGTACAAGCCAAAAAAGAGCTTCATCGTAATGTACACGTTAATGGCAGTGCGAATACTGTACTAGGGCTCTTCGGGATAATGGTTTAGGCGCATTACCTAAGATAAAAAAGCCAGAAATTAGTGATGAAAATGGAAAGGATCGCCTCCGCTGATGTAAAAACAGAATTGATTGGACTTTGGATGACTGAAAGCGTGTTATATCTACTGATGAGGCTAGAATTAATTGTTTTAACTCGGATGATCGAATTTGGTGCTGGAAAAGAGACAGCAAGAAGATAAAACCTAAGCATACCAAAAAACAAGAAAAAATGGAGATGGTCGTATCATGATTTGGAGCTCTATTTCTTGGTCTGGTGTCGTTTGGTTGTCCAAGGTCAAAGGTAATATGAACTCCAGCCTATACAGAACTATTATTGATGATGATTTGGAGAAATCCATTGACGACATGTGTCAAAAATTGAAGTTGCGTCGTAATTAGGTTATCCTTCAACAAGACAACGATTCTAAGCACACCTCTAATTTAATGAAAGAAGACTTCAAAACAAAAAATATGAAGGAATGTCATGGCCAGCGCAATTTCCAGACCTTAATCCCATTGAAAACATGTGGAGGTTATTGAAAATTCGCCTAAACGAATACGATACATCCCCAAAAGGGATGAATGATATTTGGGACAGAACTCAAGAGATTTGGTATGACAACATAACAGTTGGGGAATATCAAAAAGTTATTTCGAGTATGCCTCATCGTGTAAAAGCTTGTATTAAAGCAAAAGGTTACGGTATTGATTATTGACTGCATTTAAATAAGCTTCAATTTTTTTTTGATAATGCGTGCAAAACCCTTTCAATGATGTACCTTTTTTTAAACTTGCATAGTTTTTGCGGAACTTTAATTAATTAGATCGGACTTTTTGAAAATAATTTAAAAACGTTTGAATTATTTAAAATAGAAATTTAGTGTATCTCCGATTGAAACTGAGAAAGTTATGGTTATTTTCATTCAAATTTCCAAATCATTGAAAGGGTTTTGCGACTCACTGTATGTAAATACAAAAACATAAATCGAGTATTATCGGATTTTTCAAAAAGTCAAGCAAGTCGAGCACGAGCATATAAGCAAGCGAGCAAATCTGAGGGCAAGCGCAAGCATTGTATTATATATTTTCAGCTTAATATTGGTTCAAAATGTAATGCATTTTGACATTTCACAGACAAGCAAGCAGAATTGCATGCAAGTAAGCTTATTTCAATTTGAAGCCTTTCGAGCAACAAGCATACAAGCAAGCTTTCAATATTATCATCGAGCGCCAATCAGGAAATTGCTAAAAAAAATTAATCAAGTAAGCCAAAAGAAGTAATACCCTGAAAAAAGCGCAATTCAAGCGAGCTCAAGCAAAGGGTGTAGTAATAGATCAATGGATTGTCAAACTGGATATATAATATAGAGGATTATATGGCTGACTTTGATTCTATGATTGGATATGAGAGGTTGGTGTTACTAATTGTAATTGCTATTACTAGTATACGATTATTACCTATGATTGATTATATGGAGTTATATAATAGGGGGCGTCAATTTCAAATTTTGGTAGATTTTGAAAAAAAAAAACTGGCCAATAAATGTAATGGATATTGAAGTCCTCCAATCATAATACGAATAAACGAATATACTTTAGGATCTACTTACAAAAAGTGGTAAATGTATTTCAGTATATTGGTTATTTAAATAAGCCAATCATAAAACGAATAAATTTAGTATTTTGAGATTGACGCCCCCTAATAATTGGTTATAAGTAACAATGATAAATAAGTAATAATATATATTTATTTGGATTGTGGTTATAAATATAATAAGGGAAAGGAAAGAACAGATAAATTCACTAATGTGCAATTGATCCGTTCTTGGTTGTTATTTATATGTGCAATTTGCTTATGTAATGTAACTGGATCATTACAAAGGGCTCGATTGCGGTCACTAATAGATCCAACTAAAAGCTACTCCGCATTTTTTATTTCAACAAAAAATATTGATTTTTCGTCGAGATAGTCGAGATATGGTTTACATTACAACTTAAAACCTATAATAACTGAGATTCAAAATTGACCTGACAAACTGAATGAAAAATAATTGAAAAATGATCGAAAAAACAAGATTGTTTAATAGTTCATGAACTGTAAAGTAAGTTGGACTAGTGTACTAAATGTTTTTTGTATAGTTTTAAATTTTGCATCCGCCTATATAAAATTCAAAAAAATATTCCACGTAAAATTTTGCGCAAAATGCAATTGAAATTATGAAGGTTTTTTGAAGATACATACCACTTTTTATAAGTATGCTTCAAATATAATTTTTTAAAATAATGCACAACAAAAGTATCTATCGATTGAGCTATTGATGAACTTTTTAGCTGCATTTTTTGTAGAGAAAACAAAAGTTTTATCGATTTTTTTTTCAAATTCAGAACTTGGGATAAGGGTATACAAAGGAAAAATTGAAGCTAGAAGCAAGGATATTTCGGTGTATACATTTTTGAAGATATCTCCACGAAAAATTAATATTTTAAAAAGAGCTAAATTGCATCCGGTAGAGCTCAACGAGATCTATGATATGAATGAAAAAAAAGATGCTGTGCAATATAATGATATTTTCAAATCTGCTACAAAAAAGTCAAAAAAATAATAAAAAAAATAAAAGTGCCCAGAATATTTTTATACTGCAATATATTATAGAGTGCTTTAAAACAAGTAAATTTTATTATTAAAAGTTATTAGTATAGCTTAATGTTTTGTAGAGATATAAAGGCTCAAAGTTTTTCATTTTTATCAGTGAAATACGTGTAAGAATCTGAAACATTAGCACAAAAAAAATTATACCAACTACAAAAAATAGGATATTCCCGGATACTTGTTTTTAGATTAAAGTTGAACATCTTAGGTACGTTTGCATATAATTTTTTCTTGATGTTGTTTAGTGAAAAAAAAAGTAAAGCAGGGATGAAAAGAGAGACCTAGTTTTTAAGGAAAAAGCAGTAGATTTTACCTATTGTTTTCGATTCTTATAAATATAAAATATTTTTAGGAGCAGATAGCATAAATGCGTCCTACATTTTTCAAGTAGGAAGGACTCTAGGCACTATTGGTTCATTAGGTAGTTATAAAAAGCCTCGTTGGATAGATTGGAACCCAAATAATGAATTCTTAGACATTTCATTTGTTTATATAAAAGACGGCTTTAAGTCAAATGGCTGAAGCCCTCCAGGTATGATATGTAGACCTTTAGTATTGACTGAATACTGATTGAATATCTACAGCAAATCAGCCATCAAAATTGCTCAAAGACAAGAATGATGTGATATGGCATATATATTATATACAGACCACAAATGGTATAGTAAAGTCTAATTCTTAGAGATAGATGTTACTATAATAGTAAATGTTTGCAAATAAGTGTATCATGTGTATAATTAGGAAATGGTTTATTTCCTGATAAGTCCCGATATATACTATTTTGATATATTACAGCAAAATGGAAGCTTTCACAAAATAATCGCTTTACGGCACTAGTCTGATTGGACCAACGTCATAATGGACTGTGTGCACTAGCGTATCTAGCAATTCTTTTTTTCCTCATTTAGATTTAAATAGACCCTTCTTTTCGAGCCATACTAATAGGATCTTAACGTTAACATGACCAATAGAGGATGATCTTTGCTGTTCCTGCATTCAATTGTTTAAATGGCATTTTGATGCAAACTACAGCATATAATGATGATGTAAAATAGAACAATTTTTATAATTTCGAAAATCCAAGATAAACAAATTCTATCACTTTAAAAAGTCTGTGTCTGTTTTAGCAGATAAGATAGGCCCGCGTTTTAGAAAATTATAGTTAATAAAGTTTCCAATGGAAATTGAAATATCATGGATCAATCTATAGTTTGTTATATTATGTGCATATTAATTTTCAGGGGAAGCATTAAAGGCTGGATCATCATTACCCAAAAACTGCAAGTTATTTGTTTCGATTTTTTCGATTTTATGTATAGTTTCATTTTTATTGGGGATTATTGGTTGATTTCTTTCGAATGAAGAAAGTCGAAAGAGACGGGGAATATTGGGATTTTGCTAGTAAATAGCTACCAATGCGGGGTGAGAAAAAAAATTTACAGGTAAACCAAGATTATTGAGCTGGTTTAAGAACAACTTCCCGAGATCTGCCGACTAGAACAATGTTTTGAAACCTTTTTCATTTTCTATAATCAATAAACAATATTACGAAAACGAGAAAAAAACAGGGTGATGATTTTGAGAAATAAATGAGCACGATAATTATTTGATAAAATGGTATGTCTCCCTCCTCGTCATGTCAAAATTGTATAATAGTGTAACCTTCTTTAGAGAAAATATATTTGCTCTGTTCAATTACCTTTTGAAGGTAATTATAGTACGTATTTTAATTGGGATTCTATTTCGCCTGCTAAAATAACTTGATATCGATCGCTGGTATTGTATTAAAGAACAATAGGATCAACAGATGTTCTTGCATCCTAACAACTAAATGTACATTGCATGAACTGCGGTTGCTGTTCATTACTTGATTTATGAGAAGAATCTCAAGAATCTCAAGTTCATTTTGATGCAACTTTAATTCGCCACATAGGAAATGGAGTGGCGGAAGGTCTATCAAATATATCGAAACGTATTACGATTGGTTAATTAAGCATAGTCTAAGTATAACACCCTGAAATGCCCGAATCCTGAGATTAAACATAGATCAAAAAAGCCCATATTTGTAGTAAAATTTTTTTTGTATATAAAGGGTCTATTTTTTACAAAATTATGATATTCTCTACAACTTGAAACTTTAAAATTATAACACCCAACTACTATTTTAATATTCTAATGGAATCAACGATTTAAATCGACAAAATTGAACTATACCCTAATTAGAATAAAATTGACAACTGAACAAAAATGAATAATCAACAAGAACAAAAACAACAAGAACAACAACAGGACTTTATTCCTGGTCTTGAACTCCTGTGTCTTACACCTGAAGATGACTACCAATATGATGATCAACCAGAAGAAGAATATAACTGGATCGATGATTGTGAATGTCAAGAAAATCTCGCTACAATTTTACCGTTAAATCCTGAAGAATGTATGACTGACAGCGATAATCATATTCAAAATCTAGATGGTTATCATTTATTTTTTGAAGAACTTGGTTGCTTTACTGAAGAACCCGAACCAATCGATCCTACTCGCGATTATGATGCTGAAGCCAAGATTTTAATCGAGGAAAGAAACAAGACTCGCAAGCAACATGTTGAATTGTCTGGTTCTCCAATGCCTTCCCTCGACGATACCACATCTGGTGTTAGTAGTACCTCTTCAAGCTTTCATCATGAGGAACATGCTACCTTTCTAGCTGATGTTCGCTCTCCTCTTTATTTGGGTAGCTATGGTGGTCAACAAAAAATGACTGCATATGCTTATGCTCCTCATGCTATGAGTGCCATCAGAACTCCCATTTAAAGAATATTTATATATTACACACATTTTACATATTCTATAAGCATTCAATTTAATTCGCATTTGTATTTTTATTATTATTAAACACACCCCTCTCAATAAATTATCTTCTTTTTTTTTTCACTACTCAATAATTTTCTTTGGCTTCTTTGGGCAAACTTTCACTCTTTTTCTTAATGACACCTAAATGTATAATACGATCGCCTGACATTGCCACAGGATTTGAGCTACGACCAATGACCTAAATATATACATAAATTATTGAGTTGCATCTAAACTAATGTAAAATACTAACAATTCCACTGCATGGTGCATAATATTCATCTACTACATTACCAAAGATATTCTTTATACGAGCAATTAAATCACCTTTTTTAATAATGGTATTTACACCAGGATATACTTCTAATACTCCTCCAGTTTTAGTGTAAATCTATATTTATATATATGCAGTATATATATTAGTGAAATATCGAACCATTTTCTATTTTGTATGAAATTTTTTTTTACCCAAAATCCCTTTGAACATAAAATTGTACTAGGTGGACCTAATGTCACTTGATCTTCTGTTGTAGGCTCATAATCTACTGTATACATTTCTAAATGATCCAATATGCGCATTACACCTATATAAGACCACTATAAAAAATAAGGCATTTGGGTTAAAAAGGATAAACAAATATACGAGTACAATCGATAACCAAAGATCAGAAACCTTTTTTGACTTACTTGAACATATTGGCTTTGAAACAATTGAGGATTTCCAATTTCCACAGTGATTGCACGAATACCTCTAGCAGAAGCAGCCGATCGAAGAGTACCATCCTGGCCTGAATTATGTAATACAATTTGTGGTTGTTGTAATCTAGCCATAATTGCGGAAAATGGATCATTCATGTCTGCACGTACATAATATGAATTGACCCTACCAAAACTAGCTGTATGTAGATCAATCAAATAGTTGAATTGAGATATAACCTTATTCATTAGATTATGACAGAATAATTCTGATGCAAAACCTGATTCTTTTCCAGGAAATAATCGATTTAAGTCTCTACCATCTGCAAATTCACGCGTGAACTTGAGATATCCAGAGACATTGACACACGGTACAGCAACAACTGTGCCGTGTAATTTATTAACATCAATCTCAGATACAACTCGATGTATACAAGGTACACCATTTAATTCATTACCATGGACTGCTGCTGTGATACCTACAACAGGCCCATCTTCTGTACCTCTACATACAATCACCGGTAATCTTAACCATTCACTTAATCCTTGTTTCATCATTTTAATCCATGCTGTACTAATCGTGTGCTTTGGAAAATCTTCAACAACTAATCTATCACGAACAACGGGTGGTGGTACATCTGTATCTTGATTCAAGAAGAAATTTGGAGGTTCATAGATTTGTGTTGCATCTAATTTTCCTCTCAGCATGGATATACTACTACGCCTTTGTTGTAGAGGAGGTTCTTTAATAGGTTCTTGTTGCTGTTGCTGCTTGAGAGTAGAAGCTAATTCACCGCCAATATTATCAGATGAGCTAGGAATCGCAGAGGCAGAAGCAGATGCTTCCTGTGCTGCCATACGCTGAGCCACGTTTTGTGGAAGATTCCAAAATGGTTGATCATCATAGACAACAAGTGATCCCTTACGACGAGGTTCTCGACGACGACTGGGTACATCATCTTCCGTTGTTGTAGATGTTGTTGCAGCAGGAGTTGTTGTACTACTTTGAATAGTAGCTGAGACTAATCCACCGGTTGATGCCTGATTAGTACCAGGAGTAGAAGGCACAGCAGGAGTATTTAAGGCTGAATGATTGTTTGTTTGTAAAGCAAAATAATCCGATACGTTTGTGCCGATTGTTGATGGTGCCCCTTTTGGTTTCACTTCTGTGATTTGAATAGTTACAATGGTAGCATCTTCTGTAAAGAAAAGTTTTAATAGCGTATATTTAATATACATTTATGATATACCTTGATCACGACTACCGATACTGCCATTTACATCTGATGCTTGAATGATCATACTAGTAGGAGAAGCATCTTCATCACGTTCAACATATAAAGTTTGTCCAGCAGATAAGACATTACTATGCCCTTGAGGACTATTTTCATCTAATCCAATACGGACATGTCCCTCCACTACATAGACCAAAGCAAATGCGCCCAAAATTAACTTTCTACCAGTTTCACCACTCTCATTTGATATAGGCTGACCAATTTTATCAACAGAAAATTGAGCTGTACCCAGATCTCTTTTAATCAGGAACTGGAGACTAGATACAGGAGCATTTGATACTTTGCAGCTTGTAACCCATTCGCTATTCCATGAATATGGAAATAGCGGTTTAACTGTGGTAGATGCCTCCTCGCCTCGATGATTTAAATGAATTGTACTCTTTGTACCGTGATCATTTGGTAAAATTACGTTTGTACACTCGTAACCTAATAGGATTGGAAAATTGAAATCTGCATCAATTTCATTTTCACTTAATCTCCAAAAGAATGAATCCTTTCTATAATCCTTTTCTGGTGGATATATGCTTATTTCAGATGTCTTTCCAAGACCATTCTTCCAAGACTGAGTTTGATAATCTCGTCTGCATTAAATAGGATGGGTGGGGGGAGATATCAATAAGGTTTTGTTAAGGGTTTATAAATACACTAAAAAAATTTACCCAGGATCAAGAGTTTCTACTTTGATAAGGGTAGGTTCTGGTGAATCTACTTGCAGTATAGATCCATCTATATTACGAGACATGATTGAAATATATATATATATAAAAGATCGAAAGAGAGAAAGGGCAAATATATGAGAAATGAGGGGTAATGTTTTTATATGTGTGCATTTTTCGGGTCAGGTGTATATGTATATTCTTTGTTTGTACGCTGATTTTTTATGGTTATACGTATACCTTACACAAATGATATCACTTTGATCCAATTCGTACTCTTTGCTTAGACTGTAATCAATATTCGTAATTGGACAAAATGAGGCGGATTAATAGTGTTTAGGTGGCGATTATAAACCATTTTGATTTTCCATTTTTTTTTTTTTTTTTTTTTTTTTTTTTTTTTTTTTTCCCTTATAAATTCCTTTTTATCATTTTTTTTAAAATTAAAGAGAAAATATCCTTTTTCTCTTAAATACCTCTTTTTTTCTTTTCTTTTTCTATATATCAATGAACAGTTAAATTCACTGTACATTCCAACATTTTATTATACAAAAAAAAAACAAAAAAAAAAAAATTCCTCTCATCCCCCCCCCCCTAAAAAAACATTTTACGATGCTTTCAAACAATAATAACAACATAAAAGAGAACAAGGATAACCTGATGAACTTTAAGGTTTTATCTAGATATGATGATCTATTCACGGATATATTTCTGGACAATTTGTTCTTGTGGTTTGCTACAATTAAAATGAATAATGATCATCGTAAGCCAAGGGTCCCCAACAATAAAATCTTGGATATCATTCAAAGAAACATCTTGGAAAAGGCAAGACCAATGGATGCTGTAACAGAATTATTAGCGTAAGTGTATGTCCAATGCCTCTGTGTTGTGTTGTGTTGTGATTGTGGGTATGTGTTGTTATTTAGCGTTGCAATACCTATTTCTATCTTTGAAAAAGAATTGCCCTTGTTTCACACACTCAAAAAAAAATTTTTTTTTTGTATACATTATTTACAAACACAAAGGTATTAACCATATTTTTTTCCCTCATAGAATGGACTATTTCAAACATTATTTAATGGCAAAAAACCAAAAACAAGTTCAGGAATTCATCCAACACATGAAACGATATTTATACATGTAAGTTACACTCATAATGAAGTATAATTTTTTGGTGTAATTAACTTTGAACCTTGTGATCCGACCAGGTACATGCCCAATGCAGGCTATGAAGTAGGAGATACTAGAAGATATGGTAGCAATGGACGTAGAGTCGAAGCTTGTTTAGTCGCTACAAAAGATTGGCAAGTTGGTGATGAAATGCGGTTATTGACCGGCATGATAGCATGTTTGGATCCAAAGGACGATGCCGAATTAAAGAAGGGAAATCGCGATTTTAGCGTCATGTGGTCTACTCGTAAGAATTGTAGTTGTTTGTTTTTAGGACCTGCTCGTTTTGCAAATCATGATTGTGATAGCAATTGTAAATTTATATCATTGGGTCAAAATTCAATAACTTTTAAAGTACTAAGGAACATTCAATGTGGTGAAGAAATTACTGTATATTATGGCAAACATTATTTTGGTGAAAATAATTGTGAATGTAGATGCATTACATGTGAAAAGTAAGTTATTTTACAACATTTATAAAGGGTTCAAACTCATTCGTTTCTATATGTTTAGTTTGGGTATGGGTTATTTTGCATCACTTGAAACAAAAGAGAATACACCAATCGATATGAAAGAAGAAGAACAAGGTGGTACCAGGCGTAGTACGCGGAAGCGAAAGTCGGCTTTACACGAAGGTTTGTATAACAAAATAAAAATAAAAACCTTAATAGTCGACTGATTTTTTTGTCTCTTTTGTAAAGAATATGTAGATTATTCACAAGCTAATTCACCATCATCATCTACAAATATCAACACAAGACGTTTAAAGAGAGCTTCAATTGAGCCATCTCCAAAATCATCAAATTCTTTAGAAGAAATAATCGGAGAACAACAAAAAATGGAATTAGATTCACACATTACAATCAAAAAGGAAGCTACTCCACCAATGCCTATATCCCCAACAACTGCAACCGCAGAAAGAATGGCAAGATTAAAAGTGATGAGCATTGATTTCTTGTGTGGTAGTGATGAGGAAATGTCTCCTGCTCCAAAGGAACGTAGAGCGTCCGATTGTCCATTACTTGATCTGTTAGTTGATGCTGCTATGGATGCCGGTTATTTACAATCAGAAGAGGAAACCCATCATCAATCAGATCAAATTACAGTGGTAGTAAATCCAGACATTCATCGTGATGCTACACACAGAGTGTATATGCAACAACAACAACAACAACAACAACAACAACAACAACAACAACAACAACAACAACAACATCAACAACAACAACAACAACAACAGCAGCAGCAACAGCAGCACCATCAATATCAACAACAACAATCAAAACCAAATCTACAAAGATCCAGATACAGCAAAGAATCACTAACCCAGCCTGATTCACCGCAATCGTCTTCATTAGATTCCAGTGGATCAAAAGCGGATTCAGCAGTAAGCTTATCACCTCGACTTCAATTGACAAATATCAAGAAAGAAGATGAAGAGAATAATCATTATTGGAGAAGAGAAATGGATGATGGACTTTTCGAGAACAATGATGATTTTGATGATTTCTTGGATGATGTGTCGGATCTTTCATCTGTGAGTAGTACAGAATTATCTTCGTGGACCACTGAGGAGGAGGAAGATGGATCAGATGAGGAAGAAGAAGAAGTTACACCTATCAAAAAAACCAAAAAGTCATCTTCACCTTCAACATCAAATCTTCATCATCAACAAGCTTCTTTAACTTGTATTGCTTGCTCTCGTCCCATCAAGAAACAGGATATTTCGGAGCAAGTAGGAGCGGACATGTCAATTACCAATGAATTGGCAACATGGACATGGAGTCCAAGTGCTATATTTACAGATTGGAATCCTAAAAGATGTCCTCGTTGTGAACGTCATTTCACAATCTTTAAACAAGAATGGCCAAATCGTAAAATCAAAAAGAAGAAGCATTTATTGGATAATAAACGAAATAAAAAGTCGAAGAAAACCAGCAAAAAAATCAAAAAGAAATCATCACCCATCAAGAAATCAGCTTTATCATCTTCTCCAGTGGTTATTGCAGTAGCAGAAGTTGCAGCACCAACAACACCCGTATATCAAATGCAAGATGACTCAGATGATTTAAATTATATACCTCCATCTCCTCTATCAGAAGCTCCATCATTTGAAGATGATCCATTTTAGTTTTCTTTTTTTCTTTTTTTTTATTGCTTTACATGTGTTTTTTTCCAAGCCATTTGTATATTATAATAATGAGGCTTTTTTATTTCTTTCTTTCTTAAATTAATTTATATCTTTCTGGCACTTTTTTTTTATATCAAGGAAAAATTTGTATATATACGCTCTCTTTTTTCTCTCAATCATTTGCTTCTTGACAATATTCCCCTTCAATTATATTCCTCTTTTTTCCCAATTCACTAAACAGATTTGCGAAACAATCATTTTGGTTGAATAATAAGAATAATAACATTAATAAAAAAAATAGATAAATCACATCATCTTGTGAGAGTGCGCGCTTTGACAATAATTATTTGAATAATAAGGTTTGACATCCGATTTTTTTTCACACAGCAATAAAATTAGATCATACCCAAACAATCAAGACCTTCTTGTTAATTGAGATCCGCTATTGAAAATTACGATTATTTGTTTCATAGATACATCATCTCAAGTCCTTCGGGATCAATATCAAGCAAAAGATTGAAACATTTTCAGAATTACACAACATGAAAATAATGCAATAGGAGAACTTAAAAATAAACAAAGCTTTGTTTACGGCCATTTCAATTCATGGGGTCTAATGTTATTTGTTTCATCGAATGAAAGATAAGAATCTTAAATATAGTACTTAGTGTATTATATATACCGTTGTATTTATAAATAAAAAAGCCATTATTATTTGCAGATCACTTTTTGGAATTTCCGTGAAATTGAAACTCAATGACGTTTTTATCAATATTTAAAGGTTTTTTATAACTGATTTTGTGCTAAAAATTAGTTCATTTTAACATGAGAACTTGTCTGACATTTTAAATATAGCAAAGTAATTTTATATTGACCAGAGTGTTGCCACAAAATTTGTTACGATATGCAATTCAGAATGCGTATTGTTTTTTTTAGCATTTTTTTAATGTGAACTCAAAATAAAAAATTATACAGAGATACTTTATATGTGATTACAAGATGTTTCAATAGATATTCTGAAATACATTCATGTCAACAAGTTGAACAAATCCTTGAAAGCTAGAAACCACATCAATGTCAGATTCGTAGGTTCAAATTTGGAAATATTTTGACATATCAACTCAGATCAGGGGAAGGCAAAGCTTTTATATTGAAAGTGTCAAAGGTCAAGTGGACGTCAATCGGGATATATAATATGGATTTTATATGATTGACTTTGATTCTATGATTGAAAAGAGAGGTTAATGTTACTAATTGTAATTGCTATTACTAATATATGATTAATACCTATGATTGGTTATATTGGATTATATAACAATCGGTTATAAGTAGCAATGATAAATAAGTAATATAACATATTTATTGAGGTTAAGATTTTAAATATAAAGGGAAATGAAAGAACAGATAAATTTACTAATGTTCATTGATCTGTATTGAAAATTGAAATACACGTTGTTCAATGTCAGGTATAAGATATAAGAGATGTTTCATTTTATTAATTACCAATTGACTACACATACAGAATATTTTGAATTGAAACCTTAGACACTACTAAACAGACATTAATTGGCTGCATTATGCTACCCATCCCTAAATTTATTTTATATCTCACGAAGGACTCAAAAACGCGTAAATTTCACTGCTTTTTCCTTGAAAACTGAGTCTCACTTTTCATCCCTGCTCTACTTTTTGCTTTCACTAAATAACACCAAGAAAAAATTATATACCAATGTACCTGAGATGTTCAGCTTTACTCCAAAAATGAGTATCCGGAAATATCCTATTTTTTGCAGCTGGTATTAATTTTTCAGTGCTAATGTTTCAGATTTTTTACGCGTATTTCACTGCTAAAGAAATGAAAACTTTGAGGCTTCATATCTCTAGAAAAAATTAAGCTATACTAACACTTTTTAATAATGAAACTTGCTTGCTTTGAAGTGCTCTATAACATATTTTAATATAAAAAAAGTCTGAGCACTTTTATTTTTTTTTTCATTTTTTTTCATTTTTGTAATGGATTTCAGAGTGTTCGTTAAATTGAATAGCAGTTTTTTTTTTCATTCATATCATCGAGCTCGTTGAGCTCTCTCGGACCCAATTTAATTTTTTTCAAAATAATGATTTTTCGTGGAGATATCCTCAAAAATGTGTACAAAAAATACCTCCATTTCTAGCTCCCATTTTTCCCTTGTATACCCTCGTCCCAAATTCTGAATCTGAAAAAAATTGGACAAAAATCTTGTTTTCTCTACAAAAAATGTAGCTAAAAGGTTTTACAATAGCTCGATCGATAGATACTTTTTTTGCGCATCTTTCCCATTTTTTAGATTTTAAATATATTTATCAAAATTAATGTGTATCTTCAAAAAACCTCCAAAATTTTAATTGTATTTTACGCAAAATTTAATGTGAAATGTCTGTCTGAATTTTATTTAGATGGATGCAGAATCTAAAACCGTATAAAAATTATTTAATACGCTAGGTTGACTTACTTTGCAGCTCATCAGCCATTAAACGATTTTGTTTTTTTGAACCATTTTGTTATGTCAATACTCATCCTATGTCTCACATCCAAGGTCACAACAGTCTATAATTAGTGTTACAGTAAATCAATGCGGATCATTGACTTACATCATATTCTTAGATAGTAAAACCCTAGTAATAATAGTTATAATTAATGTATATAAATACATCCAAAGGATGTATTGTTAATAAAAGTGTAATATTCTGGCAAGATTATTTATATAGACTCTTTTGACATTTCACATTTTTCGTTCGTCTCAACAAATAAATTTTGGAGCCCCGGTATGATAGACTTCAAGCTGTGATAAGAACTATTATTTTGGTTATCTCGACAAAAAATCAATATTTTTTGCTAGAACAAAAAATGCAGAATAGCAATCAATTAGATCTATCTAGTGAATACAGAAATTAAGCCTTGGATAATGAGTGTTATGTCAATACTCATCCTTGGTCTCACATCCAAGGTCACAACAGTCTATAATTAGTGTTACAGTAAATCAATGCGGATCATTGACTTACATCATATTCTTAGATAGTAAAGCCCTAGTAATAGTTATAATTAATGCATATAAATACATCCAAAGAATGTATTGTTAATAAAAGTGTAATATTCTGGCAAGACTCTTTTGACATTTCAATGAGTTTTAAGTTTTACAAAATAAGAAACTAATACTTGAAACTGCAGAAAACAAAGAAAAAAAGTCTATCCTTGTGAATATTGATCCAATTAATCTTCAATTATACATGATGATAGATTTAAATATATCCTGCATAAAAGGTTATATTTCTACTTTTACAGATCACTGTAAATTGAGAAAACCACCAGCAATACATGATATTTCTGTCCAATAAAACCACCTGTTGTGTCCTACATTTTCATGTTTGATGAATAATACTTAAAAAAGAATACAATTAAAGGAGAATGAGTAATGAATCCGTTCTTCAACTGTACAATAAATGTTATGTCAATATTATATCCTAGGTGGCACATTCAAGGTCGCAGCCAATATTTGGTATTATACAGTGACTCGCAAAACCCTTTCAATGATTTGGAAATCTGAATAAAAATAGCCATAACTTTCTCAGTTTTAATCGGAGATACATTAAACTTCTATTTTAAGTAGTTCAAACGTTTTCAAATTATTTGCAAAAAATTTGATCTAATTATTTAGAGTTCCGCAAAAACTATGCAAGTTTAAAAACGGGTACATCATTGAAAGGGTTTTGCACGCATTATCAAAAAAAAATTGAAGTTTATTTAAATGCAGTCAGTAATCGATACCGTAACCTTTTGCTTTAATGCAAGCTTTTATACGATTAGGCATACTCGAAATAACGTTTTGACATTCCTCAACTGTTATTTTGTCATACCAAATCTGTTGAGTTCTGTCCCAAATATCATTCATCCCTTTTGGGGGTGTATCGTATTCGTTTAGGCGGATTTTCAATAACCTCCACATATTTTCAATGGGATTAAGGTCTGGGGATTGTGCTGGCCATGGCATTACTTCATATTCTTTTGTTTTGAAGTGTTCTTTCATTAGATTGGAGGTGTGTTTAGAATCATTGTCTTGTTGAAGGAAAACCTGATTACGGCGCAATTTTAATTTTTGACACATGTCGTCAATGGATTTCTCCAAATCATCATCCACAATAGTTCTGTATAGTTCGGAGTTCATATTACCTTCGATCTTGCACAACCAACCGACACCAGACCAAGAAATAGAACTCCAAATCATGATACGGCCACCACCATATTTTCTTGTTTTTTTCGTATGCTTTGGTTTCATCTCTTCGCTGTCTCTTTTCCAGCACCAAACTCGACCATCGGAGTTAAAACGGTTAGTTTTCGTCTCGTCGGTGAATATGACACGCTTCCAGTCCTCCGAAGTCCAATCAATCCTGTTCTTACACCAGCGGAGACGCTCCCTGGCATTAACATCACTTATTTCTGGTTTTTTTACCTTAGGTAATGCGCCTAAACCATTGCCCCGAAGAGCCCTACGTACAGTATCCGCACTGATATTAACGTGTAAATTACGGAGAAGCTCTGCCTTGACTTGTACCGCGTTATCCAAGCCACCTTTGGTAATTTTGTGGACACAATACCTCTTATCTGCAGTAGTCAGCTTACATGGTCGGCCTCCTTTAGGCTTTTCTCGGTCAGGACAGACCTTTTTTCCAATACGGGATACTGTGGCTTGACTAACACCAACACGACGAGCAATTTTCGATACGGTATGACCCGAACTTAACAAAGAGATAACGTCATTACGTTTGGCATCTGGTACAGTTTTCATCTTGATGTTTTTGCTTCAAACTACTAGTAAAAATTGTAGGGTAAAAGTTGAAAAACATCTCATATATTTCCCGCATATTTCTCTGTTTTATAAGATATCCAGCGTTAATGTACAAGTTGTGGGTTACAAAATTGTAATTTTAAGCCTGTGCGTGCAAAACCCTTTCAATGATGTACCCGTTTTTAAACTTGCATAGTTTTTTCGGAACTTTAAATAATTAGATCAAATTTTTTGCAAATAATTTGAAAACGTTTGAACTACTTAAAATAGAAGTTTAATGTATCTCCGATTAAAACTGAGAAAGTTATGGCTATTTTTATTCAGATTTCCAAATCATTGAAAGGGTTTTGCGAGTCACTGTATATAGTAAACCAACAGGTGTCCACGTTGATTCACATGCGTCTTATTAGTAAATTAGTGTCATGTTCTTAGATAGTAATTATGTGTAATAGTTATAATAAAAATTATCTAAATACATCCTCTGGAGGATGTACAGTATATTGGCTCTTGTATGTATGGCTGTATGGCTCTACATCAACAACGTATTGAATTGTAGTATTGTCTTTAATCTATATTAATAAAAGCAAATGTAATTTAAAAACCCATTCCAGTAAAAAATGCAATGGAAATTTGAGAACGGTATGATGATCATGTACAAACCAATTTGTGCCTATACGATCAGCTTATTATGCTTATGGTCAGATTTTATTATTATGCACAGATAAGGATAACGATATGCTTCTGGGAAATTCTACTATTATGCACACATGGAATTAATGTCATGCACACGGACAGAATCTATAATTCTACACATACAGGCTTTTCTTTATGCTCGTGTGCAGTTTCTTTTGTTGTGCCCATGTGCATCTTGTTATCTTTTTAGTAATTATTCAGTGGGCGCAACAACTCATCAGGCTATACTGTGCAGCCCACCTGGGCACAACAAAATTATCTTGTGCAGCACAGGTCAGCCGTGTCGGTTTTCGAGGATATTCAACAGCCAATTTTGAAGTCAATTCCATTTCTAACTCATGTTAAAATGTAATTCTTATAAATAGTCTTTTAAACCAAGACCTAGAAGCTCTTGGTTCTTTCTTTTACCATTAGTTTTTCTAGTAATAAAGCCTACGTTCTCCATGATAAATGTTACTAGTCTTTATTATTATTCTTTCTATAAATAAGATTGTATGTATCCATAAACTCTCAGGCCGTAGTGGCTTCTATATATAAATCCTCTAAATTTGTGATTTTATGGACTTTTTTTTTAATCCGGTTATATCACTTTATACTTTTCAAGTTAAATCCGTTATTAGGCTAATGATATTGTAGGTTGTATTTATGTTTTACTTAAAATAAGCCTTTGAATAATTAATAGCAATACAGTCGAACCTTAATTTTTGTATGAAATTTCGATACCTGCATCTTATAGCTGCTTGGAATATTTAAACAACCAAGTCCGGGCTGTCCGGTAGCTTTTTCTAAAAATTTAAAGCTTTGTAATATCATTAGATGACCGCTTCCGGAGATTGTTCGGCTTTTTTTGGAAGAGAGACCATTGGCAAAAATATGAATCATATACTACGTTGTATGTCCCCAAGTATCATATGTTATCACCTTCTACAGTATCAATTCATCTTACAATCTATTGATTACGACATGTATTGAAGTGCAAAGTCTTGATATCGGATATAAAAAACTCCTAGAATACTAAGTTTAATTCAATAATTACCAAGAATGCTTGGGCATCAATTATGATACCATATTAATTCATCCCAGCGGCTAATAAATCAAGTATCTATCAAATCAACATCCAAGCACATTTAGCGCAGCTTTAAAACAAAGTAATTCGCAAGCTCTGCAAGAACGGTTAAATTATGATTGATCCATTTCAACCCATAGATTATTATCAAACAGATCTAATGGCTCAATAGTGCCTTAAATTACATCTCAGGATCTCAATGTCAAATCAATATAAAAAGCCATGCTTTTATATCTAAATAAACGATATCTTGTTTTTATCATACAGTTGAAGAACTGATTCATTACTCATCCTCTTTTAATTGTATTCTTTTTTAAGTATTATTCATCAAACCTGCAAATACACGACAAGGCTAAACCTTTTGCAATTCTGCGGATCAGCGCTAGAAGTACCTGCCATCATTGCAACGGAAGATCATTTCGATTCATATTCGTTGAGAAGAACTGATGGGCTTGCTGATCTTAGTAGGTGTAAGTAGCAGGTAACCAACTTGTTGCTCGAACTGGCTGAACATACAATGACCCGTGGATGCTGATAATAGTTTTGGTGTCGAGCCGGGATTTGCTAGCCAAATTTACTAGTATGCATATCATATAGTATGCATTAATCAAAAAGGAAAAAATTTGCTAGTGTCGTGATAATAATAATGTAATGAGACAAATACAGTTATAAGTTTAAAGACAACGTTTATTAAGTTTGTTGACATTTAAGATCTAATATTTATACTATTATGACTGTGTAACAAAAGAGTTAAAACTTCTACGGCACTAGACATATGCAAAACTTACTAAGAAAAAAAAAGTAGAATCATCATATTCGATGAGAAGCAAGGTCATCGGAAATTCTCTTTCGAAATTCATATCCTAATACCAAAGGGCTTCCCCTTTGGCAGGTTTGAACTCACGAATATGTGTGTCGCACTCAATTTGTAGCACATGCGTTACCCGTTAACCTTGTCACTCTCCTTTGGTCTACAATTTTCATTCCCATACATGTGAACATGTATTTGTCAGTTTGTCATTCACTGTTTGGGAAATGCAGCAAATTAAGGTGTATTTTTTTTTGGAAATGATAATAGAGCTTTCCAGAAATTGGTAGTCGAAATCACCTGAAAAAATGCCAATTTGTGATGGATATAAACAAAATTCAATGTTAATACATTAATATTAATCCGTATAACACAAAAACTGAATATGGATGAATTTAAAGCAATATTTGCCAAAATGGGAGTTAGATAGTGTAATAGCATGAGCTACAACGTACAGAAACTCAACTGATATTCCACAGATGCGATTGCATTGGAAAATTCAGTTTTTAGGCGTAGAAACACCTAGAATTATACTGGAAAAACCAAAGTACGCATTATTCATCAAACAAAAGACAGACACCAACTTTCCAATCCATCAGTGCTAAATGCAGATATCAATTATATAATCTCTACCAATGCAAAATAGACAAATAGTAATATGATATACTGTATGAATCAATCCGTTTGACAATTATAATCAATGGTAATAATAATAATAATGATAATGATAATAATAGGACCAAGTTTTTAAGTAATAACAAAAAACTACCAACAGTATGCTGGTAAATTTTAATTTAATACACTATCGTTCAATATGACCGAATATTAATGAATCAGAGAAAATACAACTGGCACAGTAAATAAATAACTGATACTCAATGTAAAATGAGGTCACGATTGATAAAAGGTGCTTTCATCGTGTGGTCAAAATTGCGACATTTTGATGGATAGAAATTACAGGTCCAAGATATTGCGTTTGCTTCCGGATTTTCAAAAGGGTTCAAAAGCATTCTTCATTAATAAACTCAACTAGATGTTGAATACTCACCATATGCGATTATTAGTATCATTTTGTCTTTTATTTAATTGCTGTATTATTAAAAATCAAGCTTTTCATAGCATATAATAATGACAGTAGGATATTTCTAATTTCAGATTAATATTTATCATAAGACGGGTTGATAATACGTTTGATACTACCGTAGATGAAACCAGTCAATTTAGTTTATGGGATTTAAATGAAAATACCGAGGAACTATTTGTACACACTTAAGTTGGTTCTGGTAAAGCATTGCTGTTTAAATATAGACAATGAATAACTAGAAAATAAAGTTAAAACTAGATATATTTATTGAGTATATTGTAGGTAAAAAAGATAATGAATCCATCTCGAACGACATCAGGATTCAAGGTACTTATATGTTTTGGAAACGTGGATATAGAGTCTAGAATACAGCGTGTATGAAGAATGATATCATAGTCTTGAGGAACTAGTTGATTACAACATGATGATATACTAGATTGGCCAGAGCAGGTTTAGTAGGATAATACGACCAAGTTAAGTATATAGGATGTTCATGCTTGATTAACTTTAGACAGTGAATGTTTATACAAATGGAATAGCTGAATTCCATTTCCAGGAACGAGTTCATGATTGGCTCACTTCAGGATCTCAGGCTACACCATTTCATCATAGACTACATGTAACATAACTGAATGAAATAAAATTGGCATACATCATTATCACCTCATACTCATTATTCTATGCTAAGAATCATGTCTAAATAACCCTTTGAGCACTTCTACTAGTAATACATGTACCCAGTCTAGTCTATGTCCTAAACAATTGCGTAAATTGGTTTGGGGAAAAGAGGGTAAAAAGGCGGCAATAGGTTCCAGTGATGGCCATGTTTATGTTTATGACATTGGAGAGGTAAGGATAAAACTTAATGTAAATTACCTCTAGCGGAATAATTATCAAGTAAGACTATATTATCATCAAATAAACTACCGCATAATATTAACATGTATAAAACAGGTTTATAGTAATAAGCTTGAATCAAGTGGCGGGTACCGCATTGTAAATCCTTAAAAAAGTTCTGGAGTATTATAAAACCTCTTATTTTTAAGACTTACAAGGCTTATAAGCGGAATATTAATTTCAAATATTATTCTTGTCCAGATCATCAATTTTGACATTTTTTAATTTTTTTTTTCTGATTTTGCAAATCTAGAGTTAATTATACTACTAATTATAAAAACAAAAAATGTACAAATATACCGAATTTAGCGCTCTATTTGCTCAATAAAAAATAACAAACCGTTTTATTGCAAAATACTACATGAAAATCCTTTAATCAAAATCATGAGTGCTGGTAAGGGTAAAATGAGCCCCGAAAATGTCCGCTAAAAAAACTGAATTTTCAGACCGTACGTGGTTAAATATAAGAGAAGTAAAAAAAAAACGTATTTTCATTTAAAGCTTAGAACCTTAGATATATACCAATAGTATAAAAGACTTAGTCGTTCGATCGTGCTATGCTCAAGTATGGCGTCGCTCTACGGGCTCGCTTTTGCAATTTTTTAATGACTGTATGATACTGTATGGCAGACAGTTTTTCTAGTAGAAAAATGTATGTTTCTATGATAGCAGATATTGCCTATTTTGTTTAGTTTATGGGTTGATGCGCTGTAATTCTGCTTTTACATTTTACATTGACTGAATGTGCAATTTAGAAGGGTTTTAATTGCGCTGAATAATGTAAAGCCCTGCAAATCTTTTTCTAAGTGTGTTGTTTCTCTCTTTTTGCTTTCACATTCCAAGGATATATTCACCGTTTGATAAGGCATATCAGACTATTATCAAGCTGGTATTCTTTTCTTGTATCTGAATACGCATGATGACATAGGGGATTAATGTTTTTGATATAAGTAGCAGTCGTTATATTAGAGGCTGATATTTTTATTTATAATTAACCGCATTCTAAGATCAAATAGCATTATTTACTACTGTATTGTTGGACGTATTTCTTAATTACCAGATCAAATCGAAGGTAATGATATTTATATCTACTCAATAAAAATCTAGAACTGGCTACAAATCCACGAAATCTTCCAGAAAAGTGATAAAATTTCAAATGATATAGAAACAAACTAAAAAGGATAATCTAATGTCTTGCCTAATAACCATAGTTATGATCGTCGCTATACTTGAAAACAAATCTTTTTATAGCTGACAATCGTAAATTAAAATAGGAAGTTTAAAGAAGGTTAATTTGTTTAAATTTTATGAGTGATAACGTAACATCGCAACATCTATAATGTTATGTCAATACTCATCCTAGGTCTCACATCCAAGGTCACAACAGTCTATAATTAGTGTTACAGTAAATCAATGCGGATCATTGACTTACATCATATTCTTAGATAGTAAAACCCTAGTAATAGTTATAATTAGTGTATATAAATACATCCAAAGGATGTATTGTTAATAAAAGGGAATATTCTGGCAAGATTATTTATATAGACTCTTTTGACATTTCATATAATTTTAGATTTTGCTTGCATATACATTTAAGCAGTAAGTGCTATTTACGTTTATGATCGAGCAAAAACCATTGTTGCTTTAAACATCATTATAGCTATAAAGATATTTACAAATAATGATAATCGTAAATACAGTAGTCGCGCTATATAAGGCTGTGCCAAAAAAAATTTAGTCTTTACAAAGCGACACATGATATGACCAAAATTTTAATATTTACATTATAATCTTTTTTTAAATTTTAATTTTTAGAATTTGTCGCACAGTATAGTGGTTTTTATATCAATATTGTTAAGCCAAGGTTCCGAGTTCGGCTCTCAGCTGTTGCACTTTTGGCTCTTGCTAAGTTGGTGGTATTTGTAGTTTTTTCTTTCCCTGAAAAACATAACTCGAATCGCATAATTTAGGAACAATTAATGGAGATATTTTTATTGGTTTTATTTTTAACACAAAAAAGTGTTTTTCTGTTAATGTTCACGAGGAGCAAAATAATCGCAAAGATCAGATTGCTTTAATATTTCTAGATCTTCAGATGATGTCTAAGATTAACCTGACTACCAAACAAAATTGATACTTGTAGTTTAATACACTACATCATATTCGGATAATGGGAATTGATGAGGTGAAAAGGAAGGTACTAAAGGATGATCTGTGCGTCCCGACATAACAGGTATGAAAAATAGCCTTAATACATAAATTAGACTGTTTTATATATCACAGTCATCAGCATTATATAAGGCTATCCTCTCTATAAGGCTGAAAATCCCTTCCAAAAAGTTAACCTTATATAGCACAAGTCTAGCAACTAGGACAAACGTCCCCTCTATGTTTGCTTTTTTTTAATTGCCGTCCTTCTACTTATCTATTATTTAATTTTTCTAGATTTATGCAATATTGAGAAATTTGACTATATTCTTTTTCTTTTGGATATATTGCTGCTATTTTTTGGGTATCAGCTGAAATTTGTTTTACAAAAAAAAATCTTTATTTTTGATTGAGATATAAAGAAAATTCTGTTATTTTTGCTCTACTGTATATCATGTAATTATGCTAGATATGATAACACATAAACTGACTTTATTCACGAAAAATAAAATATAATTAAATTTTTTAATAGGAACATAATTAATAGGTACAAAATAGCGCTACGTAGATATACAAAATTGATAATAATGTCCACTTAATATATATTTGCTTTCACAAATAATTGCAAAATCACGGTATACACGTACAGTATATCAAAAGCATTAAAATCGTTAACCAAGGCCATCCTCTGGAACTCTAAATTGGACCAAACAACAAATTTCACCCTTGATTAAATGCTCAATAGGATTTTATTTTCATCGTAATTGTATCACAATTGTCGTTAAGAAAAAATAATGTAAAACTACACCTTCTTTTGTTTTGCTAAGTTTTAAAGTTTACAACCTATTTGACTTGTTGTCGTACTTTCGGATGAAACGCTCCATAAGTCAAAATGTATTTTGACATTATCCAATTTGAATTTTTAAAAAAAAACAATAATTTTTATATTTTTCAATCTTCTAAATCAAAGCGTGCTCTCTTTTCTATAACTACCTCATATTAAAAAATTTTAGGACATACTTTAGACACTACTAAACAGATATAAATTGGTCGCATTATGCTACCTATCCCTAATTTTATTTTATATCTCACCAAAGACTCAAAAACGCGTAAAATTCACTGCTTTTTCCTTGAAAACTGGGTCTCACTTTTCATCCCTGATCTACTTTTTGTTTTCACTAAATAACACCAAGAAAACATTATATGCCAATGTACCTGAGATGTTCAGCTTTACTCCAAAAATGAGTATCCGGAAATATCCTATTTTTTGCAGTTGGTATTAATTTTTCAGTGCTAATGTTTCGGATTTTTTACGCGTATTTCACTGCTAATGGATTGAAAACTTTGAGGCTTCATATCTCTAGAAAAAATTAAGCTATACTAACACTTTTTAATAATAAAACTAGCTTCTTTTGAAGTGCTCTATAACATATTTTAATATAAAAAAAGTCTGAGCACTTTTATTTTTTTTTCATTTTTTGGCATTTTTGTAATGAATTTCAGAGTGTTCGTAAATTGAGTAGCAGCTTTTTTTTTTACTCATATCATCGAGCTCGTTGAGCTCTCTCGGATCCAATTTAGTTTTTTTCAAAATAATGATTTTTCGTGGAGATATCCTCAAAAATCCATACAAAAATATATTTTCTTTTCGAGCTCCCATTTTTCCCTTGTATATCATCGTCCCAAATTCTGAATCTGAAAAAAATTGGACAAAAATCTTGTTTTCTCTACGGAAAATGCAGCTAAAAGATTCCGCAATAGCCCGATCGATAGATAATTTTTTTGCGCATCATTCCCATTTCTTAGATTTTAAATATATTTATCAAAAGTAATGTGTATCTTCAAAAAACCTTCAAATTTTCAGTTGCATTTTATGCCAAATTTAATCTGAAATGCTTGTTTGATTTTTTTTAGATGGATGCAGAATCTAAAACTGTACAAAAACTGTTTAATATGCTAGGTAGACTTGCTTTGCAGTTCATGAACATTTAAATTTTTTTCTTTTTTGATTCATTTTTCGTCCTTTTTTTTAAAATAAATTTTGGAACCCCGTTATGATAGGTTTTAAGCTATGACAAGAACTATTATTTTAATTATCTCGAGGAAAAATCAATATTTTTTGCTGCAACAAAAAATACAGAGTAGCTTAGAGTTGGATATTCAGATATTATTTGAAATTTTTATATAATCAAATAATGGTTCAAAATTGATTTTTGAAGTTGCCTTTAATGCATAGCAGATGGACAAAGAACATATCTTGATTTCATTAGTTAACAACTGTTTTTGAAGGATTTTTGGGCACGTTCTTGAAAAAAAAGTCTTTTCTTCTGCTTGAAAGAAATTTAGTAACCGGAAAAACACTTCAAATCAAAAAAAAAAAAAAAAAAAAAATATAATAAAGCTGTAACAACATCCAGTTCTATAATTTTAGCATCTCATTAATTTGCTAGTTAAATTGTAGGAATCAAGCACACCATTTTTCCAAGCGAATCTTGTGATTCAGAAGGCCATTTAATATTAGAAATAGTGCTAAATCAGCCAAAATCCGCATATAATACGGCAATGCCAGCTACCGAAATTAACAAGTAAGTGTCCTCTTTATGCATAATCAGAGTTGTAGTGCAATGCGTTTTACACCCATTTTTTAAAAAAAGTTCAGATTTCAAAGGCTGACTTAATAAATAGCTGTAATAAGCAAACAATTAGCATTGATATCGAGCCGGTTTTGCCAGCCAAATTTACTACGATAAGCTGGGCTCGACGAAATCCCTACAAATTATTGCTGGAAAAATGCAAATCTTTCTTTCTTTGAATGAGTTAATCTATAGATAATCTTCAATTAATAATCAAAGCTATATTAGGCAACGTTTTCAACTGGATACTTTTTAAAAATTTCAAAAAATGTAATGTTTCATGGAGTTACTGATAAAGCAAGGTTTTATGATAGGTAATTGAGTTAAATGCAAATTTGAATTGCACAACAAACCTGTATTTATGCAATAACATAGGAGCAATTTTTTTGTGAAATTACAAATCGATTCAGATTTGGATGCACTACAAAAAAACATTCTACTAGAAAATACTGGAATCTACATGGTTTGTGTCAACTGTCAATTTTCAAAATCATTCTTGCTTGAGCATTTTCTTAATCATTGTTGATAAACGAATACAAAATTGCATACTATCGCCGGTAACTATGCTTTATCAGCCTTATGTTTGAGTATCTACATGATATAAAGCTTTCAAGTTGACCGCATGCACTCTATGAAGAATCTTTCGCATTTTTTCATATTTTCGGCATATTTTACATGGTGAATTCAAAAAAAACTTACTCAATGTTTAGCAAACAGTTTAGTACATTTTTGAGTTATAACGTATCGAAAATCATTTTTAAGCCATGTACACCCTTGTTTATTTGAGTATTTGAGTATATGAATTTCTTTATAAATCCTTATCAAACTATTACATTTTCAAACCCTCAACTCCAGATATGGGCTTAGTGCCCAGAGTTGGATCCACAGGACACTCCCCGTAGCTATGATAATACTTTTTGTTTTTAATATCCATAAATGACTAGAGTGAATTAAACATCTAATGGTACACAAATGAAAATTAATTATGTATCTATTGTCAGTTTTTGTCCATATATTCTTAAAATATTCTGGTGGGTGATTATAACACATAAATTTAATGCTGCATATAAATGAAATTCAAATACATATATTTGCACTAGATATTTAAGTCTCAAACTGTGCAACTAATTAAAGTCTTTGTTCCCTTTAATCGACGCATGGTTCCACATACCTTTCATAGTACCGATTTCATTTTAATCCGTGATATTATACTCCGATCAGTTGGAATTTGACATGTTTCTATAATTGACCATTTTATCTCAAATATTTGATTTTGGGCAAAGAAGTAAAAATACTAAAATAAAGCAGAGTCTATAAAGAACCAGTAAATACAAAGAAAATAAAGTGTTTTTCATTAAACTTTCAAGTAAATATACTTTAAAGATCAATGTTTCAGGTCATATTTTTGTTTATTTGTTTATGTTTTGGAACTCAATGTCTCATTGTTGTTTTGTTATGGGATCATCATTTGATCTAACCACAACCAAGATTTAATTGCAATTAAGATCAACTGACATGTATTTAATTTCTAAAGGTATTTTTATATTTTTTATTGACAACAAAAAGAGAGAAAAATGAACTCTATATATAAAGTATATTGTGTATATTATATAAGAAATAAGTTAACAAGAGAAGAAGAAGAAGAAAAAAAGAAGAAGGAATGTATGATACAAAAAAGAAAAAGTTTGAAATTATTTGTTAACGACAGCCCACTTTTTAACAGAATCAGTAACATAATCCAGAATTTTACAATCTTGAGATGAAACAGTTACTTTCTCAGGCAACAAGTCTTCTAATTTCTGATAAGCAGTGAATTGAAGGACAAAGAAATCGAGTTGACAGCCCGAGAAACTCCAGCCTTCATCATCTACACGGACACAGCCATTATGAGTCTTACCATCAGGTAATTTGACACCATCTAATTCTTTGACATAGAGTTTTGTACCAGTTTTGAGATCATTAGCAGCAACGCTAACCCAAGGTGTCAAAGAAATATCATCATTGCTACCGAGACCATAGGGAGCTTTATTACGATCAACCTTTTGGAATGTTGTATCGCTATCGCCTAAATTGACCATGACACCACTTTTAAGTAAGCCAGTACCCTCCATTTGAAATTTCTATTGTACATTAGAGTTAGTAAATGTCTTGATGTTTTAGTTTAAAAATATATACTTACTTCATATGTGGTCTTGGATACTTTGGCAATGGTTGATCCAGAGTCAGATTTGAGACTCTTGTTCTTGGTACCTGTCAATGTCACAATTTTACCATTGTTCAACATGTCTTTATCACCTTCTTTAGGGATCCAGTATTGAGTAAATGTAGCCTTTTTGTAACAACTACTGATAGATTTCGTTGAAACCTTGCTTGATTTTTTAGTAGATGACTTCTTTGAAGATGCTCTTTTAGACTTTTTTGTAGAACGGCTGCTTGATTTCTTTGACGAATGTTTACTTGACTTCTTTTTTGAATGCTTACTTGATTTTTTATGCTTTGAGGCACGCTTAGAAAAATGTCTTGAGGCATGCTTTGTTGTATATTTTGTAGCAGTAGAACGCTTCTTCTTGTTACCTGAATGATGATAATTTGAATTTCTTTTTTCAAAAATATGAGGTCTGACAACTTGAGTAAATTTTTTTGTATCAATTAAATCTGTATTGTGGATGGGCTGAGAATAAGCAATAGAGAAACAGGCGCTCAAAGCGAGGACGGAAGCATATGCTAATGTTGTGGATTTCATGTTGTTTAGTCAAAGGGGATAGTAGAATTTTGAAAGACCGGTTGTTAGAAAATTTTGTTTATTAACAAATGAATTGATTAAAAAATAGAAATGTATTTTGCCTTTGACCTCTTTTATATAAGAAAAATTATCATTCAAGGAGATGCGAATTGTTTTGTAATTCTATGTTACATCTGAAATTAAGCAAAAAAAATTTTTTTTTGATTGACGACTCTTCACATTATATTACGAAATATAGAGTTCTTCTTTTGGGAAAAAGGGGCAGGGAAGTGATCCGAGCGAGTCAACAACAGGAAGGAAAGGGGAAGGGGAAGGAGAATATTATAAAGTGTCAACAATAGTGGGATGTGTAACGATAGTTAATCAGTATGCATTGTTGGGTTATCTTCCTTTTTTTTGGGCTCCGGTTCAGGCACATTTTAGTGAGAAAATATGTTTATGAAACCTTTGTTATTGATTTTCTATCTGAGGGGATCAAAACAAATGACGATAAAAACTGCTAAATTTCTATTATTACTTTTTTACAAACAAAACAAAACAAAAGACTTGATAGAAAGGTTGACGAATGAAAAGCACAGCTGCTCAGAAATTTCTTAATTGCAAATGATTTATCATTAAAATTCATTTATTAAACGCAGTAATATGATTATAAAAAGCTTAAACTGGGATATAACGGTCAAATTAGGCAAATCTAATCATCAAAACAGTAAATAATAAGGTCTCTTGACACCATTTTAATTTCCGTAGTACGATTTGAATAAAATAGCTATTGATACAATTAATGCAATATGTGTATTGCTCCATGAAATTTTTTTAATACAAAATAGTGATTTGCAATTGCAATTAACAAACATGAAAAACCATGAATTCAATATTAGAGGGGTTCGGGTCATGAATTTTATGATTTGTTTACATTTTCCATCAAATTGATGATTTGTTTAGTATTTCACATTTTTTCTAGGTGCGTTTCTATCTAACCAAAGCTGAGCTTTGTCTAGATCTTCTTGACTTTTCTCGATAGCTACAATACACCAACCCAATTCATATTTTCCATCCGATTGATTTGCTAGTAATTCTGCTAAAAATTTCTTTCTTGTTACTGATTCATCTACGCAAAAGTAAAGCTCGGGATTTGGATTAAATGAATTTAATTCTTTTGGTAAATTTTTAATCATTGGAATTAATAAACTTGCAGCGGTCGTAGCGTCTTTTGGGTCATGTGTACTAGTTGCGCAATACTATAGAACTAATTTAAATAAAAGAGCAATCAAGAAAAGAGATCAGGCTTACCTTATTTCTACACCATTGATTACCACATCCAACAGTTAATTGAGAATGAACTTTACGAGCAACCCTTTGAATCAATTTGGCGTTTTTTGGATCATCTTCTGTTATCCAGAACGGACCGAAGCAATACTGACATAACGAAAGTCGATTCTTTTGTTTAGGACGGATACAATTCCGATTGCAACAGACTGGTGGTAAAACTTGTTGTTGGCGTTTAACATCATGTATCTTGGCATGTACGGAGATATCTTTAATTGGTATAGGCTTATTACATTTTTGACATGTAATTGTACGAGATCCGCAATAACTTTCATGGGAATGTAATCCTAATAGTCTATCTCTTGAATCTAAAGATACAACTCCTTGTGCTGTCAAAATCTAATACATATTTCGTTAAAAAGATTACATCTTCAGACTTCAAAAAAAAAAAGCTTACATGGCAATATCTGCAGGTAATCAATTTTTCAGCACAGGTTGTACGACGATGTTCCGCTAATACTTCATAAGATTGTGCCGTATAACTCGTACAGACGCATGTTTTTGGTGTGTGACAATATTCAATGTGTTTGTCTCGCCCTTCTTGTTTATTCCCAATAGCATTGCATTGATCACAGTGCCAATGATCTTGTAATTCTGGGCTAGCCTTTTTAAACACTTTTCCGCATCCCCATTCACAAACTACATTGTTTCGATAACAAAATCCTTCATGCAACATTAGGGTTCGTTCAGCGATCCATGCATGACAGTTTTTGCATTGTACTTTTCCAGTTGTGTCCTGATCCTCCTCTTGTGCAGTTACAATATCCATATCATCTTTAATATTATTGGTTGCTTCCCACGATACAACTGTATCCGTATATCCATGAATACCCACAATTAATGCATTGGCCGAGATATTTTTAATATTGATGGTTCGTTCGTTATCGCTGGATAAATCAGACCATTCATGATTCTCCAAAGTTGGAGATTTATCTCTGCTACTGATCACAACATCTATATAATAAGATAATCAGTTATTTGATTGGTTTAATTGTCCTTTATCCTAGTACCTGCATCTCCACTTTCAAGCTTAATATTTAGTGATACGCAACTCGAATTATTCAATTCTAATTTCCAATATTGATATTGTTTAGTTGCTATGGCAACGTCTGTTACGGGCTGGGCTAGTTGAACAATAGTGGTTGCTATGTTGGATTTTGTAGAAATACTAGTAATGGGATCCATCTCTACTTCAAGGTCTGTATCTGTAATTGATACTGCATCTTGAGGCTTTAATTCCATGACTTGAAAGTCATAAACTCGACCACCATATCTACACGAAAGCGTTTGTCCGTTTGTCAAAGTATTGTAATGTCCCCGTAAATGCGCTTCCAAAGCAGCTCTATAATCTGTAATGTCTCTATAATCGTGTGAGGTGGGTTTTAACCGAGCAAATGTTCCTTTTGGTAATAAGGATAATTTTATCAAAACATGATCTCCTAAATTCAGCCCAAGAGATTCTCTGATCCAATTTGGAAGTTGAATTGTGCTACTTTCAGAACTGAATTCTTTAACACCACAATGGATGATTGCTCCTGAATGAGGGTGGCGTAGCTCAAATGTTAAAGGTGAAGGCAATGTACCGGAATTGCCTACTTGTAGAAGCAATTGTTCCAGAGCAGAGGGAGGTAATACAACTTTATCACCATGGTTTAATTCAACTGGTGCATTTTCTACGGTAAAATGAGAACTCCATCGAATATTGGAATAATCTTCTGTTGTTGTATCCATAATAGTGGTAAAAAGATTTAAAGATCAAAGCAAAATAGAAAAAAAGAATTTATATTTATTGTGCTGCTTTCAAAAAAAGATAATACGTATACGGAGATTGCGCAACCCTTTTTTGCTGTTGAAGGATTAATCAGCTTTTGGAAAGTGGCGGAAATTTCCTTGACAAAAGAAAGATTCAAAAGGGAAAAACAGTTTCCCCCACCACCACCTTCCCCTTCCGTAAAACAAAAATAATGATTATTTGGATTGGTTCCTAGCATATAAAATTCCATGGGTGATTGAATAGCCGCATTGCCCTCTCTCTCTCTCTCTCTATCTCTCATGTTCTTTTTTGGGGGTTTTCCGTCGAGCAAAATTTATGCTATTTGTGTGGTGTTGTTAAAAATGGAGCAGTTTAAAAAAAAAGAAAAAAAAAAAAAAGTATTTAATTGCTGATAAAGTGCTGTTGCAACTAGTTTATCTTTCTTTCTTTCTTTATTTCAACATTTACATAATGGATTATTTCGCTTATCAAAGCAAAAGGAAATCTATCTCACATATAAAAGATTTCATTGAGAGTACATCTACAAGTGAACCTTCAGCAGATTCAACAAATTCTCTACCATCTACACCAACAATTTTCATACACGATAGTGGTAAATCGCCTTCAAAACCAACTTGTATTCGTTATTCCGCTTCATTTTTCGCTCCTGAAAATTCATCTAGTTTATTATTATCAACTTCATTACCTTCTCCACCCACCACACCACATCATCAATTACCAGCCTTACCTTCGTTGTCATTATCACTACCGTCTCCATCAAAATCATTTAAAAGAAGATTTAGTAATCCACCCCACACAATCCATTCACCAAGGCTACATATCTTATTAGTAGATGATAATGCAATTAATCTTCAAATATTATCGAGATTATTAAACCTTCACATGTCAGATTCAATTGAACATATGGAGCTGGTTAAAAGTGGCGTAAAAGCACTCGAAGTATTGAAATGTAGACCCTTTGATCTTATCTTGATGGATATTGATATGCCAATTTTAAACGGTATTGAGACAACAAAACATATTCGTTCTTCTACAGAATTTGATATTTTACCAAGAAACCGTAAAACTCCCATTGTAGCTGTAACGACAAACGATTCAAGTAGATGGAAAGCAACATACAAAGAAATTGGCATGGTAATTATTATTTTTTATCATTTAATGCGCAACAACATTTCATTAATCTTATATATTAGAATGGCTGCATTGGTAAACCAATTTCTCCAAATGATTTAAAAAAGACATTATCAAAGATTCTTGATCTTCATTTACCCATTCCACCTTATACACCCGAATGAATTTTATCATGAAAAAGATAAAGAGATTATACCCCCCCCCCCCACTTTAAGAGAACCATTTCTTTATTTTAAATACTATATATAGATGATACCAAAATGAATGAACAAAATAACCTTCTATCTGTATCCAACGTTTAATAAACAAAACAAATAAACAAAATGTATCCCTTTTTAATGTGTGGAATACAACATCTTGTTGTTTCTCCTCTTCCTTCTCTCACTCTCTTTCTCTTTCCCCTTAAACCCGCGTGAATGTGTAACTAAGCTTTCTGAAAGGCTAAACACTCAACATTCCATTAAACAAAATTAACCAACAAAAAGCTTAAATGACACGGGGTCTGTGGTGTAACAACTAATTGCAGTTAAAATAAACATCACCTGTCTGAAACAACAAAAAACAGTAATACTGTAAGGAAAGGAGATTTGGCGGGTATGCGGATGCTTCGGGAATCCTTTCTTAATAAGATTACCCTCATCACTTTTTTTTTCTTTCATTTAATTAATTTGCGCCTTTTAACTTGACACCCTTTAAAATGTTTCCAATCTTGATTCAATTACATGTAATGACCAATGATATACTAATATCGCTGCTTGTTTCCGTTTAATTACCCCAAGAAAGACCGATGATCAGGGTCATTTCTCAGTTTGAGAATTCTTTTAGAACAAAACCCCCTTCCCATGACTTTTTCAACATGTTCTTGGCTTGTAAAGAATCACATGAAGTTTAAGATTATTTTTCAATCGATCAAAAACGTGCTGGATTAGAGATATAAGGTTTTTACGCATTCGTATCATCGCATTCACACCAATTGATCAAATAGAAAATAGCTTATTTTTGAGTCACAGCTAAAAAGGTTAATTGGGAAAAAGAAAAAATTTCTCATTTCATCTCTTTTTAATTGTTGTACCAATCGCTTCATATCGCTATAAATGGAATTGATACAAGTCGAGCTGTTTTTAACCTATCAAAATATGCATCTATTTAAAGTTTACCACATACACACACAAGTCTTGTCTAGAATACATTGGCATTTAAAAACTAATACCCATGAAGGGTAATCGTTGGGTATCCAATTTAATATCATATGTGCCACCTCTAAGGAGTTTTCAATAAAGAAGGATTGTTACCAGCTTATTACTTAAATATATCTAGATAAAGCTTATCACGCATATTCTGCACTCATATTTTTTGATTTGATGATATCTTTGGTGGTAGTAGCCGTATTGAGTAGATTCCGAAAGAGTGTACAATAATGTTGTACTTAATTAAAACCGACACCTAAAATCCAGGAACACAACATCTCAGAATTGATACAAGGCTTCCAAATGGTACTCAATTACCCAGAAAAGATGCTGTGCATATTTGATTGTACCTATGATATGGTCAAAGATGCAAGAATCCGGTAAAAAGCATAACTATAGCTTGAAATTGCTAGTTAGCGGGGTTTCAACCTTTAATTCCAAAATATTTCGTTTTTCATCAAAAAAAAAAAAAAAAAAGGTTTTTCGAGAATCACGCACTTTTGTATTCTTTAACCCAATTTTTTTAAAGCTTATTACTATACTATTTTTGATTCTGCATCGAATGATGTATATTTTGTAAAATATTTATTATTTAAAAGCTTAGATATATTGAAAAAACGTAAAAACAGTTTTTCCTGAAAAGCGCAAAAAAACCTTAGGTTATTTTCAATTATTTAGTTTACATAGCATGCGCTATTCTTTTGCGAATGTTTTGAATCTATTTACTCTGAAAAATATTGATTTTTCGCTGAGAAATCATGCATTTTTCAATTTGTTGAAAATTTCCTCGACCAATGGTAAGGATTAAAAATCGTTCGGAATTAGAAAATGTAAGCAGTAGTAATATGAAAGTTCAGATATTTACAAAGACATATCTTTAATACTGCAGATATTACCCTTCAATCGTCAGAAATAAATGGCAAAAATACACCTTGTATTAGGGAGATGTACATTGTTTTAAAATCTGTTGCGAAACTTGAAGCAGTTTGCTTATTTTTTGTTTATATCAAGCTGGAAAATTAAAAGTTTTCACAATAGATCACGGAAACAATTTAAAAGTTTTAGTCATCATACTTTTTACATGTGGTAATCAGATAGAGTAATAAAATGCTTCTACAAAGACCTCTTTGCACCCTGATATTAATTAAGATGAACAATATATTACGTAAATTTCATATGTATAAAATAATTGTGTAATTTCGTTAAATAATCTGCAACAGCACAATATGTACGTCGTATAACACCCAATCTCTATCGTACTGAAATGAGACAACGAATATCACTGATGTTACAGGTATATTATACATTAATAAAGGCGTAAACTGTTTGAATAGTTTCGTTCTTAATATATAGGATGGGAAAGTAAATTTCGGAACAAGTTTATTCAACATCAGAAATCTCATCTGAAAAAACAAATTTTTGGAATGTTAATTCTCCCCCTCCCCCTCTCTCAATATACTTTTACAATGAAAAAGAAGAAAAAGAAAAAATAACGCGTGATGTTTATTTTGATAAAATGCTCAATCTAACAATAATACCATATGCAATTCAGGTACTTGAACACTGTACCGGAAACAACCACAACTGGATGTTGTGGTCGATTGAGAACTTTTACTGCTACAATGAATTATTGTTCTCAGAGCTTTTTTTTTTTATCCTTGTGCCAATAAAGGGAATCTTGGATACTGCACCAAAATCCAGCAAACTCTATTTATCCTGTAATCTTGACGAATAATCACTACTAATCAAGTTGATGGCAATAGCTGGACGAACGCAGGTGGCATCCTTTATAATTTCATTTAATTCGCCATGCTTCCCGTTATATCCTGCTTACAGCTTCAAAACTTGTAGGCTAAGTGAAGCTGTAAGCGGGTTTTGACGAGCATGAATTTCAACAAGATACCACATTTTATGGCCAAAGTGTCAGACTCATCATCACCGCTTCGAGTCTTTTAGCGATCTTTTATACACGGACATTTCGAAAGATCGCTTCAAAGATTATGCAGGTTTCAATATATAATATTGATGTTGGCGGAACATTTATTCAATGGTCGTGGATCTGGCACCTATATCTGGTGCCTTTTGGATGTGATCCGACGCATGGGTAGTTGGAATAGTGGAAGTCTTGAAACATATCTTTATGCAGGATACTTTTGGTATTAAATTAATCTGTCGCCGTTGCCCCTTTAGTATTGTGGGGCAATAAATCAACGCCAGTCTAAAACCTCGGTTCGCTGCTTCTCTATTAACAGATTTTGGCCTCATTCACCCATTTCCTGCTCTTGTTGGAGCAGGCAAAGTATATTCAAGAAATTTGCGGTTCAGACTAATTCACAACAAATTCAGTATCTATCACATTTTGAAAAATAGCTGGTTTTTTTTATTAAAAATAAACTGCTTTAAATTTAACCGAGTCTACAGCTCACTTACTCTAAAAGAGCTTTTTCAATTAATTTAGTTATTATAATAGAAGATTCTTTACCTCAACAAGCAGTTTTGAGTGGAAAATAAGCATACGCAATTTATGGTTTCAATTTGCTATATAAATTTAGTGAATTTTAATTGAATAAAAATTACTTTAATAAACTAGACATGTCAAAATATGTAATGCTTGTTTAGCTAAATTTTTTTTTTGTATTTGAATGCTTCACAATAATCCTTTAAAAAAGTATATTTTGTGATTTCTGATCTATTCTGTAATATTCTGAGGTTCAATAAACTTGATGTCATCCAAACATAGGACGTCGCGTTACATGCTGTCCACTGGTTGTATTGAGTATGATATCTCTCAAACAAGATCTAAATGAGGGGGAAAACACCTTTTTTTTCTCTTGGTTTCTTTCATATACTATAAAAATACAAAATGCCACCCAATTCAGGTGCGAGACAGCGAAATAATTTGAATGACATCAAATCACTTCGAGCTCAATACAGACAATCATTACCTTCATTAACTGAATTATTTCCAGAATGGAGCCACAACGATTTATTGTTTGTTATGGATGAATGTCAAGGCGATTTAGATCTTGCCATCACACGTATTTCAGAAGGCTATGCAAATCAATGGGGTCAAGTAAAGTCAAAAAAACCTAAACCCAAGCCAACAATTCATAAGAAAGCAAATCATAAATCATCAACTACAACAACAGAATCAAATGTTATTTCGGCAGAAGGAAAAGGTAATAAAAAATGCATATGACTATATTGAAATCAAATAACCCAATCTATGAAAAAAGATACAGTAGCAACAACACGTGGTAATAACGGCAAATCCAGAAATAATGGAAAGCATAGTATGTCAATGAAGCTCATTGAAAATGCGTAGACTATTTACTAACATTATTCATAGACAAATCAAAAAGACACAATAGTAAAAAAGACAAAATACAGAAGCCAGCTGTAGAAGAGGAGGAAGAAGAAGAACAAAAACCTTCATGGGCAAGCATTGCAAAGGGACCAACAAAACCTGAGGTGATTGTCAATAATAGCAATGCAATTGAAGATACACCACCCGAAGCTACACCTGTTGCGATAATTGAGGAGAGTGAAGTTAAAGCAGAAAGCGTAGTTGATGAGATGGTAGATCAGATTCAAGAAGAGATAGTAGAACAGGTTTTAGATCAAACGATTGATGAAGCAGCTGATCAAGTAGTAGATCAACCTGCAGTAGATCAACCCGCAATAATAGTAGTGGATGAACCAGAAACACCGGTAGTAGTTATTGAAGAAGAGAAAATTGTAGAGCCAGTCATCATTGCAGCGCCAGTAGTCGCATCAGCTACTTCTACAACTATCCGAAAACCAACTATCAGAAGATTAAATCAAACAGAACCTGTGGTTTTGCCAAATAATCAGCAAGCTGCATCTTTATCGTCAGTAAATGTTCAATTTGGTAGTTTAAATTTGACAAATGGAGAAGAAGTTATCAAGGATGAGAATGAAGAAGCTGTGGAAAAAACAGCTATTATAAATGCCGTCAGACAAGCACAACCACAAGAAATTATTACAGAAATAGTTGACACCAAAGTAGACGTAACACCATCACCATTACCATCACCAGCATCAGCATCAGCAGCACAAGTTTCAGAACAGACTACTAAAGCTAAAGAAACCCCAATCGTAGTGCCTACTACAACTACTACAACGGTGTCAAATGGCTTGGCATCTTTTCATAATACTAATAAGCCTCTTCCACAACCATTCCAACCTCAACAACAACAACAACAACAACAACAACCTCCACATATTCAGCCACAACAACAGCCAATTCAGCCTCAACCTATTCAACAACATTTATATAATGAACCTTATACAATGAATCCATATGCAACATATGTACCCAATGTACATAATTCAGTTGCAGGATATACAGGTGGTTTACCAACAGATTATTATGGCACTGATCCTCAAAGAATGGTAACAATATAAAGCTTGTCTAGATGAAAGATGATTACTGACAATTTCTATATTAGAATTATTACGATACTTCTTTTTATGGTCAATCACCTATAATCAATGGTAGTGCAAATGTCCCTCTATTTACTCGTGACAAATATAGCACACCACCACCACACCCATCACATCCACCAATGGAAATGATAAATCATACACCTCCTCCCCCTCCTCCTCAAGCACCACAATATCCTCATCCTCATCCTCCACATCATCTTCACGCTCCTCCTCCTCTTTCTCAACCACAAAATTACGGTTATTATTCATTACATTATCAACAACAATCTCAACCTCAACCTCAACAGCCTCCACAACCTCAACAACCTCAACAACCTTATACACAGCCCTATGTAAATAAATCAATGTATAATGCTGCTATACCCATGAATAAATACGATTATAGTGCTTATGAAGACTATTATCAACAACAGCAACAACAACAACAACAACAACAACAACAGCAACAACAACAGCAACAACAACAACAACAACAACAACAACAACAACAACAACAACAACAACAACAACAGCAGCAACAACAACAACAACAACAGCAACAACAACAACAGCAGCAACAACAACATAACAATGAAATGATGTATAATAACAATAATAATCAAATACCACCTCCTCACCCACCTCAACCTCACCCACATTTTCATCCTCAACAGCAATTCTATCAACAACAACAAACGAGACAACCTTACTGGCATTGATAAGGGTTTAATTTAAACATTTTTATTAAATTTTAATTGGTTTATAAATGTAATATCCCATATAGATTGCAATCAAGTCCAGGCCCCTAAATGCTTTTTATTTTTTCTTTTATTTTTTATTTTTCCTACATGTGATGTGTAAAATAACATTATAAGCAGTAATATTATAATAAGGAGTAAAATAGATGGTGCGTTAGGAGATTATATAATACGTTTATATGGTGAATAAAAAAAAAAAAAAAGGTTATAGTTATACAAGAAAAAAATCATGTTAAAAGGCCTTTTGGGGGCTAAATTTAGATTAAATACCCTTTTTCTTTTTTACTTTTTTTTTTTTTTTTTATATAAAACATATATCAATATGAAAGAAGAAATTTGGAGGCCACTACTAATTGCTCTGGTAGCAAGTATGACACAAGCATTCGGCATCTCGCTACAAAGAAAATCGCATCTAATAATTGATTCAACCATACCACTTTACAAAAGGCCTATGTGGGTATCTGGATTTTTGGTTTACACAATATCAAATTTAATAGGATCTACATGTACAATAGGATATTTACCTATTGTTATATTGGCTCCCATCGGCGCTATTGGCCTTGTATTTAATGCTTTATTTGCTAAATGGATATTAGGTGATCCATTTACAAAAAGAACTGTATTGGGCACTGGATTAATCGTTTTGGGTGCTGCTCTAGTCGCTGGATTTGGTACTGTGCCTGAACCTCAGCATACATTGAAAGACTTGATTGCTTTATATAGACGACCTTCATTCATCGTATATTTTTCATTGGTAGAAGTATTCACTTGCATTGGTTTATTTTCAACTCATGTGATTGAATATCTAATGAAAGTGAGACCGAATCATTGGACACATCCCGATTTAAAGATGTGGTTAGGAATCAGTTACGGCGTATTTGGTGCTAATATCAGCAGCCAGGCCATGCTATTTGCCAAAAGTGGATTGGAGTTATTGATTTTGACAGTATTCCAACATGATAATCAATTCATATACCCTCTTACTTGGATCATCGTATTTGCTTTGGTGTTTACTGCTGTATTACAGGTAAAAAAAATTATTAAATTAACATGTGTTTTTCAGCTTTATTCAAATGTTTCTATAGTTGTATTATTTAAATCGTGGTGTTCAGCTTTGTGATACAATTATTCTAGTTCCACTTAATTTCTGTTCTTTCAACGTATCATGTTTATTCAATGGTTTGGTTTATTACAATCAATGGGAGAGATTATTTTACTGGCAGGTATTGGCTGTTCTTTTCGGTATAGGGTTATTGGTTTATGGTGTTTTGGTTATTTCATTGCAGCCTTCAAATTCAGCAACTTCAGGCGATTCCAATTCAACTTTGAGCATTACACCATCTGATTATTCTCAGCCATTTTTAAAGACGGATTCACTAGATGAGGAAGATGGTATTTGCGGACCAACATGGTGGACTCGTATGAAGTTAATTTATAGAAAATCAGATCAACAAAAACAAAATACTAATGAACCTGATGAACATACGGGTTTATTAACTTCAATTTAAAAAGAAAAAAAAATTATATACCAAATTGTACATATACTAAATAAATTATATACAAAAAAAATGATATCATTGACCTTTAGATTGAATTGTGTAACGAAAATTATATACATTTAACAAGCCATGATGGCATTAGTTGATGGTGTTTGGATTGAAGGTGTTGTTGACCACCAATTTTCCACATGTTGAGCGTAATTTTTACTGTTTTCTGATTCAACTGCTAAAGCGTACAAGAAAGTTTCTTGAGACCAGCTCAATCTAATATTATTTTCTACAAAAAAAAAAAAGTCAGCTACATGTTTAAAATACATAATCCAGGAGCATCTCTTACCTTGATCTTCTTCTGCATTGATCATTGAAGATGCACTCAATGCATGTTTCTCTGGCATTTCTTGGTAATCATTTAGACAGCAATGCGCTGTATCTGATCTTTGTGCAGTTGATGAATTATTATTGTGATTTAAGGACTTTTTGATGCGTTGTATTAATGGGCCAATGTTGGATACAAAACTTGTAGGTCTTTTTCGTTTGTAATTGCTTAGATTCAAGTTTATAGATGTGGTTGACATGGTTAATTTACTGAGCATCATTATTATTTTGTATTATTTAGAAGATGAGAGTGAAAGAAAAAGAAATAAGAAAAAAAATTACACTAGGTTTATATATGAAAAAAGACTCCAAGTCTAGAATTCAAAGCATTTACAGTCTAAAAAATGTTAATATACACTTTAGACTCCTCCTCTTCTTCCTCTTCTTCCTGTATTGTATATCTTTTCGAAATCATTGAATAGATATCATTATAAACTAATCACCAATTAATGACAGAAATAGATATCCATCGTTGAATATTAAACAATTAAATATAATTTTAGATAGTGTTCAAGGAACAGTGATTGTTGAGGATGAATGGAGTACCCCCACTCCTAAAAGCCTAAAATTTCAATGTATAAATAATCGAATCTCCGGTCTTAATGACGATCAGTACCTTTAGTCAGCATGATGATATGTTATGGATTTATATATAAACATAATTGACAATTCTACCATCATCAACCGGAGTTGATGAAGAAGATCAAAGATTTAACTCAGGGTCATTTCGCAGAATGTATATAAATAGAAAACGAGGGTCATTTTGCCGAATACCCTACTATTAGAAATTCAACATTTTATTCTTATAAAGTGAACTCTTCATTATGATTTTTCAATTGTAGATTTATATATAGTTCTTACAAACACCCCTTGATTTATTATAAATATATTTTGATTGGTAATAAAAGAAATTACTAACGAATTTACACAATTCATTTCAGATAGTCAACGTGTACACACATATACATACATAAATTACACAACGTTTCTACATGCTTGTACTACAGTCAAACGTGTCTTGCTACACGTTTATGCAAATAACTTGTATACCAAGCCATTGGTACTGGGTTGAGATTGATATATCAAAACCGTGCTGGAGGTTCAATTGAATTTACCAAACTTGTTGTTACAAAATTGATCTCTTCGTAATCTAGAACATAATAAGTATTTGTTTGCATTATTGTTATATGCACAACAAGCTTTTTTAATATTCTTGAATGTCTCATTTAAGGCTATCATAAATTTAATACATAGCAAATGTGAAAACAGCTTTTTTTTAGAGGAGTGCGGTCAAGTATAATAAGGAATTAATAATGAAATAGAACATCAAAAAATGATCTTCAGTCAGTAAATTATTTGTACATATAACTCTACATGGTTCTGATCGAATTTAATAGGGATATGCTGCAAAGCTTCCTTTGAACCAAAATTATCTGCCAAGTATACAGCTATGTTTTCGAAAAACAGTTTGAAGCACTTTGAAGCAATTCTTGTTGGTTTTGAAGGATATTGAAGCCATATAAAAGTATGATATCAATTTATTTCTTGAAAAACTAAAACTATCCAGTGGATGACAGTATCAATTAGTGTTTTACTATTGACATCTGATCACCTAATATATCAACGAGTTGAAAAAAAAATTAATTTTTTTATGTTTTCACATTATTCAGTTGTTGGAATCAATATTGAATATCTGACCTTTTTAAAAAAAAAATTATACGTAAAGCACATTGTATTACAACTTGGATTATACATAAAAAGAATGTTTACTTATTAATACCTATAGTTGTCATTGCCATGTATGCTGATTTTGGCTGATTTAGCTCTATTTTTAATTTGAAATAGTCCACTATATAAGCCAAAAAAAACCCCCCACTCGAAAAAAAGGCGCATTTGATTCCTACGATTTAACCAACAAATCAATGGGATGTTAAAATTATAAAAATAGATGCTATTACAGCTGTAGTATATATTTTATAATTTGCAACCCATTTGGATCAGTATTCGTTGATTGCAAGCGTTTTTCCAGTTGATTTATTTTTTTTTTAAATAGAGAAAGGGAGTTTTTTTAAAAAATGTGTGAAAACCCCCTTTAAAAATAACTATTAGCTAATAAAATTGAGGTATGTTATCTATGCATTTGCTGCAAATTAAGTACAATTTCAAAATTCAATTTTGAGCCATTATTTGATTTTATAAAAATTTTCAAAAATTATTTGAAGCAACCCATACAAATTAGCTTAAACAAGTGCGCGTTTTTACTTCCCCGTTTTCACAGCAATTCAGGGAGGCTGAATCTTTTGCAATTCTGTAGATCAACACTAGATGTACCTACAGTACTGTTGCAACGGAAGCTCATTTTGATCCATATTCAGTGAGAACTAGTAAGCTTACTGATCTTAGTGGGTATAAATAGCAGATAACCAACTTGTTCAAACTTACCAAATTCACAATGGCTCATAGATGCTGGTATCTAGATTACTTGTAATATCCATTTATACTTATGTCATTGTAGAGCAACAGCATATTACTTGGATCAGTATTCATAAAAGTCGTATTTTTAATAACTGTTTTCAATAAAAGTGCACAGTAATCTATAGATGGAATTTGACTATGATTTTATCGACATACAGCAGTTATGGAAATTGCCCTTTGAGATTATCGTGTCAAAGATGTGTATCTACTCTCATGCAAACTTGGAAGTCGTTAAATTCGAGATTCGAGGAGATGAGTTTTTTTTTGTCAGTTTTCTACGGTTGTAAAAAAGTAGAATTTAGATGATGATGGTTTTAGATAGCATTGGTAATGAGTCGAGCTGGCTAGACAAAATTCGTTCGAGTTTTTCAATCTCCTGAAACTCGAGAGATCGAGGAAAGCTCGACGCTCACGAGTTTTGTTTGCACATTTCGAGTTGGCTAGTAGCTCTAATAAGATTCGACTCGACTCATCTGGTAAGGTTCGACTCCAATAATACTATGCTAGTTTCAGATGGTTTTCAAATTTTTCGCCCAATATTTAGTAGAATTGTGTCAAATAATCTTCAAAGGCGATATACTTTTGTTCCTCTATGAGTCATTGATATCTATCGCTATATTCAAACATAAAAGATTAAATACTAGAATATAAGTACACTGATTTAACATCTTCTGACCAAAGTTGAACTAAAATTGATTGTAAAAAATTAAGCGCCTACACTACGATGTTAATTTTTTTTGTATTCACAAGATAGATTCAATTGAAAACTACTCTTTTTTTTTTGTTTTAGCAAAAAATATCGATTTTTCGTTGAAATAATCAAAATAATAATTCATACTACAGCTTACAGCCTATGATTACTGGATTTCAAAATCGATTTGATCTGACGAAAAAAATAGTTGAAAATGATTCAAAAAATAAGATCGTTTAATGCCTCATGAACTACAAAGTAAGCCGATCTAGCGTATTAAAAGGATTTTGTACAGCTTTGGATTCTGCATCTATCAAAATAAAATTTAAATAAATACTTTACCTTAAATTTTGTGTAAAATGCAATTGAAAATTTGGAGGTTTTTTGAAGATACAGACCACTTTTTATAAGCATATTTCAAATATATAAAATTGAAAAGACTTGCAACAAAATTACCTATAGAGTGAGCTATTGTTGAACTTTTTAGCTGCATTTTTCGTAGAGAAAATGAGATTTTTGTCAATTTTTTTTTCAAATCCAGAATTTGAGGTGAGGGTATACAGGGGAAAAATTGAAGCTGGAAGCGAGGATATTTTTTATACAAAACAAAATTATGCTATATATCAAGTCTCATATACTCCAATTTTTTATTTATTTTTAGGTATACTATGACATTGTGAATTCTACTTGATATTGTAAATAATCGAGCAATATTAGTGATACATTATGTTAACGTTTCTGATCGTCATCTATATTACATAGCAATGATTTAAAACTGAGTATGGCATTTAGAGAGCTGGGTGGATTATAAAGGCGAGCCTCCTTTGGTGATACTGATGCTGCGATTGTTACGAATAAAATACTTCGATTTCCTTGTTTCTCGAATAGGAGATTCTTCTGTTGTTTCCTGAATTACTTCATCGCTGGTAACTGATTGGCATCTGCTAGTAGTAGGTGTACTTGTGTTGATGATGGTATCTTTAAAACTGAAATCATCATCGGGGAAAGTATTATTTGTAACTGCAAGCAGCTTCTTTTGACCTTTGGCGTTAGTATTCGTAGATTTCTGTGGTGCATCAACTCTTCTTTTTGAGGTGAGTAACTCTGTATTAGACTCTTTATTTTGTGTATTTGATGAAACATTTTCTGTGAGTGGTTCTGGGACAACATGCTCTTTACTATTTGCTTTTTTGCTATCATCAGGCTCGATTTGATCTGAGAAAGTTACAACATTGTTGTTTTCAAGAGAACGTTCAGCAGTAGATTCAAGCATTCTTTTGTTTGAGAAATGTGTGCATGTATATTCTTCCTCATCCAATATGCTTTTCTATGTATAAATTACCTTAATATTTAATCAGAAGCACTATACATATATGATTGCGTGTACTTGCCTTGAAAAAGGTTATTTCATTTTCATCATCGCTATCAAAGCAAAACCAAGATGAAAAGTCTTTAGAATTGTCATCTTCGAACATCTGAAACTGTTGATTATCAAGTAAATCACGATGTGCATCATCAAGTAGCATATTCTGGCTGGAATTTTCAGGATACTCATTATGAGATACATCTAATTTTTGTTTTTCAATATTCTGTTTTGCATCAAAATAAGTTTGTAAACCACCAAGATTAAATAAGTTGGAGTTTTGAGTGAAAGGCTCTGATGATGATTGATTTGCGTTTACATGTCGAGCATATTCTTCTTTTTGAGATAATCGTAAAGGAATTTCATCATTGAATTGACTGTGGTGATCTCTTCTAGAATGCTCAATTTCTTGATCTTCATCTCTTGAAAGATCTGATGCACAAACATTGTAATCTATTATGGAGTCAAATGAAGGCTGCTTGTCATCAAAGTTCATTGCTGCTTCTGTCAAAGCAGCTTCATTGACACTTTTTACCGTATTCAAGATCAATTCAACAAAGTCAGTACTGTAGCTAATATCAGAAGGAAGATCGACATTAGAAAGTACAGCAATAGAGTGCTCTGATGATTGATTGAAGATGGAGTTTTCACTGTAAAAATCAAGGTAAGCTTCTTCCAGAAAGTCTTCATGAATTGGAAACTCTTCAGCTTCAATATCAGGATTTTGATTGTCATTCAAGGAATCAATAAGGCCAACATTATCAAACAGATCCAGTTCATCAGATACGTTTGAACCAGTACGAATATTTTTGGAAGCCTTATTATTAGTAGTTGCTTTTTCAGGAGATGCCATCATGTATTGTATATATAAATGGGTAGATTTTAATGGAAAAAAGAAATATCTCAAATGACAACTAAATTGGTTATTTTATGTAATTTTTTTAATATAATTTTTTATGTTAAATATTCATAATACAAAGGTGAGTGAGTTAAAAAGAGGATTTTTGAATCTATATACGTAAATTTTTGAAGAGAATAGAGCTGTAATTTGCTTAACGTCTTGGTCTAGGCTTGACCACGAATTGATTAGGTGTCTTTCTAGTCTTACCACCCTTTGCCAATACACCCCAAGGAGATCTAGGATCTTTGTTACCCTTCGATTTACCTCTACCACCACCGTGAGGATGGTCGCAAGCATTCATTGCCATACCACGAACAGTAGGACGAATACCAAGCCATCTTGATCTACCAGCCTTACCGAGCATTTCATGCTGATGATCAGGATTACTGACAGCGCCAATAGTAGCACATGCATCAACAGGGACTAAACGAACTTCACCACTAGATAAACGGACTTGTGCATAACCTGTTTCTCCGGTTTGAATCAATTGAGCATAAGCACCAGCTGCTCTAGCCATTACTGCAGGTCCATTACGTTTTAAACCAATATTATGCAAGATGGTACCAACGGGAATCATTTTTAAAGGCATGCAATTACCTGCATCAACAGCTACTGTACGAGTAATTACGGGTTCATCAGTATGTTGCTCTTCTTGCTGTTGTTGTCTATAAGATGTAACTTTATCGCCAGCTTTAATACCGTGAGGAGCAATAATATAACTAAGTTTTCCAGTGGTGTCATTCTTCAATAAAGCGATCCATGCAGTACGTCCAGGGTCATGTTCAAGTCGCATGACAGTTTGTGTACCTGATTCTTGACGATGCCAATCCAATACACGAATACGTCTTTTATGACCTCCACCACGATGGCGAATAGTAATGCGGCCAGAGTTGTTACGACCACCTGAGCTACGCTTGGCTACAGTCAAATTACGAACTGCTTTACCCTTGTAGAGATGATCACGAGGCACACGCTTCAACCAACGCTTACCAGGTGTAGAAGGCTTCTTTGTTTTAAATTGACTAGAGGGTGAAGCTGAAGATTTGATGCTGCTCATAGCATTACCTTGTGTGTTGAAACCTGTCAAAAAACTAGGGCTTTCCACAGGGGTTTTAGCGCTAGAATAAGTACGCATTTGACTGAAGCGAGAGATCAATGAAGTCATGTTGGTTGTAGGTTGGTATAATTTTTGACCAAACACAGTAGGTGCCTTACTGGTGGCCTGCTGAAAGACTCGTCCTAAACGAAACATTTCCAAAAGTGTGTTGTATAAGAGAAAAAGAGTAGCTTCGGGCTTGTCCCTTTCTTTGTCAAAAGGATCCACCCCCACTCTTTTTTTTTTGTATTTTTTAGACAGGCCCCTTCCCTTCAAATGTCGGATGCATGGTCACTTACACAGTCACCAGTAAAAACCTGAAGAAGATGGATATAATCACTATTCTCGGTTGAAACAAGAGATAGAAAGCATGCTATTGCACTGACAAACAATATACAACTAGGTGGTATATAGTTTATTTGAAATCAATGGGTAAAAAATGGTCAATTTGAGTACATTTGTTGATAAATATCAATACAATTCCAGAAAAATATGATTGGATCTCCTCTTTTATTCTTTACATTATTGCATTGGTTTAATTCGAATTTTCATGCATCAATTTCAATATAGATCTTAAATATTGTCGTAGATCTAGATTAATTGCGTTTTGTCTTATTCTAAAGCGCAATTTAGACTACATTTTTGTAGGTTTTGTGGCAAGAACAGTGCTTCATGATACTCTAAAAAATTGAAATACCGACAACATTTTGTGAATTTATAATATCTTTAAAGAGTTTTTTACAACATTTAATGGCAATTTTTTAGATTTTTGAAGGATAAAAATAGTTTTCACACATGTGAATAAAGCAGTGAATATTTTTTTGTTGCAAAAATAATAGTATATCATGAAGTATTTTATATCATCTTAAGTGGTTGTCTAAATTAGCAAGCATAGTAGCTAATTTGGAAGGGAAAAAATAAGGATGTAATAAGCATGGATTTCTAATAGATGCTATAATAGTAATTATTTTGCTTTTAGTCTATTAAAGTATTTAAAAAATTCTTTAAAATTTGGACAATTGCATCTGAAGTGACAGATCAAAAAAACTCCGATACACTAGATTACGAAAACTTGAATCTTGCGAGTATAATATACTGTATTTTACACACTAAACTTATAGGGCAATACATATTACAATGCAATGTTAGCATGCCATAGCTTCTAAATGAATCTACTATATTATTTTTCTCAATCCAATTGATAACATTTATAATATAGATAAATTTAATTTAATACAGAGAATTGTTCTTAAACTCATTTTCAATTTATGTAATTTGCACAATCAAGTATACTACTGTAGTGTTTGGATCAGTGAGATAAATTTATTGTGCATGCTGAAGTAATTCCAGTATAGAATATAATAACTATCTTTCAAAGTGAGATAGTACAAGAAATTTGTATTGTAGTCGGCTTGAATTTCTTCAGTATTCATATTCAGTATTATACGTATCTTCTTTATAATCCAGGCTGAATTGACCTACATACATAGTCAAGTCAGCATACAGAATGTAATGTATTTCAACTGGCTGTTAAAATGGGATATAGAATATGAAATCATTTATGATATATTAGTTGAGCTCAGGATATAGCCCCATAGATATTGTATATCAAACGATTATTACGCCTTTTCTTTTTCTTTTCTCTCTCTTTCTGGTTCTATTTACCACTTTTTCACAAATACATTAGTAAAGACATATACAATCAGGATATACAAGTATTACAAGTAAATGGCGCTTTCTGGTGCCTTAATCCAATATGTATTTCTGTCAGATCTCACAAGCCGATTCAATCAAGAGACAAGACATCCGCTTTGGCTATTGCTATATCTAGTCTTTCTAGTTTAATTTTTAATGAGCTATTAACTGCGTTCAATGCTAAACCCAGTCAATCCTATACTGGTGTTTTCACCAAGACCAACGCTTTCTGTTCAAGAAACGAGAATAGGGACGGCAGCGATGCTGCATCAGCGGAGGTTTGAATCTGGTCAGTAGTAGTAGCACAAATTGATTAAGCTGTATGGCATTTACTAATATGGTAATTATTATACTCGCAAGATTCATGTTTTCGCTAGGTTGCTTACATTGTACCAATTTTTTCTTATCGTATGCTTTGAATATATAGAACTTTTATATCACCATGGTTCAAGAGTAGCTATTTATTTGTAGACAATAGCTGCTATGCAAATATAAGATACAAGATTTATATATACACAAAAAGAATGGATTTGAAATAAATAAACATCATCAAGTTCAATTTAATTAGTAAATTGTATGTATATAAATGAAATATTAATGTACATGTTGCATGAAACATATATTTAATACTGTCAAAATTAAATATATTATATTATCAATATCATCATTTAATCACTAGAATTTATCACATCATGAAAGTCTTGGTACGATTACATAGATAACATCTAAAAATAATGATAGTAAACAATGGCTACTCATTGGTGTTATGACTACTAAATCATAGAGCGATATATGGTTTATATAAATTGTAACGTCAATTAGAACGTTATTTACGTTACTCTATTCTTAATTGAGCGATTAATGCTAAAATCAGGCAAAAGAAAAAAAAAAAAAAAAACTAGAGCATTGTTGATGATCATTGGTCGTCTTACGGCTTGCCTTATTCAAATTCTTGTGGGTTTTGCCCCAAAAAAAGCTGATAAAAAAATATTTATTCAATCAAAATTTCTTCCATTAAATGTGATCTATTGCGTTTTGCACCGCGAACAAAAGCATCCTTTCTTCTAGGCAAAAATCCTCTTGGTTTTAAAGGGCTCAATAGTTTTCTTCCTCTCATCATATTTAGTTCAGCGGATATCATTCTTAAATGGTCTGGATTTGACCTCGTATCTCTTGTATATGTATTGGTATCTGGGTTAAACCTTGGCTGTGTAGTTGCTTCGGATCTTCTTTTTTGAGATATTGGTCTTCTGGGTGGAATTGGCATTGGAATTAATTTACTGGTAGTTCTCTTCTTTTTGGTAGCTGGTATCGTAGATGCGGGTACGGGTGGTGGTGTTGGTGGGGGTGATACAAATAAAGACCTTTTTAATTTAGCTAGTGTTTCTTTCCATAATTCATGATCCGTATTTGACAGGTGGGGTGGAGATGAAGAAACAGCATAAGATGCAGTAGTAGTAGATGAAGTAAATGAAGATATTGAATGTCTACGTAATAAACCTTTATGTATTACAGAGCTTGTAGACTTCCAACTAGTGCCTAGCACTTGTTCATCATCATCATCGCTCATACCATCATATTCTTGAATTAACTCTAGTGATAATTGCGCATCGTCATGCAATTTCCTACCTTCACCTTGTTCTTCTTCTAGTCCAAATCTCTCGCTCAAAGAAGGTGGTGGCATGTGTAATGGTAATACCTCGGTAAAGAAATCTCCAGATAAAAAATTCTTAAATGGTGATTGTACCTGTAATGATACAAAAAAGTTAATTTTCATTTTCCCATCACACTAAAATTAAATTTGAAAAAATTATACCAATTCTTCCTCATCAGGTAACGATTCTTTGCTGTCGACAACAATCCAATCCTCAACATGCGACATTCTTCTCATAGGTTTAGATCTTTCAGCAGTAGAAGAAGTTGTAGATGTTGGTTTTGACGTTGGTGGACTTTCTTTATCTTTTTTAGGTTTCTTTTTTTTCTTTGATTTCATCAAGGGGGGTATATCTCCATAAGGTTTCGTTGTAGTTTGTGCCAATTGTTTAATAATTTCTCGATAAGACATTTCATTTTCCAGTTGTTGACCTGGAATTGTTATGGGTTTTGAAGGAAGCATAAGGGTTGCACTTGGCATTTATTAATGTTATAATAAAACAAAAAAGGGAGAAAAATAAGGGGGGGGGGGTATTTAGCAAAATAGCAAAAAGTGAGAAAGTAAGAAGTAAGAGAGAAAGAGAGGAAAATGTTGTAATTTCGTCGTGACCCATTTTTACCCTTTTCGCCATTCACGAAAACTGGTTCCGGCTGCTTGCCACGGGGTTACATCATTACTTTTCACTTGGTCTTCTGTAGCAACAGTAGTAGGCAATTGCTGTTGTGCTGCCAATTTCCTTTTTTCATGAGGTAGCAATGCCCTTGGAGGTGCTTTTCCTTCATAGGAATATATAAATGTAAATGCAACTAATGCAAAACCGAAAATGTAGCTTCTTTTTGTCCATAAACTTGTATTGATTGGTTTATGATTGTAGTTGTGATTCTTAATTTCCAATGCTTGTTGATGTTTATTGTTTGCTAGAATCTCGTAAGCAACGGTAATTTCTCTAAAATCTACGTTTTTATTCGTTGAAATGTCTGGATGATATGTTTTACAGAGCTGCAGATACCGTTTTCGGATTTCCTTTTGTGTGGTGAACCGACCGACTCCTAAAATGTCGTATGGGCTCCTTTGTTGTTGTTGTTCTCTTTGCATGTTATTAGAGTACCAAAAACCCCACTCCAAAAATACAAATTTATCGCTTGTTTATTTTTGAAATGACCCCCCGCGCACTCGTGGTTTGGAATGGGGCACATCGATCCAGTTGTATAGGTGTACGACAAAGTCACTTTGATTTTAGGGGGGGTTGTTGTCCACGTGGAGATCAATGTACCACATATACAGTACATACAGCCAACTTGGTTTCAATGTTTGCGGTAACCCCTTTTTCGAAAAGCTCATTTAGTTGCTAGGGTCGGAATATACATTTTGCTGATCCCCTGATCTGGCATTTATTGCACAATTTGCACTAATTTAATGCAATTTTGATCGAATTATGTTTGTGAGAGAGAAGAGATGATATCAAAGTTCAATCTCTATGTACATTTATTATATAATTAAATAAATGCATCGGTTGTTGTAATTAATAAAGAATATGATGTGAAGTAATAAAGACGAAAGTATACAATAAAAATGAGGTTAATAAATATACAAATGAATACATAATCGTCTAAGTGATATACGCACTATGTTGAGCATGGATCTTTTCTGGATCTTGTTCTTGATTTTGCTTGACAAATTCCATCTTTTCGCTCAGATATATTGGCCAAGTCAGGCTTATTCAAAATGTACAATCGGGCATATGTTTTTCTTCAAATGACCTTCTCCATTTTGTACCTTTCAAGTAATAACAATAACAAAGACACTATTTAATATTCCAATAACTACTAAAATAGTAAACATGATACCATTTCCTAAGTCATCAGCATCAGCACTAAAAAATACGGTAGCGATTACAGCAAATATACAACGAATCCAATTATTTACGCCTACAGCAATTGCTGAATAACCTAGCATATATCAAACAACATTAGTGTAACATTAAGATACAAAAAAAATGTAGGGCAATAGTGTACCTGGTTTTGAATCAACAAGATAAACCGAAGTTGGAGTAAAAGCCCAAATTTGTCCCAATGCATCTACATGAATCAAGAGTCAAAATTTACTATAAGCAGATAAATCATATCAAACTTACAAACAAATAAACCAATAAGAGGAGTATACACGCCTACTTGCTTCTCTGTAGTCCAGCCATAAATCAAATAACCTGCAGATATGAGAAAAAATGATAGAACTGCAGCTTGCAAACGCATTTCAGAAATGACCTTTTTGCCATCTGCATTTCTTTTTGATAATTTTCTCAGGATATAATCAGAATGTCTACCGCTAATAATCGATCCAATCATAAAACCAGCACCTAAAAAGAGATAACATGATAGTTTTCAGAAAGACAACGTAACTAGGAGAGCACTTGAAGAGCCTCATATTTTCTGCCTCGACCCATAAGCCAGCGTGAAGAAAAGGGGAAGAAGAGGATACCAGACATACGAATAAAAGCAAATGCAATTTTAATATAGAGAGGTGGACGCATGAGGTCTCACCTTCGACATTGTTGAGGCCATAATCAATCCAGCATGAGGTTAGAATACCAAAAGTAATACTGAGTTGCTGCAAGAGTAACAAACCACCACGCAAATGCAGGCGTACATTAGGTGTACAAATCGATTATAGATTTTCTGTGATGCAAATAGCCACATTATGTATAAAAATTAGCATTATATTCTTGATTGTATTCAATCTCCAAATGATTTAGTCTCTCGTATTTAGAAAAGAGGCAAACACATGCATAATCTTTCGGCTATCCGTTAATGCGGAGGAACATTTCACAAAACTTTAAAATATAGGATATGTCTATCTGGATGTGTCTAGTTCTAAATACTACCTCGTTTGTAAGGTTCATCGTTAAGCTTGTCAAACAGCAATCATTTTTCAGTTTCACTACTGCTTTAAAAGAAGTTGTCAATAATTTCCTGTCTATATATGCAGTAGACGTAACCAGGAAGTCTCACGGTTTCAAAAAATAATAATCTAAAGATCTTCAACGGTTATGAAAAGTAGGGTTCAGATGGTTTTCAGAAAGGCTTCGAATGTCCTGGCCCAATATTGAGCCGGTTTCTGTCATATTTTGAGAAAAGATGTACTTACCCTCCATGGCTATTGAAATCTGTTCTAAAATGAAAGGACCAATATTACAATACAAGTGCATTGAACTAACATTGACCTAAAATCTGTTGTAAAATTTAGAATTCAAAATTGAGGTATTACTTTTTTTATAACCAAAAAATAGATCCAACTGAACGTTCTTATCACAGCTTGAAGTCTATCATACCGGGGCTCCAAAATTTATTTGTTGAAATGAACGAAAAATGGTTCAAAAAAACAAAATCGTTTAATGGTTGATGAGCTGCAAAGTAAGTCAACCTAGCGTATTAAATAGTTTTTGTACAGTTTTAGATTTTGCATCCATCTAAAAAAAATCAAACAAACATTTCACATTAAATTTGGCATAAAATACGATTGAAATTTTGGAGGTTTTTTGAAGATACTCATTACTTTTGATAAACATATTTAAAATCTAAGTAATGGGAATGATGCGCAAAAAACGTATCTATCGATTGAGCTATTGCGGAATCTTCTAGCTACATTTTTCGTAGAGAAAACAAGATTTTTGTCCAATTTTTTTTCAGATTCAGAATTTGGGACGAGGGTATACAAGGGAAAAATGGGAGCTAGAAATGAAGGTATATTTTTGTACACATTTTGGAGGATATCTCCACGAAAAATCATTATTTCGAAAAAAACTAAATTGGATCCGAGAGAGCTCAACAAGCTCAATGATGTGAGTGAAAAAAAAACTGATACTCAATTTAACGAACACTCTGAAATCCATTACAAAAATGCCAAAAAAATGAAAAAAAAAGCGCTCAGAATTTTTTTGTATTGAAATATGTTATAGAGCACTTCAAAACAAGTAAGTTTTATTATTAGAACGTGTTAGTATAGCTTAATTTTTTTTAGAGATATGAAGCCTCAAAGTTTTCAATCCATTAGCAGTGAAATACGCGTAAAAAATCTGAAACATTAGCACTAAAAAATTAAGACCAACTGCAAAAAATAGGATATTTCTGGATACTTATTTTTGAATTAAAGCTGAACATCTTAGGTACATTGGCATATAATGTTTTCTTGGTGTTATTTAGTGAAAACAAAAAGTAGATCAGGGATGAAAAGCGAGACCCAGTTTTCAAGGAAAAAGCAGTGAATTTTACGCGTTTTTGAGTCTTTCGTGAGATATCAAATAAATTTAGGGATAGGTAGCATAATGCGACCAATTTATGTCTGTTTAGTAGTGTCTAAAGTATATCCTAAAAATGTTTAGTATGAGGTAGTTATAGAAAAGAGAGCACGCTTTGATTTTGAAAATTGAAAACTATGAAAATTGCTTTTTTTTGTTTTTGAAAATTCAAATTGAATATCAAAATACATTTTGAATTATGGAGCGTTTCATCCGGAAGTACGACAATAAGTCAAATAGGTCGTAAACTTTAAAACTTAACAAAACAAAAAAAGGTGTAATTTTACATTATTTTTTCTTAACGACAATCAGTGATATTACGATGAAAATAAAATCCTATTGAGCATTTAATCAAATGTGAAATTTGTTGTTTGGTCCAATTTAGAGTTCAAGAGGATGGCCTTGGTTAACGATTTTAATGCTTTTGATATACTGTACGTGTATACCGTGATTTTGCAATTATTTGTGAAAGCAAATATAATATATTAAGTGGACATTATCAATTTTGTATATCTACGTAGTAGCGCTATTTTGTATCTATTAATTATGTTCCTATTAAAAAATTTAACTATAATTTATTTTTCGTGAATAAAGTCAGTTTATGTGTTGTCATATCTAGTGATTTATCGAGACTTTATAAATTAAGATCAACGTAAAAAGTACCGTTTATTAGAATGAATTAAATATGGGTTTATATAGTTATTGGAATTGTGTGATAAGATCTAGTGGACAGGGATCCATTAGATGTGACAATAGATATTATTATTAATGTGTATGAATATAACATGTTATGTTTCAGTGGTAATATTGCTATAAGTTATGTTTCATTGTTAGTTCCTGGGTGACAGGAACCAGTTACTGGATAGATAAGATCTGCTAGATTTGTCGGAGATCTTCTATATATCGAATGTTGTAATTCTGATAGATCATTACCCCTCATCAGCGTAAGAAGTACGTGGTAAATAATGAATTACAATATGCTTGTTGTCTCGTCTTGTTGATAAACCGTGAAAAAAAAAGAAAAAATAATAAAAGTCTTGTTGATAATATATTCTGATATAAGATAACTTGCTAATTTGCGTGGTATAATACTCTAATATAGTATAAAATGATTTGCTTGATAAATATTCGCCTGTAAAAAACCTCTGTGCATTCAAAAACCTTGTAGGAAAAATGAAATACAGTTTGCAAGGAAAAAGGCAGAATCTTTTTTATCAATCTATTTTCTTGTTGTAGCAGCTAATAAGCGTGCCTTTCTTCTAATTGATCTTTCTTGTCGAGATTCAACTTTTCGTTTGTTTACTGATTTTGGCTTAGCATTCTTTTTGCCTTTGCTCTTACTATTAGATTGCCCTGCATTGCGTCTGGACCAATATGTTTCTATTACTTCTTTAGAATCAAACATAGCTGGAGGTTCCCATGAATCATATGATGAATCATAACCTTTCCATCTGACTAAATATTCATAATTTGGTTCTTCTCCTCTATGATTAAGAATAGCTTGGATCTCAAAAATGTGATTATTTTCTTCTGGTCTAATACCATTTTCACTGATCAATTTAATATGAGATGTAGGTATATCTCGCGATAAAAATGCTTCTGCTTTATCTTGTAGTATATAACTACCATTCTTGGTATAACCATAAACACTATATGGTCCTTCATAATTTGGATCAGTCTTTTTATTCTTCTCTACATTCTTTATCATAACTGAAGATCCTATTGGAAAAGGGTTTTCTAATATCTTATGTCTTTTTCTAAAATATGCATTATCTGCTTCTTTAGTTTTAACAATCTGCTCTTTAATTGCAGGTACTAAAATTTTATCAACTAATTTGATTTTATCTTTTAATGCTTTAACATCTATTTCCTGCTCAGGGAGAACTGCTTTTATTTTAGAGTAATCTGTTAACTCATTGGGTAATCTTGCAAAAACTACAACAAATGGCATCATACCATGCAATCTTGATTTATGTAAATTTAAACAATATGCTGTTCCATCTAAATACAGATCCCAATTTTCAGCTCTTCCTTCTAACATCTTAATTATGATTCCCTTAGCTGATTTTACTGCAGATTCCGCATTAGAATTTCCTAAAGGATTAAATGGTAATGAAACTGCTTGTTCTACACCAGCATGTAGTGCTATAGCTTCTAATAATTTATTGGAAAATTCTTTTCCGTTATCATGGGTTATGACTTTACTATAGCCAAACAACGACCATATTGATACTAATTCTTTTGCGATTGTAGTAGCTAATTTATCTGGTATAGCTCTTAAAATAATAAATCTTGAAAACAAATCCATAACAACCATCATATAATTATTTCCTCTTGGGGTAGTAACGTCAAATGTACCTAGATCCATAACTATATGATCAAATACTGCATTTGGAATAATACTTTTAGGTGGATGGTAAACGTGTTTACCTAAATTGAATACTCTACATTTACTACAATTCTTGACATAGTATTCTATATCTTTGCGTAAACCTTTCCAATGCATCTGATATTCTTCATGGATCACTTGCTCCATAGCTGTAACACCAAAATGCCCAAGTAAGTGTGCTTTTTCTAATAAAGTTTGTTTCTCACTTTCATCTTTTGGTTGTTCATAAATATCTAAATGTGATGCATAAATAAATAAATCTGTATCTGGAGATTTCTTTGCTTCTAAATCATTTGCATCTTTCCCATTAGAAATTGTTTCATCTGTAGTAACAACTGTTTCTTTTGTAGCAACATCTGTTTTATTATCATCAATAACGTTTCTATGTACGTCAACAATATCTTCTTTTTCTTCTAATAAGGTTTCCGTTACTAATTTGACCTTCTTATTACTACTATCTAAACTTTTATTATCTCTAGTTCTTTTTTGTACTATTGTAGCTCTTCTAGCCATACCATCACCCCCCTCTAGCTTTTTGGTACCATGTTCAAAAATGCGAGAAAGTCTATCGGCTAGAATATTGTGTATTCCGGCACAAAAGGTGATATCAAAGTCTAATTCAAAAATAGTTTCATAGAAGTTTTCTATCATTCTGGTTAATTTTTCTTGGGAATGTAAATATAAAAGTCCTTTGTTATCTACAAACAAATGAAATTTTTTACCCCAAAGCCATTGTCGGTATTTCTTAAAGGCATAAACGACTGCTAATAATTCGCGCTTGGTACTGCCCCAACGCATTTCGCAACTAGTAAGTTTTCGTGCTATAAAACCTAAATAATAAACACGTTTCTTCTTTACTTGATATAAACATGCACCGATGCCATATGCTGAACTATCTGTAACTAAATACATATCATGTCTCATATCAGGTGCTGATAAAACAGGAGCATTGACTAATAACTGCTGTATTTTTTTCATTGCAATAGTATGTTCATCTTTCCAGACTTTGCTAATATCTGGTGCATTTTTTATACTATCTAACGGTGCAGTCAAAGTGGATAAACATGGTAAATGTGCACGAAAGAAATTAATTAATCCTAATCGCGAAGCAAGTTCTCTACTATTTGCAACGATAGGGTTCCAATCTAAAATATTACTAACTTTTCGTTGGTCTAGGGCTAAACCTTTTTCTGATAGGCAAAATCCCAAAATATTAATGCTCTTCTGTGCTAAATAAGTTTTAGCAGCATTAATGGTTAAATTAGCTTCGGTAAGACGTTCAATGACTATTTTGACGTATTTTATATGCGTTTCCATGTCTGCTTCTGTATGTACCGTGATATCATCTATAAAGTTGGTAGTTACAGCATTCATGTCGGAGAATAAATTTGTAAGTTGACGTTGCACAAATGATGAGAGCGGAGTTAATCCCATAGGGGCTTTGGCATATTGGTATTGAAGTCCTGTCGTTGGATCAGTAAAGGATAAGAATTTTCTTGAGCTGAAATGTATGGCAAAAGAATGGAAACACTGAGAAAGATCAATGACAGTATATATAGAATGCTTAGACATTTTTCTGTGCAACTCTGAGATTAATGGCAATGGAAAACGGTCAGATTTAGCTGGATCTAGTGCAGCATTGATTAAACGACAATCCATCACTATACGACTATCACCACTATATTCGCCTTGTGCATTCTTCTTTCGCACAGGAAAAAGTGGAGAATTATATGGGTTTCCTGGTGGTGCTCTTTCTATTACACCATTTTCTAACCACTTAGTAATTTGTGCTTTTACAATAGGTTTTACCTTTTCTTCTAATGGCCATTGTGCCCTATACATCTTGTGTTCATGATCCTTTTGTACATGTAATCGCAATGTACTTCCTGGTAATGTGCAATGTGCCTTTGGATCAATTTGTTTGTTTGCTTCTAATAAAGGATTTACTTCTGCAAATAATCGGTTACGTTCACTTTCAGTACCGAAAGGTTGATTATTAGGGGTATAAGGATTAGGATCAATACATGGAATTTCATAATTATTATCGTCATCCCAATCCATTGCTAAATTGGAAATAGTGATACCAAATTGAGTAATCAAATCCATTCCAATTATTACATGTAAACCATTAAATATATCAAATACTTCTAAGTTGACATTGCAAACCCTTGAATTATAAGTAAGTTTAATTTTCTCATCTGTACAACCCATTCTTTTCACTACATTATCTTTCTGACAAGTCTTAATTATACCAAAATTATTTTTATTATTAACTTCAACTTCTAATTTAACAGCTAAAGCTGGTGAAATACTACTAAATGATGCGCCTGTATCTAACAAGAAATATGTTTTTACAATGCACTTTTTACTTTCTAAAGTAATTGGTAAAATTAGTGAATTATTATTCATTAAATGTTTAGGTGGTTGTGAAAAATCACTATTTTCTAACTTACAATCTTTTTTGTCTTCAATACTAAGAGCAGCAAAATGCATCTTGGATTCACTCTCGTCATCTGTATCCATCTCGTCATCGTTGACTTCTACTTCAACTGGTACAATTGCTTTCTTTTGCTTAATTTTGAAAACTTTCTCTAAATCTTCTGCTTTGCATTCGTGTCCATATTTGTAGTTGGGAACTTTACATCTATTGCAAATCTTTACTGACATTCCAAATCTCTTTTGTGCTTTATCTATTCTCTTTTTTACATCTGGAGCTAAAATGCAATCTTCTTCTGAGTGATTTGTTAAGCCAGGATGATACTTGCATTTGATTTGAGATTTTCCTTTAGATGACAAGTTGTCGCTGAAATTGCTATGTTTTTTCTTGTCAAAAAACTTCTTTTGTGTACTATGGCGATGACTATTGTTCCCATAATTGTTGTTGCTTCTATGATTTAAATAACTTCGAGATATCTCTTTATCCCACTTTTCTTTGAATAATGCTTCATAAGTTCCAACTACCTTTGGAATAATAAAATCGATATTGACTTCTTGTTTGTCTGTATTCAAATTGAGATAAAATTTGGTAGCTTTTACAAGTTCTTCAGGTAACGCTTTGAACAGATATCTGATTAAGCAATCTTCGTCTTTAATGTCTGCTGCAACTTTTAATTCTTGGAATTCTTCCATGAAATCTTCAAATGAATCAGTCTTCTTGTAGAGAATTTTCTCTAATTTTTCTCTGGCTTCTTCCTTTATATCAGCTTGGTTACGACCGTACTTGCTTACAATTGCTATTTTAAAATCAGACCAGGAGGTAAATTCTTTGCTCTCCATACGAGTAGCATACCATCTCGCCATACCAGTAGAGAGACGAGCTGGGACCAAACGCTGCCAATTATCGTTCACACTAAGTCTGTGCGCTTCTAAAACTCTTTCAAAATGGTGCAAACAATCTTCTATGTTCAAAAAAATAGGTTTTCTTCGGTTGAAAACGTGTCCCTTCCATTGGAAACATGGTGTTTCAGCTGGAACCATCGTATTTTCTTGCGGGAACAATAATGTAAAACTTTTTTGCGCTATTTCAAGCTTTCTGGTAGCAGCACTCAAAGTTCTGGCTTCTATAGACCCTTCTTGTCCAGTTATTCCCTTCATTGTAGCATGGAATACTTCTAATTTTAGTTGATCAATCCCTTTGACCAACTTCAAACGTTCGTCACTGTTGATATTCAACGAAGAACTTCTATTGTTCTTTTCATCTTCTGATGATGAAAATGAAGACTTGCTCTGCTTGCTGTTAGCAGATGCTTCATCAGAATCAACATCCATAGGAGTTGATTTCTCAGTACCAGACCCAGACATTTCACCTTCTTGCATGGTTGCCTCATCGATAACCTCGACTTCAATAGGATTGGCATCACCTTCAGGAACAGGAAAAGAGGATCTTGTAGAATTTCTTGGCATAATAATAAACGATTAAATGAGATTTTAAAAAATGATTTATCGAGACTTTATAAATTAAGATCAACGTAAAAAGTACCGTTTATTAGAATGAATTAAATATGGGTTTATATAGTTATTGGAATTGTGTGATAAGATCTAGTGGACAGGGATCCATTAGATGTGACAATAGATATTATTATTAATGTGTATGAATATAACATGTTATGTTTCAGTGGTAATATTGCTATAAGTTATGTTTCATTGTTAGTTCCTGGGTGACAGGAACCAGTTACTGGATAGATAAGATCTGCTAGATTTGTCGGAGATCTTCTATATATCGAATGTTGTAATTCTGATAGATTATCTAGCATAATTACATGATATAGAGCAAAAATAACAGAATTTTCTTTATATCTCAATCAAAAATAAAGATTTTTTTTTGTAAAACAAATTTCAGCTGATACCCAAATAATAGCAGTAATATATCCAAAAGAAAAAAAATATGGTCAAATTGCTCAATATTGCATAAATCTAGAAAAACAAAATAATAGATAAGTAGAAGGACGGCAGTTAAAAAAAAGCAAACATAGAGGGGACGTTTGTCCTAGTTGCTAGACTTGCGCTATATAAGGCTGACTTTTTGGAAGGGGTTTTCAGCCTTATAGAGAGCATAGCCTTATATAACGCGGATGACTATGATATATAAAACAGTCTAATTTATGTATTAAGGCCATTTTTTATACCTGTTATGTCGGGACGCACAGATCATCCTTTAGTACCTTCCTTTTCACCTCATCAATTCCCATTATCCGAATATGTAGTGTAGTAAACTACAAGTATCAATTTTGTTTGGTAGTCAGGTTAATCGTAGACATCATCTGAAGATCTAAAAATATTAAAGCAATCTGATCTTTGCGATTATTTTGCTCCTCGTGAACATTAACGGAAAAACACTTTTTTGTGTTAAAAATAAAACTAATAAAAATATCTCCATTAAGTGTCCCTAAATTATGCGATTCGAGTTATGTTTTTCAGGGGAAGAAAAAACTACAAATACCACTAACTTAGCAAGAGCCAAAAGTGTAACAGCTGAGAGCCGAACTCGGGACCTTGGCTTAACAAGATTGATATAAAAACCACTACACTGTGCGACAAATTCTAAAAATTAAAATTTAAAAAAAAGATTATAATGTAAACACTAAAATTTTAATTATATCATGTGTCGCTTTGTATAAGGCTAATTTTTTTTTAGCACAGCCTTATATAGTGCAACTACTGTATTTACGATTATCATCATTTGTAAATATTTTTATAGCTATAATAATGTTTACAGCAACAATGGTTTTTGCTCGATCATAATAAACGTAAATAGCACTTACTGCTTAAATTTATATGCAAGCAAAATCTAAAATTATAGATGTTACGATGTTACTTTATCACTCATAAAACTTAAACAAATTAACCTTCTTTAAACTTCCTATTTTAATTTACGATTGTCAGCTATAAAAATATTTGTTTTCAAGTATAGCGACAATCATAACTATGGTTATTAGGCAAGATATCATCAGATTATCCTTCTTTTTTTTTTGTGTGTGTTTCTATATCATTTGGAATTTTATTACTTTTCTGGAACATTTCGTGGGTTTGTAGCCAGTTCTAACGTTTTATTGAGTAGACATTAAATACCATTGCCTTTGATTTGATCTGGTAATCAAGAAATGCGTCCAACAATACAGTAGTAAATAATGGTATTTGATCTTAGAATGCGGTTAAATGAAAATATCAGTCTCTAATATAAATTGCTACTTATTATATTAAAAAATTAGTCCCTTATGTTAGCATGCGTATTATGATAAAAGAAAAGAATATCAGCTTGATAGTCTGATATGCCTTATCAAACGGTGAATAATATCCTTGGAAGAATATGAAAACAAAAAGAGAGAAACAACACACGTAGAAAAGAATTTGCAAGGCTTTAAATTATTTAGCGCAATTAAAACCCTTCTAAATTGCACATTTCAGCCAATGTAAAAGCAGAATTACAGTGCATCAACCCATAAACTAAACAAAATAGGTAATATCTGCTATCATCATAGAAACATACATTTTTCTACTAGAAAAACTGTCTGTCATATCATACATTCATTAAAAAATTGCAAAAGCGAGCCCGTAGAGCGACGCCATAATTGAGCATAGCACAATCGAACGACTAAGTCTCTTATACTATGGTATATATCTAAGCTTTAAATGAAAGTGCGTTTTTTTTTTTACTTCTCTTATATTTAACCATGTACGGTCTGAAAATTCAGTTTTTGTAGCGGACATTTTCGGGGCTCATTTTATCCTTACCAACACACATGATTTTGATCAAAAAATAGAAAAATTAAATTTTGATACCAAAATCAACGTTTAAATATACTATATTGTGAGAGAAAATTGTAGCCATAGCTAATACACATTTTATAAAAGCTTAATATTAAATATTAAGTAATGAAAATTTGCAGTTTTGTCCCAAAAACGGTTTTTTGATTAAAGGATTTTCATGTAATATTTTGCAATTAAAATGTCTGTTATTTTTTATTGAGCAAATAGAGTGCTAAATTTTGCATATGTGTATATTTTTTGTTTTTATAGTTGGTAATATAATTAATTCTAGATTTGCAAAATCAGAAAAAAAAAATTAAAAAATGTCAAAATTGATGATCTGAACAAAAATAATTTTCTAAATTAATATTCCGCTTATAAGCCTTGTAAGTATTAAAAATAAGAGATTTTATAATATTGAAAACTTTTTCAAGAATATACAATGCTGTACCCACTTGATGAAAGATGCATTCATTGTGTGGTCAAAATCGCAACATTTTGATGGATATATATTACAGGAGGACCAAGGTGTTGTGTTTGCTTCAGGATTTTCAAAAGGGTTCAAAAGCATTCTTCATTAAACTCAACTAGATGTTGAATACTCACCATATGCGATTAGTATCATTTTATCCTTTATTTAATTGTTGTATTATTATTAAAATCAAGCTTTTAATAGCTTATAACAATGACAATGGGATGTTTCTGATTTCAGATTGGCGGCATTTATCATAAGGCGGGCTGATGATACATTTGATACTACTGTTGATGGAATAAGTCAATTTAATTTATGGAATTTTAATGCAAATACTGCGGAATCATTTGTAGTAAGTACTTAAGTTTGTTCTAATAAAGGATTGAATAAATTGGCTTGGGACAAAGAGGATAAAAAGGCGGCAATAGGTTCCAGTGATGGTCATGTTTATGTTTATGATATTGGAGAGGTAAGGCTAAAACTTAATGTAAATTATCTCTAGCGTATTAATTATCAAGTAATACTATATTGTCATCAACTAAAGTACCATACAGTATTAACATTTATAAAGATTTACAGTAATTAGCGTGAACCAAGTGGATACAGCATCATAAATTCTTGAAAAAGTTTTCAATATTATAAAATCTCTTATTTTTAATACTTACAAGGCTTATAAGCGGAATATTAATTTAGAAAATTATTTTTGTTCAGATCATCAATTTTGACATTTTTTAATTTTTTTTTTCTGATTTTGCAAATCTAGAATTAATTATATTACCAACTATAAAAACAAAAAATATACACATATGCAAAATTTAGCACTCTATTTGTTCAATCAAAAATAACAAACATTTTCATTGCAAAATATTACATGAAAATCCTTTAATCAAAAAACCGTTTTTGGGACAAAACTGCAAATTTTCATTACTTAATATTTAATATTAAGCTTTTATAAAATGTGTATTAGCTATGGCTACAATTTTCTCTCACAATATAGTATATTTAAACGTTGATTTTGGTATCAAAATTTAATTTTTCTATTTTTTGATCAAAATCATGTGTGTTGGTAAGGATAAAATGAGCCCCGAAAATGTCCGCTACAAAAACTGAATTTTCAGACCGTACATGGTTAAATATAAGAGAAGTAAAAAAAAAACGCACTTTCATTTAAAGCTTAGATATATACCATAGTATAAGAGACTTAGTCGTTCGATTGTGCTATGCTCAATTATGGCGTCGCTCTACGGGCTCGCTTTTGCAATTTTTTAATGAATGTATGATATGACAGACAGTTTTTCTAGTAGAAAAATGTATGTTTCTATGATGATAGCAGATATTACCTATTTTGTTTAGTTTATGGGTTGATGCACTGTAATTCTGCTTTTACATTGGCTGAAATGTGCAATTTAGAAGGGTTTTAATTGCGCTAAATAATTTAAAGCCTTGCAAATTCTTTTCTACGTGTGTTGTTTCTCTCTTTTTGTTTTCATATTCTTCCAAGGATATTATTCACCGTTTGATAAGGCATATCAGACTATCAAGCTGATATTCTTTTCTTTTATCATAATACGCATGCTAACATAAGGGACTAATTTTTTAATATAGGTAACTTGTTCCATCAACAGTAATATCAAATGTATCATCAGTCCGCCTTATGATAAATGCCGCCAATCTGAAATCAGAAGCATCCCATTGTTATTGTTATACAGCTATGAAAAGCTTAATTTTAATAATAAGGCAACAATTAAATAAAAGACAAAATGATACTAATCGCGTATGGTGAGTATTCAACATCTAGTTGAGTTTAATGAAAAATGCTTTTGAACCCTTTTGAAAATCCTGAAGCAAACACAACATCTTGGTTCTGTAATATCTATCCATCAAAATTTTGCGATTTTGACCACACAATGATGAAAGCACCTTTTATCAATCTTGACCTCGTTTTACATTGAGTATCAGTTTTTTACCAGTTGTATTTTCTCTGATTCATTAATATTCGGTCATGCTGAACGATAGTATATTAAATTACAATTTACTAGCATACTGTTGGTAGTTTTTTGTTATTACTTTAAAAACTTGATCCTATTATTATTATTATTATTATTATTATTATTATTATTATTATTATTATTATTATTATTATTATTATTATTATTATTATTATTATTATTATTATTATTATTATTATTATTATTATTATTATTATTATTATTATTATTATTATTATTATTATTATTATTATTATTATTACCATTAATTATAAATGTCAAACTGATTGATTCATACAGTATATCAAAATACTATTTCGCATTGGTAGAGATTATATAATTGATATCTGCATTTAACACTGGTAGATTGGAAAGTTGGTGTCTGTCTTTAGTTTGATAAATAATGCGTACTTTGGTTTTCCAGTATAATTCTAGGAGTTGTAGAAATACCTAAAAACTAAATTTTCCAATGCAGCTGCATCTGTTATGTCAGAATCTAGATATAGCGCTACAGTAGTCGTATTATCATCAGAATATTGTTATTGTTACATCATTAATAGCTATTGTATCACTTGATAATCTCTTCTATATATAATCTCATCCTCTGGATGCATTGTTAATAAAAAGTGTAATATTTTGGCAAGATTATTTCTTAAGACCGTTTTGACATTTCACCCACCTTTTACTCTTGTCTAATTCTTATTAGTTTTGGTAAAACAGCATCTGTTAAATATCACTTGAGTTTCTGTACGTTGTAGCTCATGTTATACTAACTCCCATTCTGACAAATATTGCTTTACATTCATCCATATTCAATTTTTGTGTTATACATGATGTATCATTCTTAAACCGGATCATGTCAAATCGAAAAAAGTAAAAAATACCAGATCCGGAACCGGAAGTTCCTTAATTAAATATTAACTATACAATGCTCCTAAAAGCATGGTATAGAAGCATCATGGTATAGAAGCATGGTGTAAAGCATGATACGCCAGTGCGATATTCCAACATGATATACCAACATAACACATTACTATTAAATAATATCTAAACTACTACCTTATCACATCATTAATTCCCCAAATCAAATAGTATATAAAACCTATTAATTTTATTCCAATAAACGATATCTCTTTACTTGATTAAATTTCTAAATTTATTTAACCAAAATATATTTTGATAAATCAGTACAGCTTAATATTGATGCACTAACAGTGAGTTTTGTTTATATCTCCATCACAAATTGGCATCTTTTTCAGATTATTTCTACTACCAATTTTTGGAAAGCTCTATTATCATTTCTAAAAAGAAAAAATATAACCTAATTTGCTGCATTTCCCAGATAGTCAAGAAAAAGTGACAAATACATGTTCACATGTATGGGGGGATTAAAATTGTAGACCAAAGGAGAATGACAAGCTTAACGGGTAGCGCATGCGCTACAAATTGAGTGCGACACACATATTCGTGAGTTCAAACCCGCCAAAGGGGAAGCCCTTTGGTATTAGGATATGAATTTCGAAAGAGAATCTCCAATGACCTTGCTTCTCATCGAATATGATCCTCCTCTTTTTTTCTTAGTAAGCTTTGCATGTGTCTAGCAAATTGTTTCCTTTTTCGTTAATGCATATGATATGCATACTAGTAAATTTGGCTGGCAAATCCCGGCTCGACACCAAAACTATAAGCATCCATGGGCCATTGTACGTTCAGCCAGTTTGAGCAACAAGTTGGTTACCTGCTACTTACACCTACCAAGGTCAGCAAGCCCACCATCAGTTCTTTAACTGTATAATAAAAACAAGATATCGTTAATTTAGATATAAAAGTATGGCGTTTTATATTGATGTGGCATTGAGATCCTGAGGTGTAACTTAAGGCATTATTGAACCATTAGATCTGTTTGATAGTAATCTAAGGATTGAAATGGATCAAGCATAATTTAACCGTTCTTGCAGAGCTTGTGAATTACCTTGTTTCAATGCTGCGCTAAATGTGCTTCGATATTGATTTGATAGCTACTTGATTAATTGACCGCTAGGATGAAATAATATGGCATCATAATTGAGGTTCAAGCGTTCTTGGTAATCATTGGATTGAACTTAGTACGCTAGGAGCTTTTTATATCGGATATCAAAACTTTGTACTTCAACAAATGTCGTAATCAATAGATTGTAAGATGAATTGATACTGTAGAAGGTGATAACATATGATACTTGGTGGCATACAATATAGTATATGGTTCATATTTTTGCCAATGGTCTCTCTTCCAAAAAAAAGCCGAACAATCTCCGGGAGCGGCCATCTAATAATATTTTTAAGCTTTAAATTTTTAGAAAAAATTACCGGACAGCCCGGACGCGGTTGTTTAAATATACCAAGCAGCTATAAGATGCAGGTATCGAAATTTCATACAAAAATTAAGGTTCGACTGTATTGTTATTAATTATTCAAAGGCTTACTTTAAGTAAAGCATAAATACAACCTACAACATTATTAGCCTAATAACGGATTTAACTTGAAAAGTATCAAATGATATAACTGGATTCAAAAAAGTCCATAAGATTACAAATTTAAAGGATTTATATATAAAGGCCTACTACGGCCGATCTCTGCTGCGCAAGATAATTTTGTTGTGCCCAGGTGGGCGGCACAGTATAGCCTGATGAATTGTTGCGCCCACTGAATAATAGTTAAAAAGGTAACAAGATGCACATGGGCACAACAAAAGAAACTGCACACGAGCATAACGAAAAGCCTGTATGTGTAGAATTATAGATTTTGTCCGTGTGCATGACATTAATCCCATGTGTGCATAATAGTAGAACTGCCCATAAGCATATCATTATTTTTATTTGTGCATGATAATAAAATCTGACCATGAACATAATGAGCTGATCTTATGGCCACAAATTGGTTTTTACATGAGCATCGTGCCGTTCTCAAAATTCCATTGCATTTTTTACTGGAATGGGTTTTTAAATTACATTTGATTTTATTAATAGAGATCATAGACAATACTACAATTTAATACATTGTTGATGTAGAGCAATACATACAAGAAGAGCCAATATACTGTACATCCAGAGGATGTATTTATATACTTTTCATTATAACTACTACACATAATTACTATCTAAGAACATTACACTAATTTACTAAGACGCATGTGAATCAACGTGAACACCTGTTGGTTTACTGTATATAATACCGAATATTGACTGCGAGCTTGAATGTGCGACCTAGGATATAATATTGACATAACATTTATTGTACAGTTGAAGAACTGATTCATTACTCATTCTTTTTTAATTGTATTCTTTTTTAAGTATCGTTCATCAAACATGAAAGTATAGGACACAACAGTGAGAGTTATTGGGAAATAGATCTTATTTTTATAAAGAAGAGAAAAGTAATAAAGAGACTAGGTAGTGATTCAATCACGGAGAACGTAGGGTCTTTATTATGAATTATGAAATAAAAAGGGAACCAAGAACTTTTAGGTCTCGGTTCCTGAAGATATTTATACTACAATTTCTATTAAATGTCAGTTCTTCTAATAGGAATTGAAACTAAATAAAAGGGCGAAAACCGACAAACAGGTGGTTTTATTGGACAGAAATATCATGTTTTGCTGGTGGTTTTTTCAATTTACAGTGATCTGTAAAAGTAGAAATATAAACTTTTATGCAGGATATATTTAAATCTACTATCATCATGTATAATTGAAGATTAATTGGATCAATATTCACAAGGATAGAATTTTTTTTCTTTGTTTTCTGCAGTTGCAAGTATTAGTTTCTTATTTTGTAAAACTTAAAACTCATTATCCAAGGCTTAATTTCTGTATTCACTAGATAGATCTAATTGATTGCTATTCTGTATATTTTGTTCTAGCAAAAAATATTGATTTTTTGTTGAGATAACCAAAATAATAGTTCTTATCACAGCTTGAAGTCTATCATACCGGGGCTCCAAAATTTATTTGTTGAAATTGTGGAACAGGTAGAGATATTCACGGAAAAAATGTATAAAAAAACAATAGGAATTCGACTAGATAACGTTAGGCTTTTATTATCAAGTAGAACTTAATTGACTCTTCTTTGAAAGGATGATGTCCTTCTATTTATACACAATTTCTAATCTATATTATAAATCAATGAGAACAAATAGGAACATGCCATTTCCATAATCTACCCGATATCTTTAGGTCCTGATTTTATCATGAATGAAATCAGGCCATATTGAATAATGGTGTATTTATGATTCAGGTCAATAATTATAATTTGCTAGGATCCACATCTCGGTTATAAGATTACTTGCTGTATCAATCAGACATGTCAAATCAAAGTGATTCCTGATTTATCCCAGCGGTAATTCAAGTTAGACACCAGATGAAATGGAGATCTAAATGGATGTAATCCACAGAAATGAACGAAAAATGGTTCAAAAAAACAAAATCGTTTAATGGCTGATGAGCTGCAAAGTAAGTCAACCTAGCGTATTAAATAGTTCTTGTACAGTTTTAGATTATGTATCTATCCAAGGAAAAACCAAACAAACATTTCACATTAAATTTGGCATAAAATGCAATTGAAATTTTGGAGGTTTTTTGAAGATACTCATCACTTTTGATAAATATAATTAAAACCTAAGTAATGGAAAGGATGCGCAAAAAAAGTATCTATCGATCGAGCTACTTTGGAATCTTCTAGCTGCATTTTACGTAGAGAAAACAAGATTTGTGTCCAATTTTTTTTCAGATTCAGAATTTGGGACGAGGGTACACAAGGGAAAAAGGAGACTAGAAATGAAGGTATACTTTTGTACACATTTTTGAGGATATCTCCACGAAAAATCATTATTTTGAAAAACTCTAAATTGGGTCCGAGAGAACTTAACGAGCTTTATGACATGAATGCAAAAAAAATGTTGCTCAATTTAGCCAATATTTTGAAACCTACTATAGAAATGTCAAAAAAATGAAAAAAAATAAAAGTGCTCAGAATTTTTTCATATTCAAATATGTTATAGAGCATTTTAAAACAAGTAGGTTTCATTATTAAAAAGTGTTAGTATAGCTTAATTGTTTCTAGAGATATGAAGCCTCAAAGTTTTCAATTCTTTAGCAGTGAAATACGCGTAAAAAATCTGAAACATTAGCGCTGAAAAATTAATACGAATTGTAAAAAATAGGATATTTCTGGATACTTGTTTTTGAATTAAAGCTGAACATCTCAAGTACATTGGCATATAATTTTTCCTTGTTGTTATTTAGTGAAAAAAAAAGTAGAGCAGGGATGAAAAATTGGACCCAGTTTTTAAAGAAAAAGCAATACATTTCATTTTTCTACGTGCAAATCATTTGAGAAAGCAGCTAAAATAATACCATGCAATCTGTTCCAGTATATGGGTGGAAACCTGAGCTCGATTGGCTCACCAGGAGAACTAAAATAACGAGCCTCGCTGGATAGATTAAAATTCTATTTGGTTTAAGTACGACTTTAAAAGCCAAATAGTAGATTTCATAATATTTTATTGCGTAGAAAAATGATGTGATAACCAAATAGCATATAGAACACTTATATTCGGCTAAAAGTGCCCCTGCTATGAGAAGTGATCAAGATTTTTTATTCCTTGAAGTTTTATAAGCGGTAGCACATGTATTCCAAGCTATCGCCCCTCGAATATCCCATCTTTGAAAAATTGACTGTAGCCCTAGAATGCAGTGAGTAAAATTTGAAATAACTAGGGTTATACTGTATTTTCACACGTCAGGTATGTTATAATATTTTTTTTTGTAATTATCACTGATAATAGACCTGACGTCTGATTATGTCTAATTAATAAGTTTCAATAGCCCTTTTTATCCTCAGAGATAAGCGATACCTTTTGGTTTAACGGCTAGTAAATATATTTCAAGTTCGGATATTATAAATTACATGCAATATTTAGAATATTCTAAGATAGATAAAGAAGATTTTGATACTCAAATACTTCATTTTCAAAGCATGGTCAGTTTATTTTATTTGTTTAATGTTTCTTCATGTATGACGTTTTTGGTATCAGTTGAATAAGGCAAAATTCGATTGCTACTATCATTGTCGTACAAGTTTACTTTTTTATATAATGGAAATTAGAATTAAAATATATTTAATTAAACAAACCTATTCGAAAATTATTTGCACAAAAAGGTATGCAACAAATGCAAATAAAATTTTTCACTTAAATACCCTATAAAATCCATATCAGCCGTGTTTACAAGAAAATGCTTATGGAAAATCTTGCTAATGAGTAAACAAGAAACCTTTACTCTAAAAGAGGAAAAGCATAAATATCGAAAGGAAAAAAGATCGACAACTGACTGGGGATTGATGCTTTCCGTTAGATCTCCGCATTATTATTAAGCTCTCTTGTTAGAAACATGCATTCTTCTCCTTCTTTCTTCTGTAGAATATCAAAACATATATATATATATATATATAAATATATAAAAATGAGCGAGCCGCTTTTAAATTCAAATCAAACCTCTCGATCTTCTGCAGAGGATGATCAAGATTATATCGAAGATATATCATTAGATAATAGCTGGGTTCCTAATGAAAAGAGACCTTCCTGTATGGTATGTTTATTTAAATATATATTTATCTTTTGATATATAGATGTTAACGTATGATTAGCGTCGCTACCGTAAATGGATCATTACTGGTTGCACCGCTAGTGTATTATCAGTGATTGGTATAGCCATTGCAATGAGTTTTACAGGATCTGCAACAGAAATGATTGAGGAGGAAAACAGTAAAGATTCCTCTCAACCTTGGATTTACAGTAAAGTTTTATATTAATTTATCCCTTGAATTTCAATTGATTTATTTTTTAATGTCTATCAGGCCAACAACCTACAAGATTTTTAAGTTCATCATCATCTTCACAAAAGCCCAAAAATGTGATCATGATGATTAGTGATGGACTAGGCCCTGCTTCAGTTTCTTTTGCTAGAACTTATTATCAATATACAAAAAATCAACCTTATGACTACCAAATGCCTTTAGACAAAATTCATGTTGGACAATCTAGAACGAGGAGTTCATCTACACTAGTAACAGATAGTGCTGCTGGTGCCACTGCATTTAGTTGCAATATGAAAACATATAACGGAGCAGTTGGAGGTATTTTTTTATAAATTAATACTATTTTAGTTTGTATGGATGTTCAATTTATTAAAATACAAATATTTCCTTGATATAGTGGGTCCTAAAAAGAATCCTTGTGGAACTGTGCTTGAATCTGCCAAGCATGCACAAGGAATGCTGACGGGATTGGTTGCAACATCTCGTATAACACATGCTACACCTGCATCTTTCTCGGCTCACGTACAAGACCGCGATAACGAAAATGCGATTGCAAGACAACAAATAGGCGATAACCCATTAGGCAGGAGTGTAGATTTAATGTTTGGTGGTGGTTATTGCCACTTCCTACCAAAGTCTGAAAAAGGAGGTTGCAGGTCTGATTCTCGACATCTATTGGATGAAGCGGCATCAAAACATAACTGGACTACGGTCATGTACAATAGCAAAGAGGCTTTCGAAGCTTTGCCTTCAGATGAAAGTGTATTACCTGCCATTAGTTTGTTTTCGTCGGATGTAAGTTATTGTTAAAATGTGCATATTGTTTCAGGTTTTAATCTAGTTTTTCCTTCTAGCATATGGATTATGAAATTGATAGAAATCCTGAAATTCAACCCAGTCTGACAGAAATGTCAAAAAAAGCATTGGATATTTTATACAAGGCAACCGAAAATAAAGAAAAGGGATTCTTTTTAATGATTGAAGGTAGTAGAATTGATATGGCTGCTCACTCGTAAGTGAATATCATACCTACATTAGGAACATTTATTTAATATGATTTATAGGAATGATGCTGCAACACACGTACATGAGATCTTGGAATATCAGAATACCATTGAATTGGTTACAAAATATGTGGATGAACATCCCGATACAATTATGATTTCAACCAGTGATCATGAAACTGGCGGTTTATCTTTAGCTAGACAAGTGACCAAAGCATATCCTGAATACCTTTGGTATCCAGATGTTTTGACTAAGGTTAAGAGTTCAACAATAAGCCTTGAGGGTTTAATCAAGAAGCAATCCCCTTTGACAAGAGAATTTATAGTCGATATAATTCTCAAAGAAAATCTCGGCATTACAGATGCAACAGAAAAGGAAATTAAGCAATTGATGAAAAAGAACAATTTAGATAAATATTTGGCAGATATGGTATCAATCCGAGCTCAACTAGGCGTAAGTGTTATTAATTGCTTTTTTACATTTACTTGGATTAACATTTCTTTTTTTTTAAAAAAAAAAGTGGGCAACACATGGTCATAGTGGTGTTGATGTAAATTTATATGCCTATGGAAGTGGTTCTGAATACTTGATCGGAAGCCACGAGAATACTCAAGTTGGTGAATTTATAACAAAAGTACTTGGTTTGAATCTAACTGAAGTAACAACAAAACTTAATCTGTAAGTAAAGCCATTACTTCTCGTGATATATATTGTACTAAACAAGAATTTATCAGTGATAATCCATCATTTCATGTCAATAATTTAACAGGCCAAGATAAATTAGAATACAATGATGACCTTCAACATTATCATTTTGTACCATCCAACTTGAAGCATCAAGAGCTTTAATAATTATATATTTGTAAATAAAAAAAATTATTATATTATAAAAAGTTATCAGAATATCCTGATGATATAAATTGCTTTGAAGGATTTTTACTACGTAAATTTGCATAATAAATTTGTGCATATTTAGGTTGAAATTGCCTACCGTGATTTCCTAAAATTTTCTGCTCCCCTCAAATATTTTTTTTTTTGCAAAACATCAAAATCGTTTCTCTTTATTCATATATAATAGGTACAAATGGATCAAGAAACTGCAAATAAACTTTTCGATGTAGGCGCTTTCATGCTTTTCATGGATGCACCACCTAATTTAGAATTTGGCATTGATTATAATGCTTGGACAATTGGACCTTTGTTTAAAGGTGTCAAGCTTATTCCTCCTGGTCTTCATTTTATATATTTTTCGCAAGTACCATCATAAGCCTAAAAGTCTATTCAAATAACTTACATTCAATATTTAGTACAACAAGTAAGGAAGGTGTTCAAGGCATAAGAACCGGTTTCTTCCACTTTTTTGAATCGCAAGAGGTATTAATGGCAACAAAATATATCGAATTAAAGTATTCTAAACGTTTGCTTTTCTTACTAGATTCTTGTTAGAGAATGGAATGCACAAATTGAAGATCTTCGAGATGAATCAGATTTAGATCCTGTTCAAGTAGAACGTATTCGCTCTAGTAAGATAATCAATACTAATGCAACATTTCAGCCAATCTTATAATTATATAAACATCACAGATATTCGAAGCTTTGATTGTAATATGGGGCCATACCCTCTTGACCCGCCTATTTACTTTCAAAGATGGAAGAAATTGACAAATTACATTACACCTGGACTTGTTAGACGTGTTCTACCAAATAATGGCAAAGTTAGTCATTTACCTGATAAATCAGCCAACGTATCTGACCAAGATACCAATACAGTCAATGATAAACGATTAGGTAAAACAATCGAAAAAGAGGAAGGAATGGAATTTACATCATTTGATCTTCGTAAATCTTTCCCGAATGGCGCTTCTGGGGATGAGGTAACACGTTGGAGCTTAGACAAATCATGGCTAGCAGATCAATTGCTCCAAAATGTGTACCATAATGGTAAAAAGATCGAATATTCATGCTGCAATTGTTAAACTAACATGTATCATTATTGCAGATTACAGGGTATTGTTAGGTGAATTACAGCTTTCTTTTGTCTGCTTGTTGATGGCACAAAATTTTTCAGGATTCAATCAATGGAAGAAACTTGTCCACTTATTATGTTCATGTAGTGAATTAATGACAGAGAAACCAGATTTATTTATTGAATTCATGGGTTAGTTTCAGATTTTAGCGTTCTTTTTAGTTTTTCTAACAAGGATATTTCTACTAGATGTGCTACAGTTTCAACTTGATGAATGTCCTGACGATTTTTATCGTGATATACTTTCGGAAGGCAACTTTACAAGTGTCATGTTGAAGGTATGTGTCACTTTTGGATCATTGCAAACATACAAATTATTGACATTTTATATAGACTTTGCAAAGAAATATCCCAGGATCAGAAGAAAGATTGGTTTCTCGATATACAAAGCTTAGATATTTTATTATCAACAAATTTGATTGGAAAGTAGCAGATAATGAAGAAGAAGATGAAGATGAAGATGATGCTCCAGTGATAGTTGATTTGGAACAATAAAAATCAAGCATTGTATATTTTTGCTTTATTCAATAGTTTGTACAGTTAAAAATTCAGTTTCTGTTTTAGTAGTATCAATAGTATTCATTTGAATAAGAAAAATAGAATTGATTTATCTTTTGGGCATGTCCCTTCTTTAATTCCTTTCCATTTGTGTAAAGAATAATCCAATACAGCAGAAGCATAAGATTCAAATTTTGCGGGGAGATTGCAACCAGAAACAACATCACAAGAAGAAAATTGTATAACATGAAAGTCGTTGTTCTTACTGTTGATGTTATTGTTGTTGTTGAGATTCTGATTTGTGGAACACTCTGTAAAGTGCAACCTCCAAGTATTTGATATGTTGGTTTGGGCTTTGCCCATGAATTAGATAATAATTTTAGCTCTGCAGATAGACCATCATTATCTATTTTTAATTTTGATGAATCTGTAAAAGCATAACCATATTGCATTGGTTTGAATGAAAAGTAATTAGCATTGATAGCCTCTGCTGTAACATCTACATGATTACATTCGATATTTGGGTTATCAGAATTTGATAGAATAACCATTAAAATTAGCTTCTACACCAATATAAAATCTGGAATTCACTTCAGGAGCAATATCCAATGAATCTGTTGTCATGACATTGTAATTATTCAACTGCAAGAAATAGCTAGTAAATCAAATAATTCAATTTGACTTTGTGTATTTGACTAAAGCATGTATCATTGGATCAACTTTTTGATCAGATGCAGTTACACTCAATGATGAAAGGAGGAGTGCCAAAACCGACAATTGCTGCGTCAAATGTGTTATTTTTCAAACGATAAAAGAAGATTTGATCAAAAGAGATGTAATTTTAGTATGTCTCATATTGTTATATCGCTTCAGTAAACGGTTATATTGATTCGTTTATGCAGTATATCCTTTGTTTGCTATTTGCATGATGTGAAGACTTTGATGGGCATCAACACCATGATTGAAAAGCAACAGCTCTACGTGACTCCAACTTAAGCCACATCAACAGAATTAACAGGGAAGAGACTTTTCTCGAAAAAAGACTCATTATTTTTTTTATCGCTTCTTGATCGAATAAGCATTATAACAAAATGGCTGAAGAGACTCAACCCAAGAATAATAGACGTTTCAGAAAGGATAAACGTACGTTGCATATAATAACAAAGATCAATTAATCTAAATCTATTTCTTTTGTTTAGCTTGGGATACCGACGATATTGATCATTGGAAAATTGAAGAATTTAAGCCTGAACATCTCGAGCAACCTTTCACCGAGGAGTCTTCTTTTGCAACCCTTTTCCCTAAATACAGGGAAGCTTATTTGAAAGAAACTTGGCCTCTCGTCACTGCAGCACTCGAGAAATATGTAAGCATTTAACATTTTACATGAGGAAATGCCGAATCTAATATTTTCTTGATTTAAGGGTATTTCTTGTGTTTTGGATTTAGTCGAAGGTAGTATGACAGTTAAAACAACAAGAAAGTCTTATGATCCCTATTCAATCTTGAAAGCAAGAGATCTTATCAAATTATTGGCAAGAAGCGTACCTTTCCCTCAAGTAAGTTTGTTGAAATTCTTGGTTAGCATTGATTGATTTTGACATGTAAATAATTTTTATAGGCAGTTAAAGTGATGGAAGATGGTATTGCTTGTGATATTATCAAGATTGGTAACATTACTCGTAATAAGGAGAGATTTGTTAAGCGTAGACAAAGATTGATCGGCCCCAATGGCTCAACTTTAAAAGCAGTTGAATTATTAACAAAATGTTACATGATGGTTCAAGGTAATACAGTATCTGCAATGGGTCCTTATAAGGGTCTCAAAGATCTTCGTCGTATTGTTCTCGATTGTATGAAGAATATTCACCCTATCTATCACATCAAAGTAAGTTTGTTGACCCTATCACTCAAAATATGGACTAATAAAGAATTATTCTAGGAACTCATGATTAAGCGTGAACTTGCAAAGGATCCTAAATTAGCAACAGAATCATGGGATAGATTCTTACCTCACTTCAAGAAGAGAAATGTCAAATCAAAGAAGAAGGTTATCGAAAAGCCAAAGAAGGAATACACACCATTCCCTCCTGTACAAACAAAATCAAAGATCGATTTGCAATTGGAGAGTGGCGAGTACTTCTTGAACAAACAGAAGGAAAAGAAGGAAAAGAAATAAAAAATAGTTTAATAATATTAGAGATTGAAGTAAATTTGAATATAGTCGAAACATTTATACATATAACCAAGTCAATAAACATGTCAAATATGCATCAAAAATAATTGTTCAATTATTATGACTAATTTTCGTAGTAGAAAAAAAAAGGGAATGTCAATTTGCAATCCGAGAATAATCATCTACTATCTTTGAATCTAAGCATGATATACCAAAGAAAAAAAGCTGGGGATATGTGCCAGGTACTGATGATTCTATTCAAATTTGGTTTAACAAAATACATCGATTTCTGGCTTCAGAAAAATTCTTGAAACATTGCAACAGCGAGGAAAAAACAAAAATAAAGTTAGGCAGAATTTGCAATCATCCGTGAATAGACGCAAATTTCCAGGTGTAGTTTATAGAAATAAAAATATTCCGGTATACCCAAAATACTATCAGATTATTTTTCATTAAAAAGTAATCATTAAATTGGCTCTATCTAAGCTAAAAATACCTTCAAATTGAATCAAAAGAAGAAGAAAAAAAGGAAATTAAGTTTATAACAAGATTCAAATATTTATTGTAAGGTATAGAAAATTGTGATTATATGATATGAAAGACTTAGAACAGCTTTCTAACAGTAGCTAATGTTCTTGGAACCAGTGAGGTTAACACAAACGTTAGCCTTGGTCTTGGAGTTCTTGCTGAGGTTGATGCTGGAAAGACTGAAACCAGAACAAGGAGTCTTGGTAGAACAGTTGATGTTGACGATAGGGTTACCTGCAGATGAAACGGAACTAGATAAAAGAAAAAAGTCATTAGATTAAGATTTTTTGGTTGTTTTTTGTTAGTTTGCATACCCAGTCAAGCCACTGATGTTGACATCGCTAATAGACAAAGAAGAGGCATCGTTACCAGTACAGTAACTGGCTTGGTTGTTATCACAGTAATGAGTAGTGATGAGAACGGGGTTGTCAACGTTGGTCAAAGCAACGTTTTGGAACTTGACGCCGCTAACAGAACCCTTTCCGCCGGGCCAGGTCTTGACACGGACACCATTTTGACAGTTAATACAAGCACTGTTCTTGACAGTAATGGTCTTGACAACATCAGTTTCACCACCCTTACCGAGAGAACCAACACTGAAACCATGGCCATTGGTACAGGTGACATCGGAAATGGTGACATTGGAGACATCTATACGAATATGTGAATATCATTGAGCATTAGATCAATATCTAACTACTTACTTCCGTTAATAGCGGTACAATCATCACCGACAGTGAAGTGGGAGCTTTGAACGACAATGTTCTTACTGTTGGAGATATCCAAAGCATCACTAAATGAAAGCTGTAGTTAGTACTCAATTCTATCTGCAAATGCGCTGACTATATTTACGTATTCTTGGGTAAGTTGCTGTTTCCAGAGAGAGTGTGAAGAGTAATGTCAGAAAGAAGAATATCGTCAGAGCTAGTAATACCCAAATGAGCTCTGGGAGATTGAGTAATCTTAAAGTTGATAAATTGGGAGTGAGTAGCAGTGATTCTGAATACACTGGGGGCCTTCTTGTCACCAGCATTCCACCAATCTTGGCCACCACCAACAAAGTTACCAACACCTTGACCATCCCACTTGATGTTGCTACCCTTAATAAAGAAGTAAGAGCTTTGACCATCAAACTTGGTGTTGTAAGCAGGAAGATTAACAGTACTATAGAATTGAACGTTAACGTTAGTCAAACCAGAAACGCTGACCAATGATTTCAAGTTGTAAGTTTGACCCTTGGGGAAGACAACGGTACCACCATTCTTACAAGCATTGAAAGCGGCAGTGATGGTAGTAGCATCGTCAGAAGAACTTTTAGCGACGGTACAAGTAGTAGCTGCTTGAGCATAAGAAACAGCGAGAGTAAGGAGAGCAAGAGAAGAGCAGATGGAGGGAATGTAAACCATTGTGGGTTATCTGTAAATGATTGGTGTTGGATGATGATAAAAAAGACATTTGTTGTTTTTTCGTCTTGTATTTTATAGTAAAATTTCATTAAACATTGTGCCTCGGTATTGTGCCTCAGTTTTGCCATGTTCTCTTTTCAATTGATATTAACAGGTTATTAAATTGTAACATTTAATGGATACAAAAACATAAAAATGATTTACATTTCATGCATACAATTTATTTTCCTAAATTAGATAAAATACCCTGTTTCTGGTGTAAAATCTACCAGATGTATCACAAAATCCCAATCCGCGGATGGTTGACCATTGAAATCTATTAAAGAGCAATTTCATTTATGCAAAGTCTGTTGAACTAATTTACTTTTGTGGAACTTTTGCCCGGGTAATCGCATGAGCTGAGTACGTATTTTATGTTATTCTACTATGGATTATCAGTAGCATTTACATACCACCACTTGTAGAAGCATAACAAGAAGTAGAGCAAAAATATAACAATAGTATGAAACTAATATTTATTGTTATAATATGAGGTATCTTTATATAAAACCTGTTCAAGATAATGTCTACATAATTCAATGTCTATGGCGGAGAACAAGTTGTCCCTGATTTTAATTTCCAAAATAGATTAATCAGTAAATTTGGCGCAAAAATTTCTTTATCGTCATGCATTTCTTCATTATAGTGTGATGTTGAGTTATCAGCATTCCCAATACTATATATTAAAGTCTGGTCTCGATCTTACATAAGGAGCTTTAATCCATACAACAGATCGAGATTGCTTTAGTAATCAGTCTTGACATGCAAATCTTATTTCATTGGAAAGAAGAATTATCTAATTATGTACAATATTTAATTCTACATATTAAGCGTAACATACCTAAGACGTTTACATTTTACGATGACTGATAAAGATACAACTACTCTAAAGATAAAAATTAATATATATTATACCTTTCATTGGATGCCATGTACAAATTGTCCATCAAATATTTCTTGGATGGCCATTAAATTAGTAAGGAAAATGCTCTTCATGACCCTGAAGCTCAGATGGGTGCTATTCCGTGTATCACAGACATATGTTACACGCTGCATGTCCTTGCAACTCAAAGAAAGACATTTATTTTAATTTATTTCCACGAGAAAACCTACCTTGATTATAGAAAACCAACATATTTTACACTACAGCAGCACATTTAAAGAGATTACTTATTTACTTTTTGTCGTTTCTAAAAGCAAAAAAAAACTAGTCGAAATCATCTCTCTAATTGTATATCTTGTTTCTCTATTTTTTTCTCAATTCTTCTAGTAATGGCAAAATTTATAAAATAGAGTTCCTTGGCCCTTATGAGAAAGGACCAAATCACTTCAAATAGCTAAATCTGATTTTTAACCTCAAAATTGAAAACATCTATTTAATTGTTGCTTATTCATTTTATCGACATTTTGTTTAAATTGTGATTGCGATGTGTTTGCATTCTCTGAAAAAAAATTAGTGAGAAATTTGTTTTTGAGTAGTATCATCGTATGCGCCATCATTCAGTAGTTGTACAGACAACATTTAAATTAGGTTATGTACACTATATTTATCCTTAAAATAATCGCCGAAAAGGGTAAAAGGATTCAAAATACCAAAATATTTCGGAAAATTTTCGGCCATTTCTGTACATTGTGAAACTCTTCATTTCCAGTTGCATACATCCAATCAAATAGACGAGAATAGGCAGGAAGAAGTATATTATACGCATCTTATAACCACCTAAAGCTTCATTAGGACTTGGTGAACTAGCTTTAATATCGGAATCAGGAAATAAACCTTGATTTTATTACAATCTCGTTTTTAATGTCTCCAACCTAAATTTATTTTCTTTCAATCGAGCACTTGTAGGGTTCAATTTATCAAACAGGTTTTTTAAAGCATTTAGTTCACTACTCAAAGTATCATCGTCTAAAATTCTAAGATTATTCAAAATACCACTCATTGCCCAAAGTAAATTAAAAAGGTTCCACCCCAACTTTGCTTGAAATGGAGCTAATCTCGCTTTCATATTACCCAGAGCCCTCTGTTTTGCTTTATCATTAGAATCTGAGATAAGAGTGATGCATATTTCAGTACTTCCAATCGGCCAATGGATTTTGTTTTAAATAAATATTGTAATGAAAGCATAAATACATCTACTCTTCGTATACAGTGGCCCATGTAAAATTTCGACCATAACAAGCCTACAGTCAGTCTGCTTATTAATATTGATTATATTCTTTCTAATTGATTTACCTAGTAAAATAGCAGAAAAAGGCGTGCCTTGTGGATCACAACACATGTCAGCTTCTTTAATCACCTACTTGTAGCCTTATGCAATAAAATTATACGATTTTTCCCTTCTTTAAAGTACTTTTCCTCTCCTTTGTAAAAGGAGATTGATGGTATGGTATAATAATTTCGTATGCATTTTAAAATATTCCCTGACTGCAGCCATTATCTGCTCGTAAAGCTTGACGGAAGTGCCTGTCGATTCATCTGTCGTACTTTTAAACAAACTTGATACACTAAAAATTTAGCATGCATGAATTATGTGTGCGATTGATATATTCATACAATCTTGCATAGGAAACCACTCATGTACTGTACAGCTATAATTACAATTCGATTGTTGGATACATCTGTTTTTAATAATTCAAGCAGAGTTGATAATTGACTAATATCTTGACAATCAATGTCAATGACCAGTTTTTGTATAGAGATAATTGAGTTGATAGTACGCATTGCTTTTGAAAATATAAAATCATTTTTCATGATGATATGGAACAGTTTGTTTATTTTTTTTAGGTGATAAGGCGTTTTATCAAGTACAATGTTGGAGTTCAATGTATTTCAGTTAAATTAAACAGATAGAGATATGGAGATATGGTTCATGCAGAGATCTATGAATGTATGAGAAAGCTCAGATCTATGAACACAAAAAAATGAACCAAATTGCGATGCTTAGTCGACTTGTGCGAGATTGTTTTGTGGCTATAAAAAGGCAGCAATAGGTTCCAGTGTTGGCAATGTTTATATTTATGATATTGGAAAGGTAAGACTAAAACTCAATGTAAATCACCTCTAGCGCAATAATTATAAAGGCTATATTATTGCCAAATAAACTACCACAAATATTAACATGTATGAATATTAAATATCTACAGTAATAAGTTTGAATCAAGTGGGTACAGCATCGTAAATGCTTGAAAAAATTCTAAAGTATTATAAAATCTCTTATTTTTAAGACTTACAAGGCTTATAAGCGGAATATTAATTTCAAAAATTATTTTTGTCCAGATCATCAATTTTGACATTTTTAAATTTTTTTTTTCTGATTTTGCAAATCTAGAGTTAATTATACTACCAATTATAAAAACAAAAAATATACACATATACAGACTTTAGCGCTCTATCTACTCAATAAAAAATATACAGTATTTTTATTACTAAATATTACATGAAAATCCTTTAACCAAAAAACCGTTTTTGGGCCAAAAGTACAAATTTTCATTACTTAACATTTGATATTAAGCTTTTATAAAATGTGTGTTATCTATAGCTACAATTTTCTCTCATAATGTAGTATATTTAAACGTTGATTTTGGTATCAAAATTTGATTTTTCTGTTTTTTGATCAAAATCATGAGTGTTGGTAAGGATAAAATGATCCCCGAAAAATGTCCGCTACAAAGTCTGAATTTTTAGACCGTACATGGTTAAATATAAGAAAAGTTGAAAAAAACGCCTTTTTATTTAAAACTTAGATATATCATAGTTAGACTGAGCCACTCAATCTTGCTATGATGCTTAATTACGGCATTACTCTAGGGGCTCGCTTTTGCAATTTGTTAATAAACGTATGATATGACAAACGGTTTTTCTGGTAGAAAAATATATGTTTTTATGGTAAATGGTATAGATATTATCTATTTTGTTTAGTTTTTTATTGCTCATGCGCTGTAATACTACTTTTACATTGGCTAAAATGACCAATTTAACAGGGTTTTAATTGCGCTAAATAATGTAAAGCCTTGAAAATCCTTTTCTATATGTGTTGTTTCTCTCTTTTTGTTTTCATATTCCAAGGATATATTCACCGTTTGATTAGACATATCATACTATTAAGCTGGTATGCTTTTCTTTTATCTGAATATGCATGCTAACATAAGGGAGGACTAATTTTTTAATATAATAAGTAGCAATTTATATTAGAGACTGATATTTTCATTTAACCGCATTCTAAAATCAAATATCATTATTTACTACTGTATTGTTGGACGCATTTCCTGATTACCAGATCAAATCGAAGGGAATGGTATTTAATGTCTACTCAATCAAAAGCTAGAACTGGCTACAAACCCACGAAATGTTCCAGAAAAGTGATAAGATTTCAAATGATATAGAAACAAAAAAAATCTAATGTCTTGTCTAATAACCATAGTTTTGATCGTAGCTATACTTTCAAACAAATCTTCTTTTTACAGCTGACAATCGCAAACTAAAATAGTGAGTTTAAAGAAGAAGGTTGATTTGTTTAAATATTATGTGTGGTAAAGTAACATCTATAATCTTAGATTTGGTCTACATATAAATTTAAGCAGTAAGTATTATTTACGTTTATGCTCGAGCAAAAACCATTGTTACTAAATAATATATATAGCTATAAACATATTTACAAATGGTGATAATCGTAAATATATTGGCTGTTGCATGTGTTGCTCTACATCAACAACGTATTGAATTGTATTATTGTCTATAATCTATATTATTTTAATAAAAGAAAATGTAATTTAAAAACCCATTATTCCAGTAAAATATGCAATGAAATTTTGAAAACGGCACGATGATCATCATGTACAAACCAATTTGTGCCCATACGATCAACTCATTATACTCATGATCAGGTTTTATTATTATGCACAAATAGGGATAATAATATGCTTATGGGCAATTCTATTATTATTATGCACTATGCACACATGGAATTAATGTCATGCACACACACATAATCTATAACTCTGCACATACAGGCTTAGCGTTGTGCTCATGTGCATCATCTTGTTATCTTATTAATTATATTTAGTGGACACAGCAGCTCAGGCTATAGTGTGCAGCCCACCTGGGCACAACGAAATCATCTTGCACAGTACAGGTCGGCCGTAGTGCTCAGTATGATAGAGAATCCGTTCGTAAAATTTTTATGATGGTCGTCAAGGACAGGTATAAAAGTCTGGTGGAATACTGCACTGGTGGTCATCAAGCTACCATTGACTCTATGCAAATCAAGCTGTCAAGAGCTCATATGGTTGCAATGTCTATGGAACACATCAATCCTCATGATCGGGTTATGCTTCAAGGCTTGATACAGGAACAAGAGGTATCAGCAGAGGAGGATAGAGCTAAGGTACAACACTTGGACAGTCAGGTTGAAGTCGAGAGAATGCAGATACTTAATGACTTAACTGGTGTGCTACACGCTGGACCTGGAGAAAATATGAACAGTTTGGTTTGCGAGTTTAACTGGCCGACACTAGGGGTTTGACAAGACTTAGGTCTACCTACCAATTACCAATGTATGATAATGGGTACATGCAACCCTAGTACCAATATCAGGGACGCAGCAGATGGTATTACTATGCAGGAAGATTCTTAAGTTACAGCAGAAACTACATTCTTGAAACAGAGAATAGCTACGTTAGAAGTTCAAATGCAAAAGAGTAATCAGGCCAAGGTTACTACTAAACCGGAAGAGGCTATGAAGGGTCAAGTCAAGAAAATGGATCCTGTCTTTTTGGAGAGAAAATGAAGACACAAGTTTGAGACGGTCTCAAACGGTACCCCGTACGAGGCGCAACAGTGGGTCAATAGATATGAAGTATAGGCGGATTACCTCGGGTTCACTAACAAGGAAAAGGCAGACGAATTTGTTGCTGTCTTTGGTGATAATACGTTGGATTGGTTCATCGGGTTAGAACCATCTATCAAGAATGACTTGGAGGAAGTAAAGAAAGCATGCTCAAGGAGGTGATCCAACATTGATCGCTTTTGATGAATTGAAGACGTATAAGCAAGGTGACAAGCTTACGAAGGCGTTTGGTCATGGAATTTCTAGTTTGTTACAACGGGCTAGAATCTATCAACCTAGCATCCAGTGGATTATCTCCAGGATAGGTTGAAACCAGAACTAGAGCAAGCAGTAATTTTGAGAGGTGCTACGACTCTCACGGAAGGTATTAAGATCGCAAAGGAAATTGAACGCTCGTTGTGAAGAGCTAAGCAAACAACATATATGGGACCGGTACAACAGTGTGATCAAGAGAATACTGTAGAAGAACAGCAGAATTATTAGAAAGAATACAAGGGCAAGAAAAATTATAGTGAAAAACCAAGGTTGGGTGGTTATCGGTGTGATAACAAGGAGGTTGGAGGCAAGGATAACCGAGAATGTTACAACTGCGGCAAGAAAGGTCATATCAAGAGAAACTGTCATGCGAAGAAGGAACACAAGCAAAATCAGCAAGAACTACAAAAATCACAGGTGCAAGGCTAGCAGCAAAGCAGGGTGCAAGAGAAAGAAGAACTTTCGGACAATAAAGACATAGATATTTTTGCGCATTTAATGCACAACAATAACCAGGAGATAAACGAAGACCGGGAAGCAAGACACACGAAAGGTGGTGAGCGGTTCAAAATAAAGGCTACTAGTATGGATGGCAAGAAGCAAGACGTGTTGGTGGACACTGGTTCGACAATCAGCACAATTTTCCAGGCTACGGTGCTACGGTGGCTAGGTTAGGCTTACAGAAATTTGCATGAAAGCAGCAAATAATCTGATATAGTAATACCTCAACACAAATTGCTGCCAGCAAAGCAATTTGGGAGTTTAGATTCAATCAAGTAGATGCTAGTCGGGCATGTCTTTTGGTGGTTTCAGACCAAAATAAAGAATTGATTCTATGTATGGATTGGCTGGAGAAGGAAGACATCTTGTTGCACCCTAAAGAAAAATCAGTAATCAAAAACAAGCTCCAAGAGAATAATAATATGGAACTGGTAGTTTAAGAACTCTTTAACAAATTTCCAAATATGACCAAGGATGACGACGAGCAGAGTCTTACGACTGCCCCGTATGAACACTCAATCGACACTGGAATTGCGGCTCCAACGGTTACAAGGGACTTTAGAAGATCTCTTGTGAAAAACAAGGCTATTCAGAAGGAGGTGAATATGATGCTTAAGAAAAAGGTCATTGTTCCGAGTAACAGTGATTGGTGTTTTCCCGTGGTTCTGGTCAAGAAACCGGATGGCTCTTTTCGATGTTGTGTCGATTATAGAAACACTGCCAGAATCTACGAGAGGATTGCTTGGTAAACATGCATAGCAAGACCATAACAAATACACCATCAAGATGTATTATATTGGTATATGATTAGCAATCATGTATCCATAGTCAATTAACACAATAGTATAATAAGCAGCTAGTAAATAATCAATCAATAAACATTATTCTTTATTCTATATTACATAATATCTCGGATATTAGAAAAATCTCTTATTTTTAAGATTTACAAGGCTTATAAGCGGAATATTAATTTCAAAAATTATTTTTGTCCAGATCATCAATTTTGACATTTTTTAATTTTTTTTTTCTGATTTTGCAAATCTAGAGTTAATTATACTACCAATTATAAAATCAAAAAATATAAACATGTACAAAATTTAGCACTCTATTTGCTCAATAAAAAATATCAATATTTTTATTGCAAAATATTACATGAAAATCCTTTAACCAAAAAACCGTTTTTGGGCCAAAAGTGCAAAGTTTCATTACTTAACATTTGATATTAAGCTTTTATAAAATGTGCATTACTTGTGGCTACAATTTTCTCTCACAATGTAGTATATTTAAACGTCGATTTTGGTATCAAAATTTGATTTTTCTATTTTTTGATCAAAATCATGAGTGTTGGTAAGGATAAAATGATCCCCGAAAAATGTCCGCTACAAAGTCTGAATTTTCAGACTGTATATGGTTCAGTGTAAGAAAAGTTGAAAAAAACGCCTTTTTATTTAAAATTTAGATATACTGTACCATCGTATAAGAGACGACTTAGTCGTCCAATTTTGCTATGCTCAATTATGACTTCGCTCTACGGGCTCGCTTTTGCAATTTTTTAATAAATGTATGATATGACAGACGGTTTGTCTGGTAGAAAAATGTATATTTTATGATAATAGATACTGCCTATTTTTTTTTAGTTTATGGTTCATGCGCCCTAATGCTGCTTTTACATTGGGTGAAATGTGCAATTTAGCAGGGTTTAATTGCGCTAAATAATGTGAAGCCTTGAAAATCCTTTTCTACGGATGTTGTTTCTTTTTTGTTTTTATATTCCAAGGATATGTTCACCGTTTGATAAGGCATATCAGACTATCAAGCTGGTATTCTTTTTTTTTATCTGAATACGCATGCTAACATAATAAGGAACTAATGTTTTTAATATAGATAGCAGTCTATATTAGAGACTGGTATTTTTATTTAATTACATTCTAAGATCAAATATCATTATTTAGTGCTGTATTTTTGGACGTATTTCCTCATTATTTACTGTACCGGATCAAATCACAGGCAATGATATTTATATCTACTCAATCAAAAGCTAGAACTGGCTACAAGCCCACGAAATGTTCCAGAAAAGTGATAAGATTTCAAATGATATAGAAACAAAAAAAAGAATAATCTAATCCCTTGTCTAATAACCATAGTTTTGATCGTAGCTATACTTGAAAACAAATCTGTTTAAAGCTGACAATCGTAAACTAAAATAGTCAATTTAAAAATGGTTAATTTGTTTAAATTTGATGTGCGATAAAGTAACATCTATAATCTTAGATTTGGTCTGCATATAAATTTAAGCAGTAAGTGTTATTTAAGTTTATTCTCGAGCAAAAACCATTGTTACTGTAGATATTATACCTATAAACATATTTACAAAAAATGATCATAATCGTAAATATATTAGCTCTTGGTATAGTGTGCAGCCGACCTGGGCACAACAAAATTATTTTATGTAGCACAGGTCAGCCATAGTAATAGGTGAGGATTGGTTGAAGAAAGATTGTTGTTGTTGTGTCCTCAGATCTGTGTACATTTCTTGGTTAAGATTACGACACAGTTTGACGTGATAAGTACTACATTGCTGTGCATAATGTTATAAAGCTCAGTTTATACTGTACATATTGAGAAATGTGGAACTACTTTGTGTCACCTAGACTTAATTGCATATATATATATATATATAGACTCATTTTGGATTAGTCATATAATTAGAGAATGTAAATATAAAAGAAGATGTTTCGATCTTATAATAAAGTTCTTTAGTTATCATGTGCTCTTTCATTTTATAATAGTTTTCCTTCATTTTTATAAAATAATTTAGTATATATTTTAGCTTCGAGATTAATATAATCTCCTGGCGTAACAAATGTTCTTGTTTGTAAATTAGATATTTATCAAGAAAAATAAATAAGGATGTAAAAAGGAAGAAAGACCTATGATAATTCTGCAAAGAATTATGGAAAGATTTCTTTGTAGTATTTATAGAAACATTTGAGGTGAGTATGACTGCTGGGAATCATTATAATGTTAATTTGGTTTGTTACAAGCACCATACTTTATCACCTTCTACAGTATCAATACATCTTACAATCTATTGACTACGACTTGCAGACATGCATTGAAGTGCAAAGTCTTGATACCGGATATAAGAAACTCCTCCTACCATACTCAGTTTATCCAGCAACTAGCAAGAACGCTTGGACCTCAATTACGATTGATCCATTTCAATTCATAGATTACTATCAAACAGGTCTAATGGTTCGATAGTATCTTAAATTACATCTTAGGATCTCAGTGTCAAATAAATATAAAAAGCCATACTTTTATATCATCTAAATTAAACGATATCTCGTTTTTATTATACCGTTGTAGGACTGATTCATTACTCATTCTCCTTTAATTGTATTCTTTTTTTTTAAGTATTTTTATCAAATATGAAAATATAGGACACAACAGGTGGTTTTATTGGACAGAAATATCATGTTTTGCTGATGGTTTTCTCAATTTACAGTGTTCTGTAAAAGTAGAAATACATAAATTTTTGTGCAGGATATATTTAAATCTACCATCATGTATAATTGAAGATTAGTTGGATCAATATTCAAAAGCATAGAATTTTTTTTCCTGCAGTTGTAAGTATTAGTTTATTATTTTGTAAAACTTAAAACTCATTATGCAAAGCTTAATTTCAGTATTCACAAGATAGATCTAATTGCTTGCTATTCTGCATTTTTTGTTTTAGCAAAAAATATTAATTTTTGGTCGAGATAACCAAAATAATAGGTCTTATCACAGCTTAAAATCTATCATAACGGGGTTCCAAAATTTATTTGTTGAAATGAACGAAAAATAATTCAAAAAAAAACAAAATCGTTTAATGGCTGATGAGCTGCAAAGTAAGTCGACCTAGCATATTAAATAGCTTTCGTACAGTTTTAGATTCTGCATCCATCTAAATAAAAATCAAACAAACATTTCACATTAAATTTGGCGTAAAATACAATTAAAATTTTGGACGTTTCTGAAGATACTCATTACTTTTAATAAACATAATTAAAATCTAAGTAATGGAAAGGATGTGCAAAAAAATTATCTATCGATTGAGCTATTGTGAAATCTTTTAGCTGTATTTGTCGTAGAGAAAACAAGATTTGTGTCCAATTTTTTTTTATTCAGAATTTGGGACGAGGGTATACAAGGGGAAAATGGGGCTAATAAATGAAGGTATATTTTTGTACACATTTTTGAGGATATCTCCACGAAAAATCAATATTTTGAAAAAAACTAAATTGGATCCGAGAGAGCTCAACGAGCTCAATGACATGAATAAAAAAAAAACTGCTACTCAATTTAACGAACACTCTGAAATATATTACAAAAATGCCAAAAAATGAAAAAAAAATAAAAATGCCAGAATTTTTTTATATTAGAATATGTTATAGAGCACTTCAAAACAAGTAAGTTTTATTATTAAAAAGTGTTAGTATAGCTTAATTTTCTCTAGAGATATGATGCCTCAAAGTTTTCAATCCTTTAGCAGTGAAATACGCGTAAAAAATCTGAAACCTTAGCACTGAAAAATTAATACCAACTGCAAAAAATAGGATATTTCCGGACACTTATTTTTAGATTAAAGCTGAACATCTCAGGTACATTGGCATATATTTTTTTCTTGGTGTTATTTAGTGAAAAAAAAGGTAGAGCAGGGGTAAAAAGTGGGACCCAGTTTTCAAGGAAAAAGCAGTGGATTTTACGCGTTTTTAAGTCTTTCGTGAGATATGACATAAATTTAGGAATAGGTGGCATAAAGTGATCAATTTATATCTGTTTAACAGTGTCTAAGGTATATCCTAGAAAATGTTTAGTATGAGGTTAGTTATTGAAAAGAAGGCACGCTCCGATTTTGAAGCTTGAAAACTTTGAAAATTGAATTTTTCGAAAACTCAAATTTTACTCGTAAAAACCAAACAAGGTGTATTTTTATAAAGTGAATACATTTTCTTTTTATTAATTAATTAATGAATTAGATTCTTCATTTTGTAGGTTGCATAATGCATGCATATAAATTACTGCATACATAAATGTTGCTTTGTGACAACAATAAATGGCAGTTGACAATTTATTATATAATAATGTTTATAAATATAGATAAGTAAAAGTACAGTTAGATAATTTAGGATATAATGCAACAACCTCTTTTGGGCTCTTTAGGTTGTTGTTGTGAGATGTAGTTTTTGCTGTGATTTGTATTGACGGCAGTGATGCTGGTATAATCTTGAGTAGTAGGAAATGTAACATTACTTTGTGTTGGTTTGTACATCTCTAAAGAAGGAGAAAGAGAAGGGTTATGTATAGGCTGTTGAAGAGTATTCGTGTTAAACGGCATTTGATCTACAGAGATACGTTGTTTGACAGCTGGTGGTAAAGTCGGTTCCTGTTGTTGTTGTTGTTGTTGTTGTTGTTGTTGTTGTTGTTGTTGTTGTTGTTGTTGTTGTTGTTGTTGTTGTTGTTGTTGTTGTTGTTGTTGTTGTTGTTGTTGTTGTTGTTGTTGTTGTTGTTGTTGTTGTTGCTGTTGTTGTTGTTGTTGTTGTTGTTGTTGTTGTTGTTGTTGTTGTTGTTGCTGTTGTTGTTGCTGTATCACTGGTTGCCATGCTGAGAAGGATGTTGATTGTATAGTTGGTTCCTCGATAGATTGTGGTGATTTTGGAGCTAAATTGACGTCAGCTTCATCTTGATGTTTATCGTGATATTGGCTTTCTTCTTGAATACAGTTATTTTCGTTTCTATTGTAATCCTAAAAAAAATTCGGGTATCAATTGAATGAGCATATTAATTAATGTGCAACTAAGGTTTAATTGTTTAAGGAGAAAAAATTGATTTCACTCCATTTTTTTCAATCTTTTACGTTACCGTATATTCATCATTGATTTCTGTAACTGCTGTTCCGGAGTCATATCCATCATCAATATCATCAGTACCAGTTGTAGAAGTAGTGTATGGTTCGTTATCGCCGCCTCCCATCATAAAGAAAGTGTGTCTCTGCGTTGATTTTCTGTTTTTACTTCTTTTTGTAGTAACTATATGCTGATATGGTAACCCAGTATCCTCTAAACCAAAGGTGTCCTTTTCAACATGGGCATTGCTGCTACCATCACTACCCACTAATTTTGAATACCGAAGTTGGCCTTTCAGCACATCTTCTTGTTTATATTCTGCTGGTAATAATAATGTTTTATCATCTTGTTTTCGTTTAGCAGCAATATCAAACACTTGAACAATCTAAAAAAAATAAGGTTTGAACCGAGAAATACAAGCCAAATGTCAAACATTAAAAAATTTACGTTATCATCGACAAATCTGATTTCAAATGCGTAATTACTATTTTGATTCGTTGCTTCTGCTGTTGACATTTCGTTAAAACTTGGAAAAAACAAAAAAGAAAAAGAAAAAAAGAAAAAGAGAAAAAGTAGCAAGGATCCCTTTTGCTTTGAATTATTTCACGTTTTCATTTTATTAAAAATGGAAATTAAGCAAAAGCAAGAAATTCAAGTTATTGTTACATTGGATTTCTAGTTTGGGGGTCGCTTTTCAAAAAAGAAAGGGGGGGGAGAGAGAGAGAGAGAGGAGGATGGTTGATTTTTTTGATTATCAGATCTTTTTTCTTGATTGTTCCACCATTCAAATGTGGAGATATTTTTAACAAGGTGGCTTAAAGGTTGTATTTTCTGATATAAAAACAACAAATAAAAATAGTCAAAACGGAAAGTTTTTTTAATCTTCTTCCCATTATTCTAATACTATGATCGACCTTGCCACTGTCAACTTTCAATATCTCGAAGATTCTCTTTGCAATACTTCTGGTAATGTTCAACTCGCTGAACGTTTCAGATCTTTGTTTACACTCAAGAACATTGCCAATGACCAAGCTATTGATATTATTGCCAAAGGTAAGATAGGAATTCAATATAATATGTCAGTTGTATTCATATATACATAAATAGCTCTTGCTGATGATTCTGAGCTTTTAAAGCATGAGCTCGCTTATTGTCTCGGTCAAATCGGTAATCCCCGTGCCAATGCCACACTTGAAATGGTTTTGGGAGATTTGAAAGAAGCTGAAATGGTTCGTCATGAGGTAAAGTATTTTGTGTAGAGATGACATTTTATCAGCATAGCCTTAATACATGTACATTTGATTTAGGCTGCTGAAGCTTTGGGTGCTATCGGTTCTTTGGAATCTCTTCCCATTCTCGAGAAGTATTTAAAGGACGAGAATCAATCTGTAGTAGATACTTGTGAACTTGCTATTGATAAAATCAAGTACGATAATGACCCTCAAACTAAGGCTGAAAGAGAAGCTAATAAGAGTCTTTATAACTCTGTGGATCCTGCCCCCCCTACTTCTGATATCAAATCTGTCGAAGAACTCGAAGCTATTTTGATCAATCCCGAATATAAATTATTTAAGCGTTACAGAGCCATGTTTGCTTTGCGTGAAATTGGTAACACTGACGCAGTCCTTGCTTTAGCCAAGGGATTAAAGGATAGTAGTGCTTTGTTCCGTCATGAAGTTGCTTATGTTTTTGGTCAATTACAACATCCTGCTTCTGTCCCTGCTTTGACTGAATGTCTTCAAGATCAAACTGAAGTTCATATGGTTCGTCATGAGGCAGCTGAGGCATTGGGATCTATTGCTACCCCTGAAGTACTTGTCACTTTAGATCAATTCAAAAAGGATTCACAACAGGTTGTACGTGAAAGTTGCGCTGTTGCACTTGATATGTACGAATATGAAACTAGGTAATACACAAATATAGTTAGATTCCAATGTTTATTTTTCCATTAATATTAACTTATTCATTTATAAATTATAGTGGAGAGTTACAATATGCTAATGGCCTTGAAACTCAACCTACTCAACCTCAAAATATGCATGCTCTTAAACTTGCTTCACAATCATCTTAGATATAAGAAAAAGTGAATTTTATTACATTTGTACATAACCATAAAGGAAAAAACAAGAACCCCCTACTCTACCGTATTTTATTTCAAATCATCGCTACTATCATATATCACATTTTTATAGAACTTGATCATAAATGTTTTTATAATAATAATAAAAAAAAAAGGTTACCTATTGTGTCCAACTAGAGTAATTTACATTTATTATACGTTGTACCAAGGTGCACAAGCTTTTTTGTATTATACAATATTATAGCACCCTTTTTTATCCTATCTACCTATCCCTTCTTTTTTCCTTCTTCTTTTTACTCTGAAAACATAAATAATGTCTTATTCAAGATCTCCACCTCGCTCACCTTCATCTCAAGAAGATTGGTTACTAAGAGGACCTCAATCAGCGAAAACTTATTCAACAAGTTCATCCCGTTCTTATTCACACGCCTCGCGTTCGCAATCATTAGCATCAGCATCCAGTAGAGCTTTTAGTTCTAGCAATTATGAAGGAACAGCAAAGACGTATTACATTGAATTAAAGAGTTATTTAAAGGAATTACTAGAGCAAGGTAAAATAAAAGGCATTTTTATGATCTACAACCTTAATTTAATTATATAAATGTAAACGAACAATAGAAGCTATTGATGGACCACATCCCCATAGAGTTGCTGCTCGACAAAAATTAACAAGGTTAAGTAATCTTCAATTTCATGAATTAGCAATGGATGTTTATGACGAAGTGGTTCGACGAAATAAAGACGATAAATTCTGTGAGTATGATAGGGGTCTAGAACGAGTGCATTTATTGACATTCTATATAAAGTGCCTTTCCTTGCTGTAAAAGAAGAATTTCATCCAAAAAGAAATCAAGCAAGACAAAAATTAGCTACATTACCAGTTGCTAGATTCCAAGATTTAGCTAGTGATGTTTATTCAGAGCTAACGAGAAGATATCCAAATTTAATCGAAAATGATGTAGGACAATAGCTTGTATCCATATAACCTTAATTTAACCAAAAAAAAAATCTAGGATACCTATAGTAATCTTCCACCTATTCCTAAAATACCAACATCGCCTACATACAGTAATAATCCTCAACCCAGTAAATCAACAAATATTATTCCTGTGAAAGGCATGATAAATGTCGAAAATGTTGAAAATAACATTGATGATGACAATAAATATAGCAGATCACCTACATCTCCAATAATTACAACAAAAGATACAAAGGATTATTTTAGTAGATCTACAGCTCCATTAAGAAATGATAGTTATAATGTAAGTTAATTTGCTTCCAAGTTAACCCTAATCCCAACCCTAACCCTATTTTGACGAAAATTAGCCGCAAAACAATGATATTGAAAAAATGAAATCAGATTATGAATACCAAATCGATATGATGACGAGCAGAATTAAACAATTACAAGATCAAGTTGAAGTAGGCTAAACCATTTAAAAAGCCTAACGATGAAATTTACATTGAATTCTAGGATAAATCATTGAATAAATCAGATAAAGATTTAATCGATAAACTACAAATGGTAAGCATTGTATATATATATATATATATCAAGAAATATACGTTAATATCCATTTCCTATAGAGAGAACAAGAAGACCAAAGAATGATCAGTCAAATGGAAGAACAATATAAAAAATTAAATGACAAGTATTTAGTATTAGATCGTGAGTTTAATCAACAGCAAGATGCAGTGCGAAATGTTAAAAAGGAGACAAAAAAAATGCTTGATGAACTAAAGAGACTTGCTAAAGTCAATGAGGAACTATTCATTGAAAAGGAAAAGTCTGAAAATACAATAAATCAATTAAAAGAAGAAGCAAAAGGATGGCAAATCAAGTATGAAAAGGCTCGAATCGAATTACGAAGTGTTAAAGGTATGAGCATGAGTTGATAGTCAAGCATAATTACACAAATATTCATAAATATATATATAGCCTCATCTATGATTGACTTGGATCATAGCCAAAATATAATCAAGGAGAACTTCCTTCAACCGTCGCGAGATGGCGTTATTCCTCAAGATCATATCCTAACATATCAAGCATATGTAAATGATTTATTACTAACAGCTAGATCAAGCGATCCCTCACAAGTCATTCAGGTCATGAAAAACATGGTTACTGTTTGCAGATCAATTACAGAAGAGATAGAGAATCAAGAAGACATGCTGTCCTCAGATACCAAAAAATCGCTGTACGAGTTAAAAACTTGCTTTTCAAATTCTCTCTCTGATCTATTGGTAGCAGCTAAATACCATGCAAGTGGAATGGGTTTGAATCCTATCAGTCTACTAGATAGATCTGTTGGCCACTTGACTTCAGTGGTAGTAGACTTGGTAAAAATTTTGGGCATGAACTCTTCTTTTTCTTCAACAACTAAACCGATTACTTCTGCTACTACTGCCACTTCACCAACCAACAAAATCACAACATCTTCCATCTTATCATCATTGAATGATGATTCGTATGGAAGCAATAATACTAAAAGATTAGATAACAATAATAGTTATTACAATTCTTCGTCAAATGGTAGATCCAATGGCTCAGTAAATAATCATAAAAGCATGACATCTTCAAATGGTGATGAAATACCAAGACCTTCAATGAGATCTGGTTTAGACTCTTTTGTAAGCTACAAGAGCAACAATAATAACAATAGTAATAGCATATACTCTTCAAGGAAATACAGAGAGCAAGATGATTTAAGCCCCAATGAACTTGTTGTAAGTATTATAGTAGTGGATACTATTTAGGAAATTGACACATTTATATATACATTTAGAAATATCTCAAAACTGAAACCGATCATATTGTACAAACTATTCAAAGTTTACTTGCTGCACTCAGATTACCTCAACAAAACGGTGAAGCACATGCTGTCATCAATGCACTCCTTAAGATAGTTGCTACTATCTTGGAATTATCCAAGGCAACATGTGAAACTTCTCAAGGTTACCGATATAAAAATGAATGTGACCCAGTCTTGGACCAACTTGGCAAATGTACTCAACGTATTAATGTGATACAGACCAAGTATTTTGCCAGAGGCGCAATAGCTACAGCTAACGCAAAACGAGATCTCGCAAAAGAAGCTTACGAAGTGGCTAAATTTACCAAGGAATTAATAACTTTGTTTGAATCATAATAAAATTTAATAATGTTATACAGTATAAATATATATATAAATATATAGGTATATATCATTGATATATCATATTTTTAGATGTGAGCTGTTAATAAATCATGCAAAATCAGCATTGATGTTTATTTTTAATATGAATTATGATTGTCTCAATACATAAACTTCATCTTTTTGCTTTGACACCAGGCCGTAATTTTATTTTTTCAACATTTTGAATTTTAAAAAGAGTTATTTTGCAATTCCTGTCTATCCTTTTTTTTTTATAATAAAACTAAAAACAAAAATTATCAGATGATAACCAAGTTATTACGCTTAAATGCAATGTTTGTTCAATTTTATTCATTATGCTCTATGATGTAGAATAAATTCTTGAAATATCTGAGTCTACATTTTTACTGCTTAAAAGCCAACGCTTTGCTACTGTAGATCTCGGCGAAAAATAATGATACAGAGCTAATTTTTGGTGATATTTGTTTGTTTTAACATTTTCTTTGATATTCTTGTGTATCAGAGATTTTCCAATTTTTGTTTTTTTGTATCCTTGTTGGCTTTACAAAATATTCAGTGTATTAACTATAATGTTTTATATGCCCGATTTATAGCGCTGATTTATATCTATCCATAGCAATTTAATTTTCTGGAATATCTCAATTTTTGATGGAGAAATTCAAAAAAATTGGTGCACTCAAATATCCTGACATTTTGCATGAGTATTCCCAGGTCCTTTTTTTTTTGGATCCCAAAAAAACATACAAATATTTTGATTTCTCCACGAAAAATTTAGCTACAGATGCAAGCAATATCTTGATCGGTAGATAATTATGCGGGCTATCGTTTAAAAAGATCAAAATTTAAAATTTGGTTTAAAAGTCAAGAGAAAAATCTTAAAAACCATCAAAATTTTATTTCAATTTTATGGAACATTTTATGAGAAAAACTCTTTCAAAATTTGTATCACTAGGTGCAGAATTTAATTTTGTACAAAAGACATTTAATTAGCAAGCTCGATTTACTTTGCAGTTTTTGCGGATTTAACATTTCAATTTTTTTGATCAATTTTTCTCAGTTTTGTCACCATTTCTTATTTCAATCTCAGATTGCAAACATTTGGTGTAATTGTGGCATATGAACATCTAATTTTCTAGATGAAAAGTCAATGTTATTCCCAAAAATGAGTAACAAAGAAATCAAAACATTTTACAAGAGTCATATAAAGCCATTATATATATCAGTACTTAAAACTTGTCTCAAAAAAAGAAGGGATTCAGCAGTATATTACAGTTTATTGTTGATTGTCTTCTTCCAATAAGAGTGGTTGCAGAACACATGTATGTCCACAACCAGTGGGACATAATTTCTCTGTTATAAACCAATCTCGCATATGCGCAAGATGACCACCATGATTACAGCCTTGGCACCAAACGTATAGCCCACGAGCAGTTTGATGGCTAAATGTATAAATTTTAATGGTTAATTAGAGAGTAAATCTATAATATAAACGATATTTTGAAATTACCATATAGAACAAGGATTCAATAATCGATGACATTTATCACAGGCCCATGATCCACCACTTGTACCATTTACTAATTTAAAACAAGTATTACAAGCAATATTAATAGTAGTTGCATTCTATAGCAAAAGAAATTAGCATGTATAATTTTGAAATACGTTTCGTATTCGTACCTCATTACGCTCTCGAACATTCTGCACTTTGCATGCTTTTATAATCGCTGTTGCCGTTGACCAAAGTTTAAATCTATGCAAAAGCTCAATATAAGCAGTAAACCAATCCTCTATACGCTCATTATCGATATTCAAGTATTTCTCCAAAACCAAATATAACGTAACACACATTTGAATGTCGCCCTGATCAGTGTAGTATTGTAGCAACTCCATAACAACAGGTTCATGTTTCCATGGAAGTCTTAAATTAAATAAGGATGATGGATTCTGCACAAAAGATGAATTACTGGTATTTAAACTCTCGATATCTCCATCAGATGATTGAGAAATTTCTCCTTCTTCAATCTCTTCCTCTTCGTGAATATGAAAGCTTCTGCTATCGTGAGTTGCATCATCAAGATCATCATCTTCCGTACCAGTATCTGTTGTCTAGTCGTTGTAGAAGTTGTTAGTATAGAACGAATGGTGTTTAGTGGGAATACTCCTACCATATCTTCTTGTATCAATTCATCTAGATCCGCCTCCTCTGACTCATCGCTATAAAACATACCAATAATCTTCCAAGTTTGTGCTGTACGATATCGTCCCATCTTCCACGCCAGCTATTTCTCAAAAGTAAGTAATTTAAACACAAAAGCCAATATCCTTAAATACAATACCTCGCCATTAATATCACATGCTACAGCTACATTTTCACTGGAAATAATGTAATTCTCTGCAAAAATCGAGAAGGCTTCAAAATCAAACAATGGCATATGAACAATACCAGAGCTTTGTGGGGGTATATATTGAATGACCTGTTGTTTCTTGTTTTTAGTATATTGAATCGTTTGTATACTTTACATTAATTTACCTCTTCTTCCAAGGCGCTTTTAAGTCCTGATTTTCTCCAGTTTTTAGGTGATCCAGCTAATGGTTTTGAAATCATATTTTCATCTACAAACAATTCTCGAGAGCTTTTATCGATGGTGAAAGCAATATCACCTTGTACATTCCAACCCATTCCATTTCTCTTTAGTAGATCAAATGGTCGATAAGAACTTCTAATATCTTGTCTAATAAACCATTTATCTTTTGAAACGGACAGTAATTCGCTAGAACTGTGCCACGTAAAACCTAGAGAGCATTATCAGATCATAAAATCGTATTTTATGCAACAAATATTTACCTGTAGGTGTAGTATCGTGCTCATCAAATGTATATTTTGCTATATGTGGTCTTCGGATATCCCAAACATGTATTCTACTATCTGTGAGCAAAGCACATGAAGCAATTTCATTCTCAAATCCAGGACGCCATTGTATACGAGACACTGAAGCCATTGTTCTAATTGTATAAAGTGGTCTTCGACTATCTGCTGTCATATCCCACACTTTGATTGTTTTATCTCTGCCTCCACTTGCAACTAATTTGCCATTTGGATGCCAATCCACTGTAAGACAAGGCCCATTATGTGCGCTTACTTTACGATCATATAAAGCTTTTGGATTACGCATGTCCCATTTCTACTTTTATTTTCCAGAGAAAAATCAGCATTCAAATATCAAAGATTTGACCAACACCAACTTGCCTGTATTGTTCCTGTCTCAAATGCTGCTGCAAATTCGTAGATACTGACAGGATTGAACTGCACATCACGAACTGATTCTGATTTTCCTTCAAATCTGTACCTTGCTCCATTCTTGGGATCTCTAAAATCCTGTAAACCAAACATTTCATTAAATTCATTCAATAATTGATGTTTATCAAAGTAAAAAATCAAGTTACCCAACACTTCATCATACCATCTTGAGACGCACTGAGAAGAATGTTGCCATTTTCTGGCTGAAAACAGATACGATTAACTGCACGAGAGTGTTCTGTGATTACTCGTTCTATTTTACATTTTATCAATGAATCCATTTCCCTAAAATACATGTTTTAATCTACCTGCTTTGCGTCCAATTTTATTCAAATCCCATAAAATAATAGCTCCATTAGTAGCAGCTGTAGCTACTTTATGTTTTGTTGCTTCACTGATTATATTAATACATAATAATTATGCAAAATTAGACATTTTTGGTTGAAAATTTACCGTTGTTTCCCCATTTGACATCGTTACTACTGTAATTCAGATTAAAATGACTTCCGGCTCTCAAGTTGAGTGATTCCGTTATTTCTGAATTCTGAATACTGAATATCTTTAAAACTATTATAACTAGTTAGCAAAAGGGTTAAACGTGTTGTTGGGAGTTGTTGGGGTTTACTTTCTCGACCAGCAACAACTACTGAATTTCCATCTGGAGAAACACTCAATGCGTTAATTGCACCAGACATGCGCTCACGCATGGTGTAGTTGTCTTCCATATTGCTTTAAATTGATGGTAAAGAAGCAATTTGTTTGTCAAAAGTTGATCTTTATTGATTCACACTCCTCTTCGCTCTCCAATGTGATTACAGATATAGTTGCTACCTAATTAGTCCCCCGCGATTGGAAAAAGTGATTTGTAAAATATGCATATCAATTAGATATACATATTTACCGATTCGAAGCATTTTTTTTCTTGAAAAAAAAAAGGAGCATACAATTTATATCCTAGTGAGTAAAACAAAGTATTTGGTACTCATAAATTACATCCAAAAGAGCTTTGTATTATCCTTTAGAAGTGAATTACTAGCTAAAAACCATCAGCTAAAATTAATTCAAACTCATCGAATCTGCCCCATTTTCGAATCTTTAAGGATTTGTTTGGAGTGTTTGGCATAACAATAAACAAATACAAAAACCATCAAAAGCAAACTGAACATATGAATTATACATACAAGTTTTTTTTTTCAAATTATAAGCATTTTAACTATTCGAATCAAACATATTTCCATATTCACATCTCTTTTTTTTTTTTCTTTTTTTTTTTTGATATGTGCTTTTATATATATATATATAATAAGAATATAGTGATACAATCATAAAAAAAAACGTAATAGAAATATATAAAAGTGTGTATGTATTCATAATACACAAAGATGAGGAGTATAGAAGGGGGGGAAATATTATATATTGTTGGTATGAGGGTATTTCCGATCATCTATCCTATGTAATTAACGGAACCATGAAGTTCTCTTTTCACGCTTTTCAGGCAACTTTTCGTCTTGTAAACTAGTTTTGAAAGAAGAAATATAAGAATATATCAAGAGATGACTGATTTAGTTATTACCTTTCTACTGTTGTGCCTCCTCCTCGTAAAGGTTTGGCGATTCTGTTGAAGTTTAACATGGAATTACCTTGAGATTTGTGAGTACGAGCTTGTTCTAATCTACCTCTGACAGCTTGAAGTTGAGACTCGAACCTATTTACAAGATGTTATTTATTACAAATACAAATATTCTATTGCAAAACTTACTTGTCATTTTGAGTCAGCAATTTATTTTGTGCTTCCTTTAACAAATACTCCAAGTTTTGTATACGTTCATTTCTTGCAGATAATTTACGATCTGACAATGCAGCTTCTTTTTTGAGATGTGAATTTTGTTCCACAAGCTATACAAAATATGAGTAAAATGTATAAAATGTAATTATATTATGTGTATTTACCTGCTTTTGTACATTGGTTAATTGATCCAAATTTCTTTCTAAAAGGAACATCTTCTTTTGCTGTGCTTTATTGCTAGTTGCTTTCAACAAATTGCTTTGTTGAATACGAGTTTCTTCTAATGTCATCTCAAGCTCTACAACCTTTTCACAACGACTCTGAAGATCACGCATCAGCACCTTCTTCATGGTCTCAAAATCAGCCAATTCCTGTGCCATGGATTTACGCATTCTTTCCAGCTCGCGTTCTTTTTGTTCTACTGCTTCCTTTGAATTGGCTGTTAAAGTTGGCTCCTCTTTCATTTTAATGAGTTTATCATTGGCTGCTTGTAATTCATCCATTGCGTTCTGTAATCTTTCTTCTTCCTTAGTCTTCTTTTCCATATCAGCCTTTAAGGAGTCGATTTCCTTTTGTTGGACTTGGCTCTTCATGATGAATTGACTCTCTAATTTTGTCTTGAGATCTGAAATAGAGTCTGCAATATCGCTAGTTTGTTTTACGTCCATTTCTTCCATTGCAATGGTCTTGTCTAACAGTTCCTCATAATCTACTTCAAGGTTACCGAAACGAATTTCAAGATCATCACGTTTTTGAGAAAGTGAATCTCTTTCTTGTTCTAAATTAGTGATGGTTACTTTGTGTTGTTCAATCATTGCTTTAGTAGTTTGCAATTCTTGACGAAGTTTAGCAATAGCTTCGGGTGTAATATCTCTGGCATCCAAATCAGTTTCGATGCCTTGTTTCTTTTCTTCGGCATTTTCCTGTATGCAAACATTTGATGAATAATATGTTTTCATATATTAGATATAAGTCAACTTACAATAGCTTCTTCTGTGGCTTTAATATGTTCCACATTCTTTGATTCAGCAGCTTCTAATCTCGACAAAGTTGCTTTAAGCTCTTCTAATTCAGACATGTATTCTAAATTAGCTTCCTTGAGTGAATCAATATTGATTTCGCCTTCTTTCTTTTCATACGATTCCTTTTCTAATTGAACTTGAGCTTCACTTAATTCTGAAGATAACACTTTGTTATTATTGCTCATTCCCTTTTCATTTTCTTTTAATTCTTTTAACATTTCTTGAATTTCAGTAACTTGCTTTTCACGATTTGCTAATTCTGCTGTTTTCTCAGTAATTTGTTCCAACAATTCTTGTTCACGTTTGATGAATTCTTCTTTCTCATCAGATCCAAGTACCATAGCAGGTGTAGAAGGCCTACTATCATCATCTACTGATAATTTGAAAGCTGGAGCAGGTGTTTGTGGAGGTGTAATAGGTGCATTATTTGTGGCAGCAGCAATAGCAGGTTTTGCTTTTGTTCCATCCATAGAAGCCCAATTATTTTCAGGTACCACTTTACCTAATCGCCACATGTTAATTTCATTCTCAAGAGCAGAAATATAAGATTTGTATGAAACAGCATCTCCTTTTACACGTTTAAGTAATGCCTTGAGTTCAGCAGGAGAAAGATCAGCATTAACTTTGGCTTTATTCTTGATTGCCTTTGCTCTTGCGCCAAAACGAAGTGTAGAAATTGATTCTGCTTCATTGTAAGAAGAAGGGGAGCAGTTGATAATTAATGTGGTACGTGAGTTACCACCAAGTGATTCTTGTAAAATACGAGTCAGTTTAGAATCTCTGTAGGGTACATGGCTTGACTATAAAGGCATTAATGTTACATGTAAATAAAAATCAATAATGTAACATTACCTTTCCATCTGTCAATGAGTTGATGACCATACCCAAAGCAGTAAGGGATTTATTGATTTTCTTTGCTTCTTCTAATGTTTGACCTGAGGCACCTGTTTTTCCTACTTTTTCAGAACCTGCAAGATCGACCAAGTATAATTTTCCACTTTTTGCTGCACCTGTATCCAAATTCTTTTGTGTAATTGTTGTGAGTACAATGGAATGACTTCTTGAACTTTCAGCATTCATATCTAAGTGCATGTACTGGGTCAACAAAAATACATAGGTATATATTGATATTTCACTCACTTGTTGATGCAACTACACGATTATCGCCACCAATTCTCATCACATCATAAACTTCACTTGTATCAGAGACATATACTTCTTTAATGCCTTTGACATAGACACCTTTTACTTTATCTTCATGGATAGGTAAATTATCGTTTGAAGCTATTATACAGAATTATGATGGATTAATCGAAATTCAAATTTTTCATGTTTATTGCTATACTTACGAACTAAAAGATCCTTGACTCGTTCCATGTAAATTTCCATGTAAGCAACTTTAACAGTAAATTCCATATTGATAGGAGCTTCTTGAATACTTGTAAAGATTTGCTCAATGATACGAGGAATAATACCCTTATTCTTTTCATCGTCGATACTAGACCCCATCATTGTATATGTCTTACCGGAACCAGTTTGGCCATAAGCAAATACGGTACCATTATAACCAGCAACAACATCTACATGGATATAACATTTCAGTATTTATATGCTATAATTTTGTTTATCAAAATAAATATATACCATCTACAATAGATTTAATAGAATAATCAAAAATCACTTTTTGCTCTGTATTTGATCCAAAGCATTTATCGAACGAGAATGTATTTGTATCTTTTCCCTATCATTACTATTGAGTTTCAAATGTAATTTGAGGTACCTGATTTTGGTACATGTTATACTATAATACCTTTAAAGTGATACCCGTTCCGTCTTCCGATACTTCAACAATGGGTACACCTCCTTCTCTTATTTCTAATTTATTTTGAGGTCGAAAACGACATACAACTTTGATGTTATTGCCAGACATATTTTTTTTTTTCGGTTGTTATGGTTACGAGAAATTAAATGTTTATTTCTGAGTTGGTTACTATGGTAACTGTATCAAGGTTTTTTTCTGGTTTTGTGATTTTATATATGGATTTCTCGTATACAAATTTATAAGATTTGTAGGAGAAGATGAGATAAAGGAAAGAGAAAAAAGTGAAAAAAAGATAAAAGCAAAAAGAAATGAAAAAACTAAAGAAAAAAAGAAAAACAAAAAAAAAAGACTGCAACACACATACACACACAGATACACACATATAGTTTATACACAAAAGAAATCTCTTTCTTTTGTTGGAATATAAATGATAGTAGTACAGAACTCATGACGTCAAAATCGAGTTTAAAAATATAAAGCTGTAGATGTTTATGATTGAATGAAAACACTATGTAATCGATTGAAATCCGATGCATTTGTAATGTCAATACAATGATTTGAAGTGGTAGCCATGGATGGTAATCTCGGAATTTTAATAAGACCAAGCTGCTGTTGTGATTTCTATAATATGCATGTGAATAAGTCAGTAATACAGTAGATAGCATAACATAAATAAATAAATAAATAACCTTTTCATGATTAATAGTAGGGAATTTGTCAGTTGTGATTTGAAGATCATCCACCTTACGTCTCAGCTGAACACTGCGTTGCTTGAGTGTGTATAATACAGATTGTTGTGTTTGATATTGATAGTCAGGTGATTTCTTAATACTTGACCATTTGGAAGTAACAGGGGCAAGTTGAATTATTCTTGGAGATGCACTTGCGATTCTCATATCTTTGACTAAAATTCTTGTTTCTCTTGCAATGTCAGTCATCATTTCATTCCTTGGTTGATTCTTGATGATGGGAGCGGATGATACCAAGTCTAATGATCTACAGAAATCTGCACTCTTTAATTGAGCATTTTCAGCTCTTAAATAACGAATGGAAGCTTTGAGTGTTTCCATATGTCCTGCCATTTCATAATAACCACCTGCCATTTCTTGCATGTGCTCAGAATCTTCGCCCTCAGTTAAATCAAAGTTAGCCTTTCTCAAAATCGATTGTCTCTTTTCTTCTCTCTTGTTAGCTTCCTTCTTGAGTTGATTATTTTCAATCTCTAATTGATCATATTCATTTTGAAGATTTTCCATTGCTTCTGCATACATTTGCTCTTGATTCATTGATTTTTCTAAATCATCCTCTAAAGACTTGATCTGCTCCATTTCTTTCTTTGCAACTTCCATACGCTTCTCAAGTAAACTGATTTTAACATCTGATTCTTGCAATGATTGATCCTTCATTCGAACATCTTTGATTAGCTTGATAATTTCATCATTATGTTGTTGTAATTTATGTTCTAATTCATGATTAACGACAACTTCGGCTTTAATATCAGAAGCACGTTTAATCCAGGGAGCAACATTTGTTGTAACTACAATAGATATTAGAATACTGTCTAAGCGAACATCAAAAAAACTTACTTTTATCCAATTTATCATCATGCTCAATCTGTGCAAAGGTTGTTTCAAGTTCATTTGTAAGTGTTTTAACGTTTCTGAGAGCATTTTCCCACATTGAACTTTCAACCATTTCAAATATCTCATCGCCTTTATCGCGCAACAATTTCTGGATGTTGGATAATTCAATTTCTTCGTGGCTTCCTCTCTTGGTATCAATATAAGATGTAATATCTTTATAGGTATCAAAGCAAAATTTACATAATTTTGTACTGATTGCATACAACATTCTGAATCTATGTAAATGCTCTGATTTTAATGTCATTGCTTCTTCAAACATATCTTCTAATTGACGCATCAATTTCTTGGCTGTAATTTTAGTGTTCTTTGCTTGTGCAATAAGACGTCCAAGTGGTTCATTGTAATCTTGATCCATTTGTTCAATGCCTTCTGAAACCACAATACCTTCGATTCTTGCTGCATTATTTAATGACTGTTTAGCAAATGTCAAAATGACAATCATACGATCTGCATTCAAATCCAAAGCTCTAGTAAGACCAAAGAATTGATCTGCGTTATTTCTTTCTTGTTGCTGCAAGTGATTTTCAGCTAAATGCTCTACTTGAGAAATAACACGTTGTAATTCAGTCAAGCAATGTACTTCATTGACTTGATCTGTTCTAAACAACTCTACAATTGCATTCATTCTTCTTTCCACACCAATTAAATCATGATACACTCTACCCATCTTTGAGAAGGTTCCAACATCGCAATTCTTGATATATGTTTGGAATCTAGTAGCTAATGAGCTTAACCATCCTGCTCTTTGCTTCATTTCACAGATTGTAACCAAATTTTCAGTAACATTGTCCATAATCTTTTCGCTAATGGGATAGTTTTGATCCAAATGTTTAACAATAAGACCTGCCTTGAATTCCAATCGTTTGAATAACAATAAGCAAGAGATGGGGTCATTTTCAGTCTTGAAGAAAGATTCAGGTAAATAGGGTTGAATCATATTGAGGCGTTCATTGGCTTGAGAAGCTTCTAGCTTTCTCAATTCAATATCAATTGCCTTGGCTTGTGCCTTCATAACAGTTGTTTGTAATTGGAAATTGAGAGACATCATGGCTTGAGATTGACTACTCAATGTCTTCTTTTCTGATTGTTCTGTCTGTTCCTTGCTCTTGAATTCTTCTAAATCACTTTGAAGCAATACCACCAATTCTCTGAATTGTTGAATGGTAGCTTCATAATCAGCTGTTGTTTCTTCGTTGGCTCTCAATCGCTCCAACTGCTCTCTTAATAGCATATCTCGATGATCAATCTCTGCCTGCAATTGTTTCTCGGTTTCCATATGATTTTCTTCCAATTCATCAGCCAATTCTTTTAAGGCTTCTAAATCATCTACAGTAGCACCAAGTTCATCCAATTTCTCGGTTAAATTCAAGTTTTTCTCGGTTAATTGATCAACAAGGTCTTCTGCACCGAGAGCATCGTCTAATTGCATCTTGAGATCCTCTACTAATGATTCAGTTGCGCTTAATTTTTCCATAGTTTTTTCATAGTGTTGTCTTATTTCTTCAAATTCATAGTTTTCTTGTTCAAGAGTTTTAATCTTGAGATTAAGTTCGTTTTCATGTTCTGCAGTAGCATCACGGAATCTGTCATTTTGATGAGTATTTAAGATTAATCAGCAACAAATCACATGTAATATACCTTAATAAAGCTTCCTTTAATCGTTCATTATGTCTCTCCAGCTGAACTACCTCTAAAGGAGTTCTTTCTTCATTATCAGTTGATAAAACCTCGGGTGGTTTATTCAGAATATCTGCTTCTTTCTTTAAAATATCGAGATCAACGCTTATTTCCTCCATTCTATCTTTCAGCATATTGGTTTCTTGCTGTAGATTTTCTGCTCTTTCCTCTGCGACTTCTTTATCTAAAGTAAGCATTTCCATAGATTCAAGTAAATCATTGTATTTGCTTTCAAATGATTCTTTATCTACGACAGTTTCCTTTAATTCTCGTTTAGTGTCTCTAACATCTTTTTGAAGTTCTGCAATTTTATCTATATACAATTTGTTAATAATTATTTTAATAATACTTTCAAAAAAAAAAGCTACATATACCTTGCAGCTTGTTTCGAAGTGTCAAGAATTGCTCTGCTTCTTCCTTGACTTTTTCATGTTCCCGAAATCTTTCACGATCTTCATGTCGCTTATTCTCGAGAATTTTTAATTTAAATCGAAGCTCTTCATAATCTTTCAGGGGGACAGTCTAATGCTGCATTAATGAGGGTACACAATAATTAATTATATCTTTATTTTATACCTGATCTGATTTACTAATAGGTCTTGAAGATGCTAATGATCCATAAACAGGTTCTTGTTGAACTTGCTGTGGTGGTTGCTGTGGTGGTGGTTGCTCTATTTGCTCAATAATTGGTTCATCTTCGATATCATCTTCATCATCGACGTCTTCCTTTTCAAGCGAAACTGGACTCGATACGATAGCAGAATTTGCATTGGTATTTTCTTGACATAAGTTATCAAACTCTGCTTGCTCTAATTCTAACTGTCTAATTTCTTCATCTTGATCATCATCCAACATATTATCTGGGGTTGTTGGTGCTGTAATTGGTGTTCTTGACTTTAATATGGATACAGGCGATGAAGATTGTGTACTAGATCTTGCTCTTTTGATAGTTGCAGCATTAACCGATTGCTTTGGTGGTACAATCGATTTTCTATTAGGAACTACAGTGCTTTTACTATTTGGAATCGTACCAGTACGACTTGCATTAGTAGTATTTTGTAAAAGTGAAGTAGGTCTTTTCTTTGTTTGTGGTAATGCATCTGCTACAACAGATTTTCTTCTTTGAGTTGGAGATGGAGATGATGATGGAGTCATTGTAGATTTTCTCCTATCAGCAGTATTAGTTGTAGTAATAGACGAAGGTATAATTGATTTTCTTCTCTGTGTTGATGGTATAGCTGGGACAGCAATATCTGCTGCAATCGATTTCCTTCTTTCATTATTTGGAGCCACAACTGATTTCCTTCTTTCATTAATTGGAGCTACAATAGATTTCCGTCTTGCTGATGGTGTTGAAGGCTGAAATTTTCAATTTTCGCTTGAGATATTAATTTTTTAATTAAACACTATCTTTCACAACGTACCTCACTTATCATTTTGATATTAGCAGGTCTTGTGAACACACCATGGTTATTCTTACAATCGAAATATCTTTTCCCTTGAACTACACCACTATTTTTACCAAGTGCTTCATCTAGTTCAACACCAACCCATTTGCCTGTCTGAAAGCTTGTACTTCCTACATATCGAATGGTGCCTGAAAGCTCATTATTGACTATCACTCGAGAACCTACACTAAGGTCATCTCGAATAACAGATGTTCTTTTTATACTTGTCATTATTCTCGGTTATTTTCCCGAGAATTTTGTATTAGTGAGAGGTATAACCCTTTCTTTTTTGAATCACGGCAAAAAAAAAAAAGTGTTGTTGTTAAACAAAAAAAGAAGAATAGTTTAGTGTAATTACATTTTTCGGAAATGGTGGGTCGTCTTAAATTGGCGGTTTTACATTTTAAATTGATCATTTCTAATTGGCGCTTAAAGTTTGTCCTAGTAGTAGGCCTCTTCCACTTTACTTGCATCAAACTTTAATAAATAGAACGAGGTAGTCTTACTAGATTAAAAAAAGCCATCACATTAAGAATTAGAATTGCAGTTTTTGGATTCAATTCTATCACCTCTTTCTAGCAGTCTAGTTCTAGAATAATGCATCAGTGGTACATCTTGGCTTGAGCATCCCAAAATTCCACTTTATATCCCATCATGCTGAGCTGCCAGTACAAATAGAATAAATTTCATGAAAAATACCGTAAAATTACATATTAAAGTACATAATGCATTTTTAAAGCATATTATATGAGGTATCATGTAGTAACACTATTCATGTATGTATCTCATTATAAAGAAACGGATGCTCCTTGTAATGTGTTGTATAATTATTATTTCATAGCTGGTATCATACAAAAGTAAGAACAGCTTTTTATTTAATTTTCAACAACGTATAGACTATGAATTACTGCTGCAGTTGCATTATGCTACCTATTCCTAAATTTATGTCATATCTCACGAAAGACTCAAAACAAGTAAAATTCACTACTTTTTCCTTGAAAACGGGGTCTCACTTTTCATCCCTGCTCTACTTTTTTTTTCCACTAACTCACACCAAGAAAAAATTATATGTCAATGTACCTGAGATGTTCAGCTTAAATCCAAAAATAAGCACCTGGAAATATCCTATTTTTTGCAGGTGGTATTAATTTTTCAGTGCTAATGTTTCAGATTTTTACGCGTATTTCACTGCTAAAGGATTGAAAACTTTGAGGCTCCATATCTCCAAAAAAAAATTAAACTATACTAACACTTTCTAATAACGAAACTTACTTGTTTTAAGACACTTTATAACATTACAGCGCATTAACCCCCCGTAAACTAAACAAAATAGGCAATAACTGTTATGATAGAAACATGCATTTTCTACCAGAAAATCCGGCTGTCATATCATAGATTCATTAAAAAATTGCAAAAGCGAGCCCGTAGAGCAACGCCGTAATTGAGCATAGCAAGATTGAATGACTACTGTAAATCTCTTCTACCATGGTATGTATCTAAGTTTTAAATGAAAAAGCGGTTTTTTAAAACTTTTCTTATATTTACCCACGTACAGTCTGAAAATTTAGATTTTGCAGCGGACATTTTAGGGGCTCATTTTATCCTTACCAACACTCATGATTTTGATCAAAAAACAGAAAAATTAAATTTTGACACCAAAATCAACGTTTAAATGTACTACATTATGAGAGAAAATTGTAGCTATAGATGATACGCATTTTATAAAAGCTTAATATTAAATGTTAAGTAATAAAACTTTGTACTTTTGGCCCAAAAACGGTTTTTTGGTTAAAATATTTTCATGTAATATTTTGCAATAAAAATGTTGGTTATTTTTTATTGAGCAAATAGAGCGCTAAATTTTCTATATGTACATATTTTTTGTTTTTATAATTGGTAGTATAATTCACGCTAGATTTGCAAAATCAGAAAAAAAAAAATTAAAAAATGTCAAAATTGATGATCTGGACAAGAATAATTTTTGAAATTAATATTCTGCTTATAAGCTTTGTAAGTCTTAAAAATAAGAGATTTTATAATACTGGAGAACTTTTCCAAGAATTTAAGATGCTGTACTCACTTGATTCAAGCTTGTTACTGTAAAACGTTATACATGTTAATATTGCGTGGTAGTTCATTGGTTGATAATATAGTATTACTTTATGATTATTGCGCTAGAGGTGATCTACATTGAGTTTTAGTCTTACCTCTCCAGAATCATAAACATAAACATGGCCATCAATCACTGGAACCTATTGCCACCTTTTTATCCTTTTTGTCCCAAACCAATTTATCCAATGCTTTACAAGGACCAACTTAAGTACTTACAAATGGTTCCTCATCAGTATTTGCATTCAAATTCCATGAATCAAATTAACTAGTTCCATCTACAGAAGTAGTATCAAACGTATCATTAGCCCGTCTTATTATGATAAATGTCGATCTAAAATTAGAAACATCCCATTGTCATTGTTATGAGTTATGAAGAGCTTGCTTTTTAATAATACAGCAATTGAATATAAAACAAGATAATACTAATAACATATGGTGAGTATTTAACATCTAAGTAAGTTTGATAAAGTATGCTTTTAAACCCTTTTAAAACCCTGAAGCAAATACAACATCTTGGTCCTGTAGTTTCTATGCATCAAAATGTTGCGATTTTCACCACTACACAATGAATGCACCTTTTATCAATCTTGGCGGCATCGATGTACACACTACGGCCGACCTGTGCTGCACAAGATAATTTCGTTGTGTCCAGGTGGGCTACACACTACAGTCCGAGCTGTTGTTGTGTCCACTGAATATAGTTAAAAAAATAACAATGTCCACATGGGCACAACAAAAGAAATTGCACACGAGCACAACGCTAAGCCTGTATGTGCATAACCTTCATTCCATGTATGCATAATAGTAGAATTGCCCATACGCATATCATTATCCCTATTTGTGCATAATAATAAAATCTGACCATGAGTATAATGAGCTGATCGTATGGGCACAAATTGGTTTGTACATGAGCATCGTGCCGTTCTCAAAATTCCATTGCATTTTTTTACTAGAATGGGTTTTTAAATTACATTTGATTTTATTAATATATACTGTAGACAACACAATTCAATACGTTGTTGGTGTAGAGCAACACATGCAAGAGCCAACATATTTACGATTATTATCATCATTTGTAAATATGATTATAGCTATTACAATGTTTACAGCAACAGTGGTTTTTGCTCGAGCATAAACTTAAATAACACTTACTGTTTAAATTTATATGCAAGCCAAATCTAAGATTATGCAATAGATGTTACTTTATCATACATAAAATTTAAACAAATTAATCTTCTTTAAACTTACTATTTTAGTTTAGTACAATTATCAGCTGTAAAAAAATTTGTTTTCAAGTATAGCTACAATCAAAACGATGATAATTAGTCAAGATATTAGATTATTCTTTTTTTTGTTTTTATACCATTTAAAGTTTTATTATTTTTCTGGAACATTTTGTGGGTTTGTAACCAGTTCTAGCTTTTGATTGGGTAGATATAAATACCATTACCTTTGATTTGATCTGGTAATCAAGAAATAGGTCCAACAACACAGTAGTAAATAATGATAATTGGTCCTAATAAAATGCGGTTAAATGAAATTATCAGTATCTCATATAACGACTGCTAACTATATTAATATTAGTCCCTTATGTCAGCATGCGTATTCAGATAAAAGAAAATAATACCAGCTTGATAGTCTGATATGCCTTATCAAACGGTGAATAATATCCTTGGAATATGAAAACAAAAAAAGAGAAACAACACACGTAGAAAAGAATTTTCAAAGCTTTACATTATTTAACGCAATTAAAACCCTGCATTACAGGTTTATAACATATTTCAGTATGAAAAAATTCTGAACACTTATTTTTTTTTCATTTTTTTGACATTTTTGCAATAGATTTCAAAATATTGGTTGAATTGAGCAACACTTTTTTACATTCATGTCATCAAGCTCGTTGAGCTCTCTTGAGTCCAATTTAGTTTTTTTAAAAATATTGATTTTTCGTGGAGATATCCTCAAAAATGTGTACAAAGAGATACCCTCATTTCGTACCTCAATTTTTCCCTTATATACCCTCATCCCAAATTCTGAATTTCAAAAAATTTGCCCAAAAATCTCTTTTTCTCTACGCAGAATGCAGCTAAAAGGCTAAATAATAGCTCGATCAATAGATAATTTTGCTATGCATTATCTCCATTGTTTAAATTTAAAATATGCTTATAAAAAGTATTCTATATTGTCAAAAAACCTTCGAAATTTCAATTGCATTTTGCGCAATATTTTACGTGAAACATTTTTTTAAATTTTATTTAGATGGATACAGAAGTTAAAACTGTACAAAAACCATTTAATACACTAGGTCTACTTACTTTGCAGTTCCTGAGCATTTAAGCAATTTTGTTTTTTGAATCATTTTTCATTCATTTTTTTTAAATTAATTTTGGAAGCCCGTTAATATAAGATTAAGCTGTATTATGAACTATTATTTTGATTATCTCGACAAAAAATTAATATTTTTCGCCCAAAGAAAAAATACAAAGTAGCTTAGAGTTGGATCTATCTTGTGAATATAAAAATTAAACCGGAATTTAAGTGATCAAATATTTGCATTTTCCGAGAGATATCAATGGCCTATATAGCAAAGGTACATCTTCATTAAGAATTTTACGTTATTTGGCTCAATATTGGGCAAAAACATTTGAAAACATTTAGAAACTACAGTGAGTCGCAAAACCCTTTCAATGATTTGGAAATTTGAATGAAAATAACCATAACTTTCTCAGTTTCAATCGGAGATACACTAAATTTCTATTTTAAGTAATTCGAACGTTTTTAAATTATTTTCAAAAAGTCCGATCTAATTAATTAAAGTTCCGCAAAAACTATGCAAGTTTAAAAAAAGGCACATCATTGAAAGGGTTTTGCACGCACAGGCTTAAAATTACAATTTTGTAACCCCTAACTTGTACATTAACGCTAAATATCTTATAAAACAGAGAAATATGCGGAAAATATATGAGATGTTTTTCAACTTTTACCCTGCCTTTTTTACTAGTAGTTTCAAGCAAAATCATCAAGATAAAAACTGTATCGGATGCCAAACGTAATGACGTTATCTCTCTGTTAAATTCAGGTCATACCGTATCGGAAATTGCTCGTCATGTAGCTGTTAGTCAAGCCACAGTATGTAGTATTGGAAAAAAGGCCTGTCCTGACCGAGAAAAACGTAAAGGAGACCGACCATCTAAGCTGACTACTGCGGATATGAGATATTGTGTCCATAAAATCACTAAAGGTGGCTTGGATAATGCGGTACAAGCCAAAAAAGAGCTTCATCGTAATGTACACGTTAATGGCAGTGCGAATACTGTACTAGGGCTCTTCGGGATAATGGTTTAGGCGCATTACCTAAGATAAAAAAGCCAGAAATTAGTGATGAAAATGCAAAGGATCGCCTCCGCTGATGTAAAAACAGAATTGATTGGACTTTGGATGACTGAAAGCGTGTTATATCTACTGATGAGGCTAGAATTAATTGTTTTAACTCGGATGATCGAATTTGGTGCTGGAAAAGAGACAGCAAGGAGATAAAACCTAAGCATACCAAAAAACAAGAAAAAATGGAGATGGTCGTATCATGATTTGGAGCTCTATTTCTTGGTCTGGTGTCGTTTGGTTGTCCAAGGTCGAAGGTAATATGAACTCCAGCCTATACAGAACTATTATTGATGATGATTTGGAGAAATCCATTGACGACATGTGTCAAAAATTGAAGTTGCGTCGTAATTAGGTTATCCTTCAACAAGACAACGATTCTAAGCACACCTCTAATTTAATGAAAGAAGACTTCAAAACAAAAAATATGAAGTAATGTCATGGCCAGCACAATTTCCAGACCTTAATCCCATTGAAAACATGTGGAGGTTATTGAAAATTCGCCTAAACGAATACGATACATCCCCAAAAGGGATGAATGATATTTGGGACAGAACTCAAGAGATTTGGTATGACAACATAACAGTTGGGGAATATCAAAAAGTTATTTCGAGTATGCCTCATCGTGTAAAAGCTTGTATTAAAGCAAAAGGTTACGGTATTGATTATTGACTGCATTTAAATAAGCTTCAATTTTTTTTTGATAATGCGTGCAAAACCCTTTCAATGATGTACCTTTTTTTAAACTTGCATAGTTTTTGCGGAACTTTAATTAATTAGATCGGACTTTTTGAAAATAATTTAGAAACGTTTGAATTATTTAAAATAAAAATTTAGTGTATCTCCGATTGAAACTGAGAAAGTTATGGTTATTTTCATTCAAATTTCCAAATCATTGAAAGGGTTTTGCGACTCACTGTAGTAGGTGGAATACAACACGTACGTTAGGAGTTTTTTATATCCAGTATCAAAAACTGGGCGCTTGATTTCTATGATCTAACCAACAAATTAATGGGATGCTAAAATTATATCGCTGAATACTGTTGCAGCTGTAATACAGTATAAACATTGAAACTTGCAACACATTTGATTTTATAAAAATTTTCAAAGAATACCTGAAACAATTGATACAAAATAGGTTGAGCACGTACGATTTTTCGCTTTTTTTCCATTTCCACAGAAACTCAAGGAGGCTAAACCCTTTGCAATTCTGTTGATCAACATTAGAAGTACTTGCCATTGTAACAGGAGGTCATTTGGATTTATATTCGTTGAGAACTGCTGGTGAGTGATATATCAGAAGTTTACCCAGATGTAGAAATCCAGGAACAACTATTGAAATCCAACATGGCATGACATTTAGTAACTCATACTAAATGTCATACATAGTCCACTGGTAATAACAGCGACTATCAGGAAATTCAGGAACACGTGGCAACAATGAAACATAAGCAATTCTACATCTTATCCAAATGATACAATCACAGATTCCCAATTCCACAAATTCCATTGTATATGCTCAATGCCCGGCAATTCATTAATAATATTAATAATCATATAAATTCTAGAAAACATATAAATATGAAGCATCAATGAATTAATAAAATGTATCTTTTAGTAGAGTATTTTTATATTAGTATCCTTTGATATAACAGTGCGCTTACTGACTTAGTAGGCTTAAATTGCAGGTAATAACCAGCTTTGTAATGATTCACATTACATGATGTTTCAACAATAATTGCATGAATTAGTTTCAGTTGTATAATCCATATAAATATGTAAATGTTAAATCAGATATTGAACATTAGTGAAAATATCTGTTTCCTTCCTTTGTTAATAATTTTAATCAAATAAACTTATTATCACAACCTCAACCGATCTATTACTTAATACTACTTGTCAAATGTTAATTACACTTAATACATAGTAAGTATTGACCAAAGTAATAGTCAACTACAGTTAGTAACATCAACAACGTCCACCTTTTGTACTTCTTTCTTAATAGACTCAACCTATTACAAGATCATAGTACTTATTACAAGCTTGTTGTTCAAGCTTGCCGAATGTACAATGATTTATGATGGAAGCTGGTATCCGAGATAGTTGTATTACCTATTCATATCTATATTCATGAAGAGTGCCAGATTATTACTTGGATTGGTATTCATAGATATTGTATTTAAATTGTTTTCAATAAAAGTGCGCAGCAGTAAGTTATAGGTGCACATTGGCGATGGTTTCTTCAACACAAAGTAGGTTATGAATGTTGCTCTTGGATATCGGCGCGTCCAAGATGCGCCCCTACTTTTATGTAAAGTTGGAAGTCATTAGAAGAATGGAAATTCGCTGAGATAGGAGGGTTTTTGTTATTGATTTTTTATAATTGTAAAAAGTAGGTTTCGGATTATTTTTAAATGGTTTTCGAATGTTTTTGTCCAATATTAAATTGAATCACGTAAAATATTTAAAGAACATGTAACTTTGCTCCATAATCCATTGATATCTCTCCGAGAATAGCAATATTAATACCAGAAATTGACCAAAAATGACCAAGTTTGACCTAAAATTGGTTATTAAAAATTGAGCGCCTAAATTGAAGCTTAATTTTTTGTATTCACAACATAGGCCTAACTCTAAGCTACTCTGTAATTTTTGCTTTGGCAAAAAATATTGATTTTTCGTCGAGATAATCAAAATAATAGCTCTCATCACAGCTTAAACCCTATAGTAACGGGCTTCCAAAATTAATTTCAAAAAATGAATGAAAAATGATTCAAAAAACAAGATTTTTTAAATGCTCATGAACTGCAAAGTAAGTATACCTAGTGTATTAAATGGTTTTTGTACAGTTTTGAATTCTGCATCCATCCAAATAAAATTTAAAAAAATGTTTCACGTAAAATTTTACGCAAAATGCAATTGAAATTTTGAAGGTTTTTTGACAATATAGAATACTTTTTATAAGCATATTTTAAATTTAAATAATGGAGATAATGCATAGCAAAATTATCTATTGATCGAGCTATTATTTAACCTTTTAGCTGCAGTTTTCGTAGAGAAAACAAGATTTTTGTGCAAATTTTTTTGAAATTCAGAATTTAGGATGAGGGTATATAAGGGAAAAATTGAGGTTAGAAATGAGAGTATCTCTTTGTACACATTTTTGAGGATATCTCCACGAAAAATCAATATTTTCAAAGAAACTAAATTGGGTCTAAGAGAGCTCAACGAGCTTGATGATATGAATGTAAAAAAAGCGTTGCTTTAATTTAACGAATATTTTGAAATCTACTGCAAAAATGTCAAAAAAATGAAAAAAAAATAAAAGTGTTCAGAATTTTTTCATACTGAAATATGTTATAAATTGTCTTAAAACAAGTAAGTTTTATTATTAGAAAGTGTCAGTATGACTTAATTTTTTTTGGAGATATGGAGCCTCAAAGTTTTCAATCCTTTAGCAGTGAAATACGCATAAAAATCTGAAACATTAGCACTGAAAAATTAATACCAACTGCAAAAAATAGGATATTTCCGGATACTTATTTGGGAATTAAAGCTGAATATCTCAGGTACATTGACATATAATTTTTTCTTGGTGTTACTTAGTGAAAAAAAAGTAGAGCAGGGATGAAAAGTGAGACCCAGTTTTCAAGGAAAAAGCAGTAAATTTTAACTGTTTTGAGTCTTAGATATAGGCATATAATATAATACAGCCAGTTTATATAAAGTTTTTGTTGCTTATAAAGCTATGACCAATGTTCTCTATTCGTACTTTAGAAAAAAAGTGATTTCGGAAATTGCATGATGCATATTTAATTATACCTTCCATTAAAAAACGGCTTAAAGAATTCCAGCTTGCTGTTTTGACGGGCAATTAAATAGTGTGAAGCTCAAGTATTTTATAGGTTACATGCATAGTTTACAATGCTTAAACATCTGTGCTTTTGAAGCATTGGCTCTCGGTAATTGACATCGCAATGGCAATAATTGAAACTAAATCAAGCTATTTGTGAGTTTTCGTTACGAATTTTTCCAAATTTGATTTGAATAGAGAACAATCTCGAAGCTTTTTTTGCTTTATAATCTTACAAGAGGTTTGATGCTATTGGGGCGGTCACATTTCAATAAACATCGGCATCGTACAGACAAAGACAGCTTTAATGAACTGATTAAACTTTCTCACTTTTTATCTATTTCTCAACTTTTTTTGATCATTCACATTGTCGCAAACAAATACAAATAAATTTGGCCCAGGAGGGGTTTTTGCTATCCCAAAACTCAAACCTTTGAATTCAGCTAAACAATGTTACGAATGTGGAGAAGAATTCAGTTTATTCAAACAAAAGTATCATTGTCGAAATTGTGGTAAATATACGAAAATAAGTAATGAATAATTGTTTTTTAAAAGTTATTTAAAGGTAATGTTGTTTGTTCCAATTGCTCTGACCATAAGAATGCACTTAAAAAGTTTGGTTATGATAAGTAAGTATGTTTTGTTTTCGGAAAAGAGTGTCTTTATTTCGTAGTAAAGCAACCAACTAAACCTATTTAATCAAGTCCTGTGAGGTGCTGTGATACCTGTGAGAAGTTGATACAAATGCAAAATATGAATTCGAATGAGTTATCAAAACTATCCCCAAAATTGTTGAAAGAATACATAAATGCTTATAAACTACCTTCTAAAATGGCCTTGGAGAAAAGTGATTTGGTTCGCATTATTTTCAATACAAGACCTATATCCAATGATAGTGAACTATATTATAGAAGAAATCGTACAAAGCCAACAGAGGCGAGCAGCGCAGCTGATATTGATAGAAAGAGTTTCTCATTTTCAAACATGATGCAAGATTTATTTACCCCTTCCTCAAATCAAGAATCCAACAATAATAACCCTAATAATAATAATGAACAACGCAGAAGAGAAGAAGAGTCTAGACGCAATTTGCAGGAGCAAAGACACAGGGAAGAGCAGAATAGGCGTATGCAACAGCAACAACGGCAACAGCAGCAGCAGCAGCAACAACAAAGAGCACAGCAACAAGCTCAGCGTGAAAGGCAACAACAATCAGAAAGAGAAAGATTAGACCGTCAGCAAAGAGAGCAATATAGGCGACAACAACAAGAACAACAGAGACAAAGACAACCCAACTCACCTCAACAGCGGCCGCCACCTCAGCAATCACCACCGATACCTAATAGTGAGAACTTATTATCACTTCATGATATGATCAAGGCCAACATCGATCCAGCGTCCTTATCTGTGCGAACATTAAAATCAATTTTAAAGGCAAACTATGTGGAACAATCTCATGTTATTGAAAAATCAGAGCTTGTTAAGCTTGTTGTTAGATTAGTTGATTCATATAAAGCTGAACATGACGTTAATAATGGAGGTGATAGTGGTACTGGAGGTGGTGGAGCGTCAGGAAATGAAGATACTATCTGTAGAATTTGTATGGATGCTCAACAAAACTGTGTGTTTTTAGATTGTGGGCATATGGTTACATGTATGGATTGCGCTAAAAAGGTAAGTTTGATACATGAAAGAAAGAAAGTGATAGAGATAGCGAAGATTTATTGTTTTTTAATACTAGTTGATTGAATCAAGAAATGAGTGCCCAATCTGTCGTGAGCCAATTTTGAAACTGGTGCACGTTTTCCGTTCTTAATACTATATGTATCAACATTGAATAAACACCTATACATTGTATTTTTACACACATATAATATATATATATATATATATATTTGTATTTTCGAGATATAGAATGTTTGTGTGTGTGTGTGTGTGTGTGTGTATATATATATGTATGTGTGTAATGTCATTTAAAATATTTAAGGTAAAAAGGCATAAAAACGGCGCTTTTGAACGTATTAGTACTTTATCTAATTTTGCCTTTTTGTACTCGATTTTACTGACCTTATTATGCAAACTACATTATATTATAATATTTTATTGATTGCATAAGCTCATACAATGATAAAATTAGAAAGTACCAAACGTCAGTTTGTTATTCTTGTCAATTTTTTTCTGTACAAAGGTGTTACTCTTTTACAAACCCACTAAACTATGAAAGGTTCATAGGATTGGAGTTACACCAACAGTTCTTGTGCAATACTAATCATTATTTCTTGCAATTCCATTTTACTCATCACTGATTTAAAGTCGATCTTGCATAGATATGCAATACAACTTTATCTATTTGAACTTGATATTCTTTAAAAGGCGATATGTGGTAATTAAGGTAATTTACAAAATACCTATCCATGTGATGCACATGAGTTTTTTTTTTTTACTTTACTTTCAACTAGGTTTATACTCTTTTCTAGGAAAGAATGTCCTAAAAAGAATTCATTTTACTTCTCTTTCGCTTTACCAGGTAATATCCGAAAACTTCAGTAATCTCCATTTCTAGAAAGTATTGTGGTACACTTTGTTTACAGCTTTAAAAAGTAATTTTGATTCAAGGCAAGTGTCCAAAAAAAATATATGAAACTATTTATTTATGACAAGGAAAACATACATATTTATATTATTTCCAGCTGAAATATACGTTGTAAACATCAGTAAATTAGTACTGATCAAACACAGGTTGTAACACCTGTACACGCATATATACTCATACAAGAGATAGAGTAATGGCAAGTAATACTAATTATTTTCTGAATAGCTAATTTTATCATCTGATGAGTAACATTGTTTATCTTGTAATTATATGTAAGCATACTCTTCCGCCTTGGTATTTATTTGAACACATTAATTTAGATGTTTTACATTGCTATATAAAAAGGGCCAAAATTTCCCTGATGTGATGCTTTTTATTACTTACATTTTCTTAAATATACATACTTTAAATACAAGGCAATCATAATACTTTATACCCCCTCCATTGCTTGTCATAAAATATAAATAATAATTAATGGAATCTAAAACTAGTATCCATTCCTCTCACTCTGCTCGGCTGGAGGAAAGGGTGATTCAAGAAACTTTATCTTACGATGAAAAGAAAGCTGCAAGCTTCTATGACAATGAAGATGCCATAGGTGGAAACACTCAAGAAGAATACCATGATGAAGACTCTCCTATTGAAGAAGTCAAAGCTGTAGTACCCAAGTAAATTGATTATAAGCATTTAAAAAGACTTGAATATAACACTAACAACCATGTTAATAGCACTGACGATCCTTCTTTACCTGTATTTACCTTTCGTATGTGGTCTCTTGGTATCATTTTCAGTTGTGTGCTTGCATTTGTTAACCAATTCTTCTGGTACAGACGTAATGCCATGACTTTATCACCTCTTGTCGTTCAATTGATTTCATTTCCTATTGGTAAATTGATGGAATTAGTTATTCCTAAATCAAGGTTCTTTAATCCCGGGCCATTTAACATGAAGGAGCATGTATTGATTACTGCTATGGCCAATTGTTGTTACAGTACTGCTTATGCTGTTGATATTATCACTATCCAAAACTTATGGTACGATCAAGATATGGGTTGGGGTGGTGGCATCCTTCTTATTTGGACCACTCAATTGATTGGTTTTGGTATGGCTGGTGTTCTTCGTCCTTATCTTGTTTATCCTTCATCCATGGTATGGCCTACTAATTTGGCCAATATTTCCCTCTTCAGATCTTTCCATCTTTCCGATGGTGAATGGACTGGTATGCCTCGTTATAAATACTTCATGTATAGTTTCGGTGCCATGTTTGTGTACTACTGGCTTCCAGGTTACTTCTTCCAAGTATTAACTTTCTTCTCATGGGTTTGCTGGATCAAACCAACTAACCGTGTTCTTTCTCAATTAACTGGTGGCCTTGATGGTCTTGGTTTATTTGCCATCTCATTTGATTGGTCTACTATTGTCTCTTTCCTTGGTAGTCCTTTGGTTGTACCTTGGTATGCTATTGCCAACATTGCAGTTGGTGCTGCTCTTGTTTCTTGGGTTATTGTACCAGCACTTTACTATGGTAACGTTTGGGATTCGCAAAAGTTCCCTATCATTACATCTGCTTTATTCACCAAAGATGGTGAGGCTTGGAACAATAGCATTGTTATGAATCCTGACAAGACTTTAAATCAAGAGGTTTATGATGAATACGGCCCACTTTATATGACTAGTTTCTTTGCATTCACTTATGGTATCATGTTTGCTGGTGTTACAAGTATTCTTTCTCACACTTTCTTGTTCCATGGCAAAGACATCGTCAAGCAATTCAAGCGTTCTCGTACTGATGATGAAGATATTCATCGTAAATTGATGCGTGCTTATCCTGAAGTACCTCTCTGGTGGTACCTTGTTATCTTCTTTGGTTCATTTGCTGCTTCCTTTGGTGTGATTTATGGTTGGCCCGAGATTAAGCTTCCTTGGTGGGGTCTCATTCTTGCTATTGCTATTCCTGTTATTTTCACACTTCCAATTGGTATCATCCAAGCTGTTACAAACCAACAACCAGGTCTCAATATCATTACTGAGCTTGTTATCGGTTATGCTTTACCAGGACATCCTATTGCTAATGTAACATTCAAAACTTATGGCTATATATCTATGGCACAATGCTTGACCTTTGTTAGTGATTTGAAATTGGGTCATTATACTAAAGTTCCTCCTAAAGCTATGTTCTGGGCACAAATTGTAGGAACAGTTATCGCTGGTGTAATCAATTTAGCAACCGCTAAATGGTTGATGGCTACTGTTGAAAATATATGTACACCTGAAGCTTATCCATTCACTTGTCCTAGTGCTCATACCTTCTATTCCGCTTCCATCATTTGGGGTACTATTGGTCCTGGAAATATGTTTGGTGGCAAGTCTCCTTATGCTGTTATGAATTGGTTCTTCTTGATCGGTTTCCTTTTACCTATTCCTTTCTACTTTTTGGCAAAGAAATACCCCAACAGCTTGTGGAAGTATGTTCACATTCCTCTTATCTTTAATGCTACTGGTATGATGCCTCCTGCTGTACCTCTCAATTTCTCCATGTGGTGTGCTACTGGCTTTATCTTTATGTACTGGTTACGTAAATATCGCCATAATTGGTGGATCAAGTACAATTATCTTACTTCTGCAGCATTTGATTCTGGTTGTGCTATTGCTGCTCTCATTATTTGGGGTATTGTTCAAGGTTCTGGTTATACTCCTGATTGGTGGGGTAATGGAGGTGCTGACAGCTTCGATTGGTAATTTATAGTATATTCTTGATATTTAGACTTTTATTCTAACATATTTTATCATTTTTAGGTGCCCTCTCTCTTCAGTTAATGGTTCTGGAGTCTAATTTTTACTACTAATGTTTATCCTTATTTTCATGTCTAATATTAATAAACAAATAATATGAATAAAATGTAATTTCTAATAAGTGATCATGCTATTTTAGTATATTTACCTCCCTTACTTCTGAGCAACTTTTTAGTTGGCCTTGATGATTTTTTTTTAAATTGTGTATAAAAAAGATATTATTTCTAGTACACCATGATAATTTATATGGCTATTTCTTCTTTTTATTATATACTACGCTAGGTAGACGTGAAAACAAATCTCTTTTTAACCAGTGAAGGTCTAAAATACTAGCAATATTTTTAATCCACAAAATCATTCATTAGTTATTTATGTAGTGATTCAGTTGCAATAGTCTCAAATCTCTTCGAATTTTCAATAGATACTTCTTGCTTTGCGAGGATAATGCTCTATTTTATTTATATATAATATACGTAGCAATCTTATTAGGATGTACGGTTTCAATTCACCCATAAAGTACGCGAATTAACTGCATGCTAAGCTATTACCATCCCCTAAGTACAACTTTAATACTATTCAACTATATCACAGTATATATGCCTCTAATGCAGACAGTATATCGATAAGATATCTACTATACTATATCTTCTAATACCAAAATGCAATATCTAAAGATCTTCGGGGCCTTAACCTCAATTGTCAAGCATATACTATCTTGTTTCAAGGATTTTAGAGGACTCAAAAAACCATATAACATGCCCATTCTTTTGATTTCATACGAGAAAATGAGGTTTGTATGCTAATATATTTTTTATAGTTTTTTATACTAATAAATACCAAAGGCATTAGTAAAATAAAGAAATATAAACCAGAGTCACGTGATCTAATTTTATATATTTAAGTATATCAACAAGCTTAATTTCAATTTTCAACAAGCGGGTGACGTAGCGTAATGGAGATCGCATCAGACTTCGAATCTGAAGATTGTGGGTTCGAGTCCCATCGTCATCGCTTAACAATTTTGTTTTATTTTGCAATTTTTTTGTTTTTGATTTTAACAAATGTCTAGTTTTTTGATGAATTTGATGAGAATTTTCGATTTTTTTTGCCTAAATCGAAAACAATGATTTTTGATTGTGCTGCAATTCGGTTTTTAAAGTTCCTCATGAAAATATGTCTCTTTTATATTCACATCAGCTCGATACTCTTATTATTTCATCTTTATTAATACCAATTCATTTTAGTTATTTTCAAATTAGCGTAAAACCTCATCTAGAAATCGAAAACATATTACGCATAAACTATATTTTGATATCTAATGCTTTGTAGCTATTTTTCATATACATTTATTTTATACATTTTCCTAATTATTTATGAGATCTCTTGAAATTGCGTCCTGCACAATTTATTTCATTATTTTCTACATACTTATAACCTTATATTTGTATATCCATTTTACATAAATACATTTACATCAGTTGGACAACTTAAAACCTGGTGCTCATATTTTAGAACTTGCTGTTGCATTAGCAAGTATCTATATCTATGTAAACTCTTTCTTTTACACTCAAACCTCTCTACCACTTTATCACAAGTTTACAATTGAATTGATTCAAAGATTCAAAGGTTCATTCACAACAAATATATGACGTATCAGATCGAATTAAAGCTTTCAGACAAGAATCCAATTTGAACTCACATGAATAGTTAGCTGTTTTTGTATTCATCAGGTAATTAAAATGTGAGTCATCTGGATTGTTCATTTTGAAATCTTGAATAATTTCACTTTTATATCTTAATTACAACGTATTTCATACTTGAAATGACATTTCAAGTTATATTGATGAAAAGTTCATTTGATATTTTATTGCGTGTATTAATCATGAATATACTACATATTTCCGTTTTCTTTTAAATATAAATATATTTAAATATATTTATATAATCTAAAATTGTGTAATGCATAAAAAAATAGAAGAATCTGATAACAGAAGATGTCGAATTACACATAGTTGCTAAAAGTTGTTTTAGGTTAAACAGCCGATATTTGTTACAATGGAAATGTTCACATTTCCTGAAGATCTATAATTTTAATGTTCGGAATAGGTAATGTTAAGATCTACGACAACAACCCATTAATTCATCCGTTCCATGTAATAGGCTTCAATTCAACACAATCGCTCTTAAACTGATATTAATATACAGGAATACATTCATAAATGGCTTTTAGTCAAATAACAGATCAATTTAACGAAGAAAAAAGGCATATTTGCTATATAACATACAAATGACGATATGTACGGTATAAGAGTAAAATAAAATGGCGCGGTCTTGTTTATCTGATCTTTTAATTTTTGTGGTTCCAAGTAGCACGAATGTTAATCTCGGAACCAATATACTGCTGGAAGAATCAATTTATTTAGTTGGAACGCTCAGAATTTTCATCCGTATCAACATGCTTTGGATGCTATTTTTTTAATTTCTTTCTCGAGAATCTATTCCGTCTACAAGATCTCAAATAAAATATTCCCTCAGTAAGATATGAAAGGGTATTTCCGGAATCTACATTTGATTTTTATTTGATTTTTTTGTATGCATGCTATTTGAGACAATTGAAAAAAAGTATAAATATCCAATGTAATTACAGTTTCATTTGATTTTCTTTATATAATTTTTATTATTCTAATCAAAAACAATGGTTGCTATTTCTGGAACATCTTGGTTTACACTTGCTGCTACCGCAACTGCTCTCTTTGCTACTGTAACTGAAGCTCATTTGTCCATGACGGTTTCAAAATCTGATGTAATTTGTAATAATTGATGCCATTGTGATAACATAATTGACAGATAAATATAGGATGATTCCTACTTGACTACCTCCGTAAGAGTTCCTCATGGCTGTCAAAGCGCCAATGGCTCTCCTACTCGTGCAATTACTGTCACTCTTCCTGTAGATATTATGAGAGTTCAAGTGGAGAATGTCGCTGGTTGGGTATGTAAAATGTTGTCGATCTTTTATGCTGATAGCTAATAGCATTTTATATTACAAAATTTTAGAATGTCACTACCGAATCTGAGCCAGTTAGTCCACCTGTTACTATAGGTACATCTCAAATCACTTCCAGAGTCAAAACTATTCGCTGGGAAGGTGGCCCACTTCCTCAAGGCCAATACAAAGACTTTGGCATGCGTATTTTCTTGCCAGCCGCCAAAGATGATAGTAAATCAGAATTAATTTTCTTCCCTGTTCTCCAAGAATGTGAAACCGGTAGAGATCTCTGGAATCAAATCCCTGATACTGAAGGCTACAACCATGAATTACAACGTGATGCTCCTCACATTGAAATTAATACTCACCCTGATGACACTCCTTGGACTGAAAACAGATTAGTCAAAGGACAAACATCTGCTGCATCTTCAACAATTACAAATAGCGGTGCTATTAGTTTATTAGTTGCTGCAGTTGCTGCTTACTACCTTATTTAATTCTAACAAAAACCTAACTCCAAATAATTACATTACTTATAAATATACATAAATAAATCCAATTCTCCTATTTCAAGCAAAATCGATGACTGCATGTATAAATTTACTTCTTTTTATAAGGTTTTATAGTGAAATTCGCCGTAAAAATGATATTTTTCTTTTTTCATCTAATGCAAAACTTATAATGGATAGAGTAATATGAGATACAATTAGTTTTTTTGTTTAATTGAATGCTTGAATAGAACGAAATCTTGAACAAAACTAGAGAAAAGGGTCTTTACGGGGTTTAAATTAGAAATCGCCAGTGGCGAATCTTGGATCATGATTTGCAATTTTTTTGAAAAAGATTGAGCTTTAAAGGATTTTTGAGAAAAAGTGAATTAATTACATTGTCAACATTTAATAATAAAATCTACGTAAAATAATGTGTACTATTTGAATCTATTTTTTATTTAAAAATTTCTGGTACAAAATATTTCAGTATTTTCTGAAAAGTAAGATTTTGGTTTTATCAGTAGAAGTCAAAATATTTAGCATACATTCTCCAAATAAACACTTTAAGCAGAAAGGTAGTAATATTTAGGTCATATAACTCCCGTATTTATATTAGTAAAAAGTCCCGCCTTCACGGCGAAAAATCCAATTTTGTCCAAAATGGATTTTTTTGCCTACTATCATAAGGGAAAAATTGTATTAAAATCGAAGATTTGAAAAAAATGTACGAATGCATAAAATCATATCTATTGTTCAAAGGAAATCGTTTGGTACGGTCCTGAGCATTGGGAGAAGCTTTAACATCAAAACATCGCCTCTTTAATGTTGATTGTTACGCCATTTCGGTGAAACAACAACGCATCGTTAGACGTTTCACCGTGAATCATGCATTCTCAAATGCTCAGTGTATTCATATACATTAGTGCCTAACTCTGTAGAGCAAATCAAGACCAGATAATGTTAACATTAACTAACAGAAAGGTCATTAAATGTTTTGTAAAGCTATATACTTTTACACTAAGGAATTAATTGAATTGTCGTTATATATATTGTGCTCTGTATTTAATAAGAAGAATACTTGTTTACACACCATTTTTTAGTGTTAAAATCTATAGAGCTTTAGTGTGAAAGTGTAAATTGAATCTTGCACAATTGCGATTTGCAAAAAGCACTATTATAATACATGAATGACAACAACAAATGGCGGATCTGTATCTTTAAAGGATTTTTTCTTGCTTGAATATTAATTTTGGTAAAATTTGTACTGCTATATGGCTACCTGGGTACATCTTTTATATTTAATTATTTTATTTTTTGAGTCTTTTGTTACAAAACTCACAAATTTCTTCATATTTGTATCCATGATCAATGCGGAAAATCAATTATTTGAAAGCATCAAAATGATACAAAACCTCAATGAAAATTATTGAATGGTGGTAGCATTACAATGTGCTAGTATCAAAAATTACTAGATATGTGTACAATCACATGCTGAATATGCTTATTAAACCTTCCATCTCACAATCAAAGCTTCAATTGGAAAAATCATCCCAACATCGAAGCCATTATTCGGTGACTCGCAACAAGCATTTCAATTTCAAAACGGAAGCAAACTTTTAAGACTCTTGCAATAAAAACATATTCTTTTTACACGAATACATAAAAAAATGAACGATCTTTATTCTGGTATGTATATAATACCATTTTACTATACTCAATTAACTCTTAAAAAACTTTAAACAAAAAGATAGCGACCCCGAATATCGATCAACTCGAGTCAAGTCTGGAATTCCTCCACCATCAGTACGCGATCGCCGTAGAAACCCTCGTCAAGGAGGTGATCTTTCAAGGTTTAATCCTGCTATGCAACGAAATCAACATCAGCAACAACAAAGACATTCTCCTTATGGGCAGGTTCGTGATGAAAGAAGATATCAAGACCATGACAACCAACGATATCAACAACAACGTTATCCCGAACATCAGCAACAACAGAGATATCCTGAACATCAGCAGCGATATTCTGAACAAAGACAATATCATGAACAGCAACAGAATTATTCTGAGCAAAGAAATCATCCTGAACAACGACATGAACAACAGAGACAGCCATACCCAAATCAACAACAACAACAGCAACGCCCTGTAGCACCACCAACACCCAAACCCAAACCATTAGAATTACGCACCAGTACCGACTTTTTAAAATGTGAAAAACGTCTTTCTTTAGAAGAACTTGTAAATACTATTGAATGCTTAGCATGCACATCCGAGACAGACTATGATTTTTTGAGTTCCAAAGCACTTGTTGACAAAGTGAATCAATTAAGGGTAATTTTTCTACTTAAAAAAAAAAAAAAAAAATAGTATGTTTTAATACCAACATGTATGTCATTTCACAGGAAAATATTCGTCATATTCCTTACGAACAAAGATCAGAAGCAAGGTCTAAAAGTAATCCATTTGAAAGAGTGGGTAATGCAATTTTTATGAATAGAGCCGCAGCCAAATTAGCAGCTTTAGATGCTACATTTGGATTAGCGGTTACAAATAATGGTCAACAAGAATTTACATTTGCAGATATTTGTGGAGGACCGGGTGGATTTTCAGAATATTTATTATGGAGAGTACATAGTTGGGGTGAATCAGCTCATGGATTTGGCATCACTTTAAAAGGAAGTGAAGAAATGAATTGGCATACAGAAAAATTCCGACCTGACATTCCTCGTCATAGTTTGACACAAATTGACGGAGCAGATGGAACGGGTGATTTATACAAATTAGACAACATTAAGCAATTTGAAGCAACTGTCTTGAAGGAAACAAGAACCAAAGGCGTTGATTTAGCTGTAGCAGATGGAGGATTTGATTTTTCTGGAAATGAAGCACAACAAGAATTATCAGCACAACGTTTGTTGTTGTGCGAAATTGTTACTATGCTTACTTGTTTAAAACAAGGAGGTCATTTTGTATGTAAATTCTTTGATATTTTAAGCGAAAGCACTGCTGGACTTGTTTGGTTGTTATACCAGTTATTTGATGAAGTCTGCATAACAAAACCTTTGAGTAGTCGTCCAGCTAATGCAGAAAGGTATATCATATGCAAAGGATTGGTGCATGAAAAACCTACCCAGCTTGTTCAATTATTGATGAAAGCTATTGACACAAACACAACAGCTATTAATATTGTGTCCCGTCAATATTTAGAAAAAGATGAAGATTTTATTGATTATGTAAAAATGCGAAATATCAGATTTGCAATGAAACAGACAGAAGCATTAGAACAAATGGACCAATTCATTAAAAATCCGTAAGTATCCAAATGTTTAGTGATAATTTACATTTACGTGTTATTTATTCGTTTCAATAGCCAACTTGCACCATTGTACGACCAAGAACAAGTAAAGAGACATTGCTTGAATGAATGGAGATTACCTTTACAAGATTCCCAACATTATTTTTAAAAAAAGCTAAATTAAATAAAAAATTCATTTCTTTTGAACGTGTTGATAATATAAAGATCCCCCAACCATTGCTATAACAGTAAACCCTTGAGCAGCAACTATATATCACAATTAACAAAAAATTTACATTTGCGAATATGTATAGTATGTTCATTACCTCTCAATCGAAACATGTTATTAGCATACGCTCTATTTCCAGTTTTTATACCAACCGTTGCGGCAACAAGAGCAAAGCATGTTAAAGCAACACCTGTATTAAATAAGGCATGAATATAGGTTTCAGATACAATTTCATGCTAAATTTTTACCTGCTGGTACAAATGGCTCTTCTCTTGATTTTCTCTTTATTCTGTCCATTGGAGATTCACCATTTAATTTATATCTTATTTGTTCCATTTCTTCAGCTGTATAATCTTTCATTTTCTCCTTTTTATCAAAATAATAATGTGTGAGAAGTTGAGAAAGAGTAACTAAATAGTTCTAGTTGGTTATACAAATTAGCCAGACCTAAAAAATGGCGGAACCTTGGCTCTCCCTTCACCCCCCATAAAATGAGGTAATATTTATTTATTTAGTAGATGTATAGTTTCACACGAAAACGATATGGGCGCTTCTTGACTCACACATGGTGAATCGAAAGGATGAAAGCAGCATCATTGTATTTAATAACCGAATATCTATTTCCAAATAGAGTGGGTACCCTTGAATAATGAAAAAAAAAAAAGGTATATAAAGAGCATCACTGAAAACTCTAATTACAGTTTTTTTCTTATTAATCAAATTTCATTTATATATAAAAATGTCTAACCCTAAAGTAAGTTGTATTCTTTTTACGTGTTGACACATTTGACAACGCGTTATTTAACATTTTCTTGTATAAATAGACTTTCTTTCAAGTCGCTGTTGATGGCAAACCTCTCGGAGTAAGTATCCTGAAGGTAAAATTCATGCATCCGTTTGACTAACATATCGCCATAGAAAATTGTCTTTGAATTATACAAGGATGTAGTTCCCAAAACTGCTGAAAACTTCCGTGCTCTCTGTACTGGTGAGAAGGGTTTCGGTTATGCTGGTAGTGGTTTCCATCGTGTTATTCCCAACTTTATGCTTCAAGGTGGTGATTTCACTAACCACAACGGTACTGGTGGTAAATCTATCTATGGTAAAGTATTCTTTTAAACGTGTTTTATGAGTAGAGAATACTCATGCTTTTTTTTTTATTCAAATAGGCGAGAAGTTTGCTGATGAAAACTTCAAGGTCAAGCACACTGAACCTGGATTATTGTCCATGGCCAACGCTGGTCCTAATACCAATGGTTCTCAATTCTTTATTACCACTGTCCCTTGTTCTTGGTTAGATGGCAAGCATGTTGTCTTTGGCAAGGTTATTGAAGGGTATGTCTGCATGGTTATTAATTGTTATTAGATTGGCTGAACTGACATTTTATTTAGTTTGGACATTGTCAAGAAGATTGAATCTCTCGGTTCTGATTCTGGCAAAACCAAGGCCAAGATCACCATCACTGAAAGTGGGGAATTGTAAATAAATTAACTTGATTGAACTTCTGATTTTTTCAGATATTATAACGTAAATAAAAAAAATACAAAGAGTTAAAATCTCTATATTTTGTACCGCTTTCAAACAGATAATCTTAATTAAGTTTTAATGCTAAAAAACCTTATGCGTTACATTTTGACGCCGAATAACTCAATGCATTACTATGTTCTAGACTGTTTTACTTTTTATTTTTTAGTAAAAAAACTGGTGATTGACTTCATGCCCTTGGTATTGACTTTAGCCAGACTTCTTGGAACCTGAGGCTTCTTTTTCTGTGATGAAGATTTTGTTAAAACTTAATACATGCACGTTTTTTCAAGCTAAGAATTTACCTTTGCAGGGGAATCAAGGAATGCCTCATCCGGATGTGATCTCTTAAAAAAGCCAGATGGAGATGCATCTGTGACATAATTTGTAATATCGCCTAATTCAACTTCTTCTTTAACCTCTTCAATTCTGTATGTAATGTTAATAAATGCAATGCACCTCTTTAAAGAATAAATAAAGATACTAACCCTAATTTTGTTAAAAGTCTATTGAACCAATCCTTGTTCAAATAATTTGATAATGTATATACAGCTTCTAATTTAATCAAAATAGCCTCTTGTTGTGTTGACTCAAATGACTTTTTGAAGGCTTCATTGGATATTAGCTGATTGACTTTTTTGACAAGCCAGTCAAGCGTCTTTTCATAATTTAATTTGTACACAAACAAATTAGATGCAATTTCTAATGCAAAATGTTGAGTAAATTGTTTAGACTTAACGCATTAAATTTTACCTTGAACATCACATAAATGTGCCAATTGTTGTGTAAATCCAGGGATGTTGGTTAATCGATGTACATCAATTGGCTTGGAATATTCGTCGCTTGTAATGCCTTCATCATCTAATGTTTCTGTACCAACAACCTCAAGTTTGACATTTTCTCTACTGAAAATATCATCTAAAGTTTTGGATTTTTTGTTATCTTTCTTGTATACCTCATCAAGGATAGGTAGCGCCATGAAAAGAGGATCCAAAGATGTTATAAATCTTACTGCACCATCTAAGAACAAAAAGGAATTGTCAATAAATTGTTTTTTCCTCATTAAAGTAAATGACATGCCTTTATAAATATCTGTATCTAATAGCCAAGCGCTTTTACGTCCTGGCCCTGTTACTTTTTGTATCTCGTATAATTTGCCTTTATCGTTGTGAAAATAAACAGAGCGTCTATTTGAACGAGGACAGGGTAAATATAGCTCTGTCAAATGATTAACATCTATCCAATATTGTATATATTAAATTGTCAAAATGTTGTCAATGACTCCTATTTTTTATGTGCATTTTTGTTACCATTATCCAACTTGTTTGTAAAGGCAATAATCTGAGATTTCATGATTCGATCAAAGAAAACACGTTTAAATAAAAATCCTTTTCCTTGTTGCTTCCCGTTTTGAAAAAAGTTTTAAAAACCGCGTTTCCCATCCGTGTCACTTTGAATTTAAATTGCCCTCTGTTGTAAAGTGAAAAACATTAAGCAATGTAAATACAAATAGAATATAGTAAAAAGTCGAACCAGTTACATGAGGAATTTAAAAACTAATGCATGGTCGAAGTCTTTGAACCCGTATCTAAATCTTTGAGAAATATTCTTGAATAACCGAGGATATTCATGTATCTATTGGTATATCATAATAATGAGAAATTTTTGAATTCCTAATGTGCATTGAATCTTTCAACAATAATGCATCCATGTATGAACAAAAACTTAGAAGAAAGGTGCTTTAGTTAAACTTTTGACAGTTATCTTTTATGGTTTGGTTGTTAAATGATAAAAATGCAGCAAGAAAAACATAAACCAAAGTTTTTTCAACAATTTGACATATTTTGCAAGTCGTGAGGATAATTTCAGTGATCTTCATATTAGGCAATTAGGAAAGCAAGGCTGGCTGAGCATACAATTAAAAGTTGTTGTAATTTATGGAGCTACTGTTGTACATATGTCAAAAAAAAAATTTCTTGTGCATTATCACCACTGTTTTTTGTTTTTAAAACGGCAGCATATCTTCTTTTCTATAGCTAACATTATACTAGACAGTTTTTGGGATATATCTTAGACACTGCTAAACGGATATGAATTGGCCGCATCATGCTAACTATTCCTAGATTTATTTTATATCTCACGAAAGACTCAAAAACACGTAAAATGCACTGCTTTTTTTTAAGAGACTAGGTACCATATTTCATCCTTGCCCAACTTTTTTTTTAACTGAATAACACCAAGAAAAAATTATATGTCAATGTACCTGAAATGTTCAGCTTTAATTCCCAAATAAGTATCCAGATATATCCTGTTTTTTGCAGTTGGTATTAATTTTTCAGTGCTAATGTTTCAGATTTTTACGCGTATTTCACTGCTAAAGAATTGAAAACTTTGAGGTTTCATATCTCTAGAAAAAATTAAGCTATACTAACACTTTCTAATAATAAAACTAACTTGTTTTAAGACGCTTTATAACATGTTTTAGTATGAAAAAATTCTGAACACTTATTTTTTTTTCATTTTTTTGACATTTTTGCAATAGATTTCAAAATATTGGTTGAATTGAGCAACGCTTTTTTTACATTCATGTCATCAAGCTCGTTGAGCTCTCTTAGGTCCAATTTTGTTTTTTTAAAAATATTAATTTTTCGTGGAGATATCCTCAAAAATGTGTACAAAGAGATACCCTCATTTCTTACCTCAATTTTTCCCTTATATACCCTCATCCCAAATTCTGAATTACAAAAAAATTTGCACAAAAATCTCGTTTTCTCTACGAAGAATGCAGCTAAAAGGTTAAATAATAGCTCGATCAATAGATAATTTTGCTATGCATTATCTCCATTGTTTAAATTTAAAATATGCTTATAAAAAGTATTCTGTATCGTCAAAAAACTTTCAAAATTTCAATTGCATTTTGCGCAAAATTTTACGTGAAACATTTTTTTAAATTTTATTTAGATGGATGCAGAAGTTAAAACTGTACAAAAACCATTTAATACACTAGGTCTACTTACTTTGCAGTTCATGAACATTTAAACAATCTTGTTTTTTTTTTTTTTTTTTTTTAAATTGTTTTATTAATTGCTCCGTGTAAGACAAGAGTGGGACTTCCTATCCAAGAGGCGGGCGCAATGTAGAAGTAATAATTGAGAAAATAAATGAAAGATGAAAAGACAAGGTAATAAGGAACAATAGATATAAGATAAAAATAATAAAGAGAACTAATATATCAAGAATGAGAAAAAAGAAAAAAGGATGACCAGGAGAGTTGAACTACAGGAGGGAATGGCATTGATCTTCATCAATCATTTTGTGAATGTTGAGTCGAATGCTAGCCAGTATCGCTGTATGAGAAACCGGAACCTGGTTAAAAATAAACCTCATATGGGCAAGCCAGATTTGAGAGAGTGAAATAAGAAGGATCTGATATGGATCAATGCCTTTAACTTGGCAATACCAAATATAGGAAAAGTCCAGGGAAAAGAGAGCCTCCTTAATATCTGCAATGGAAGTAGTAGGCCACAAGAACTCGAAAATGACACCTTGCCATACTTTTTCTTTTGTTGGGCAATGAAAGAGTAGATGGGAAGAGGAATCACGAGTAGAAACGCACACAGGACACCAAGGGGAGTCAAATATTCCAGGCATAATACTATGGAGTAAACCCCGGTTAGGGATGCAACCAGTAAGCAAGCGGTAAATGACATTTCTTTGAACTACAGTGAGAGACAATGACCAAAAGTACTTCCACCGTGCAGCAGAAACCTGTCGCAGAGACTCAGGAGCGATTAACGACGACTGAAAAGCAGATCGAAAAAGCTTAGCCGAGACCTTGGATTTAGCCACAGATTGAGAGACATCAAGAGATAAAAGATTCACAAATGGAGCAAAAGAAATGTTCAGGTCGACAGAGGACGCTGGACGACACAACGAAACAAAATACGGTTGAAGCTTGAAATTACCAGAAATAAGTCCCTTGTAGATAGTTGGGGGAGCACGTTTCCATGCCACTAGATTTGGATCCGTAGTATCTTTCCAATGAAGTAGACGCAAATTTGGATCATAGTGAAATACATCAGAGACAAGCATTTGTTTAACCTTAGCTGGAATAGACATCGAAGAGGAAGGAGGAACATAAAATGCAGCTTGTAAAGGTAAGATTAAAGCAGTTGCAGGACTTATAATAGCTTGATCAAAAGAACGCGGGATGTAATCAATAGCTCGGTAAAGCATATCCAGAGTCCCAATCCGTTGTTTCCGTAAACCCTGAGTCCGAGAACAAGGGAAGAGAAGAGGAACATGATGATAAAGACATTGATTGACATTTCGAACATGAAAACTGAGCATATAAAAGACCGGATGATTATCAATGGCCTGTTGGTCCAAAGTGAGCAAAGGTTGAAGCCAACGAAAGTAAAGAGCAGAAGATTGTAATTGGATATCTATGACTCCAAGACCACCTCGGGTTTTGGAAAGAGTCCAAACGTTCCATGGAATAACAGGGAAGATACTTCGTCGAAGAAACTGGATAGCCACTGAGCGCAATTGTTTGAAATCGGCACTAGCAAGAGGAGTTACCCGCAAGATGTACCACAGTTTCGAAAGAATCAAAGAATTAAGAACTGTCGCTCTTCCCACAACCGATAAAGATCTAGTACCATGTAAGTCCACCGAAGATTTCAATTTGGCGACTAAACCAGCCATAAAATTAACACGTTGGATCCGACTCTGTATGAGAGGGAAGCCGAGATAGATAATGGAAGTATCATCTTCTACTGAATGCAAATGTCTGATCTGGAGCCGAGTCAAAGGAAGACGCCAGTAATCCCAAGTGTCTCTCCCAGAGACCGAAAAAGCTTCCACTTTATCATTATTAAATTTAGCATTGGAAGCTGAGCAAAAGAGTTTCATAACCGAGGTCAAACGAGATAAATCAAGGTGATCATGGACAAAGACCAAGGCGTCATCAGCATAGCAAAGGACTTTGGTCCGGAGAGTACCGAGTAAATAGCCTTGATAAGTTTGATCATAAATAATCGAAAGTAAGAAAGGTTCAAAAGCTAAATTGTAGAGAATTGGTGATACAGGATCACCCTGTTTTAGTCCACGAAGCTTACGAACTTCCTCAGTAAAATGCCCATTAATGTTGATGCGAATCACATTCTTTGCCATAAGATTGTAGACGCAAGTAACAAGCTTCCGAGGAAAGCCAAATTTCAGCATTACCATCCGTAGATACTTCAGGTTTACACGATCGTAAGCCTTTTCCTGATCCAAAAGAAGGCCTATATCTTGGTCCAATGTACGAAAATAAGGATCATCGTCTTTTTGTTCCGCGATTGACCACTTTCGTTGAGCATCTTCCATAATAATTTGGCATAGCAACCCATTTTCGGCAATAAAACGCCCCGGGAGAAAGCCCAGTTGGTGTCGACTAATAAGTGTTTGAGATACAGACATGATCCTGCTATTTATAATACGAGTGAACAGTTTATAATCAGAGTTGGCCAAAGATAATGGTCTATAATTCTTCATATCAGCTGAATCACCTTTTTTGAAGAGAAGTGTCATGAGAGAGGTATTCCAAGATTTCGGAAACTTGCCCTTGGTTAGTGCTTCATTATAAACTGTGTAAATAAGATCATGATACGGAGGGAACCGAATCACTAAGTTGAGTATCTCATAAGGTAAGCCATCCGTGCCAGGACTACTCCGTCTTGGAGTACGTTTGCTTTCTTCCAAAATATCAACGACCAATATAGGATCAAGAAGTTCAACTTGCTGGTCGGTAGTCAGTTTCAGGTGAGAAGGAATAGAACGAAACAGTTCTCGAGCAGCCAATTCATTAATTGGTTCAGGAGTGAATAGAGTAGAATAGAATTGTGTAGCAATTTCCTGAAAACTTCCTTGAGTATAGCACATTTCATTATTCAATGGATCTCTAAGGCCCGTAATTGAACGTTTGTTCTCCCGAGCAGTCGCTAGCCGTTTCAAAAAGCCAGGAGATTTTTCGCCGTTTTCTCGCCAAAATTTTCCAGCTTTCAGAATCTCAATCTCTGATATACTTTGTTGTAAGGAGGCAATCTGAATTTCAAGAGTCGGTAAAATCTGGTTAAGCAACCCTCGATGCTTCTGGTGTCGCAAGATCTTATTTCGCTTTGATTGTAGCCGTAGAAGTTGTTTCCTTCTCCAGTTGAAGTCCTCTATTTGAAAAGATTTAACGAAAAGTTTAACTTCGGCTTTGACCCAATCCCATTGTTGTTGTGGTGATGAGAAGGTTTTGACCAAATTGAACTGTTCCATAATTTCCTCCAGGTGTTTAGCTAAAGCTATTCTAAATTGCTTATTCTTGGCCAGAAAAGGATTGGCTTTCCACGATCCAGGACCACGGCCAGTAGAAGCTTGATATTGAAATGTAAGACCCAAGAGAGCATGATCCGTCCATATATTGGATATAAAATGTTGATCTAAACTAGTAACATTATGATGTGAGAGAGTATTACAAAAAATATAATCAAGAATGCCTGAACGATTCCCACTCTTCCAGGTAATCTGTTTCTCTTCTGCAAAAATGTCGACATAGAAGTCGTCTAAAAGTTGAGTCCACCTCAAAGGAGCGCAAAGTAATGAACCATCCGGTTTTCTGTCTGTGTATTGATAGTTGAAATCACCCATAATAAAAATGTTGTTATTATTGATGTTGTTATTGTTGATGTTGTTATTGTTGATGTTGTTTTGCAATGTGTCCTGAATTACAGAAATATCGAGTAATTCAGAATAAAAGGCAGAGCGAGAAGCAGAAGCATCTGATCGACCATATATATTAAGTATTGTAGCAATTGGTGTAGGAAAAGTTGTATTGTCCATATCTTGGGTTAAATGAAGTGAAGCAAGGATATACCTGCCGCCATCAATACCTTCCGAGATAGATTGAATTGTAAATTTGTTGTTAAGCGATAAGATTCCACAATGAGGAGTCCAAAGGCTCGACTTGGATTGGAATTGAATATTGAATTGTTCTATTGTAAGAGGATCTGTAGCATGGGTTTCTTGTAACACTAGGATGTCATATCCAAGTGTTCTAAGATATCTAATAAATTGAGTACGTTTTTTTTGATTTTCTGTTTTTTTAAGGCCACGGCAATTGAGGGTAGCCATTTTTACTGTATGTTGTGTAAAAATCATATTTACTGATGAGTAGAAGGAAGGGCACCGGACGTGTCAGGTGAAGAAGGAATTTCCTTGTCAGTAGTAATATTAGAAGAGGCAGTAATCAAAGTATTAGAATTAGGAGGACCCGATAGTGGTAGACGACTAGAACTGATATCAATAGAATCAGAGGTTCGAGCAACCTTGGCATTTAAAGGAGAAGGTTCTAACAAAGGAGAACGAGGTAGCTTCGAGGAAGCCTCTTTCATGCTAACATCTGGCTTATTATCATTGGAGCCATTGGAAGTAATGTCAGAATTGGGGGCCTCAGCAATAGAATTTACAATAGCAGGGGAAGTAGCTTCTTCCATAAGATGATCGGCATCAACTGTCTTACTCTTGGTGGGCTCATCACCTTGAATAATTGGCTGGCGAGTCGAAGATCCATCTTGAGGAGAAGAGGACTTCTTGGGATCAGAGGAACCTTTGGGAGTTTTACGTCCTTTGGTTGAAGTAGTAGGCGAAACGGCTCTAACTTTTCCGGGAGCAGAAGCAATAGAATCATTGCGAGGACAAACTTGGAAAACATGACCAGTTTGATTGCAATGATAGCAACGGATCCATTTTTTGTAATCAGGACAGTCTGCTCTGCAATGTGCAGTACTTTGGCAATTGCGGCAAAAGTCAGGCATTTTATCCCATTGCAGGAGGATTTTGCGTTGTTCAACGTCCTTGTCATTCCAGACGATTACTCTGGCCAAAGGTTCTAAATGTTTAAGACCACCACAAGGAGAGTCCTTTCCATGATTGAAAGGACATTGGTTATCTTCCAGGATGGGATTCAGGGTTAAATTAATGGTGGCATATCCTTCACCATTGAAAATGCCATCAGTTTTAGAGATACCCAAATCCAGGACATCACCAAAACAGGCGAGACGTTTTTCCATTTCCGATTTCAATAGCAAAGCGGGGAGGAAGGGAAGATTCTCTAAGGTCAATCTTACAATGGAAGCATCAGCTGGGTACGACTTAAAACCCTTAAGAAAGGTGCCATCATCTAAAGTGATGCCAGATTCAAGAATTGTTTTACATCCTTCCGATGTAGGAAGCCACAAGGTTTCCAAAAAGTCATGACCAAGGTAATTTCGGGTCTGCTTACGATACCCAAGAAATTCCTCATAAAAATCAGACTTTGCAGCTGATTCATTAAATTTTAACAGAGCTTTATTTAACAAAGAGCGATCTTTAACAGTAGATAAATCAATAAGTACTGAATCTTGTTCCATTCCCTTGATAAAAGGACGAACAACCTCGAAAGGAGCAGGAGAAGCGCTGCCATTTAACACCTGCTGACTCGATTCTTGTTCTGTTACTGAACGTTGAACCAGGGTAGGCTTGAAGGAATAGTTTTGTTTCTTCTTATTCCTAGCCCCATGAGAGACAACTTGAGTCCATTCCCGAGAAATAGCTTGGGAGGACTGAGAGGATGGTCCTGAACTACGAGAGTTCGGATTGTTATTCTGCTGGTTACTGCGAGTTTCGACCATGGAAGGAATCTTGTTTTTTGAATCATTTTCTGATCGATTTCACAGATCGATTTTGGAACTCAGTTATCCTAGGCTCTAAGCTGTAATTAGGGTTATTATTTTGATTATCTCGATAAAAAATCAATATTTTTCGCTGAAACAAAAAACGCGGAATAGTTTTCAGTTAGATCTATCTTATGAATACAAAAAATTAATGCATCAATTTACACTATTGTCGTACAATCACGAATCATTAGTTTTGATACGATCTAAAATTAATAAAATAATTTGAGCATAATTCTTTTAGTTTTCTTGGTATAACTTTCGAATCTACTAATTAGTTTCAAAATGTCTAACGCGGAATAATGGAATAATCCAACACTACCCACAAAACTTATAACAAACGCGAAGATAAGAAATATTGGGGTGTTTATTGGCTAAATAAAGAAAAATATACTATGAGTCGTATTTCATTCAGCAGCTATTGGCATCTCCAAGGCCAATGCCCAGAATATCATTAAAATAATTAAGGAAAAGGGAACATCTACTCCGGAGCATCACACTGGCGCACCCAAAAAGTTGAATGAAAGGGACATACAGTAAGACGACTTCAATGCATAGTCAGGGAGGACCCATTTGCCACATATGCTCATCAGATAAATTTGCGATTGAAAGATGCTCAGATCAATATTTCTCGATCTACCTTGATTCGATATATGAAAGAAATTGGCTTCAGTTCTTACTTCGCGGCGCATAAGCCAAAGCTATCTGAAGAAATTAAGAAGAAGAGAAGGCTTCGTTGGGCCAAAGAACGAGTGAATTGGACACCGGAGCAATGAAACAGTGTTGTTTGATCACTGGTCCGCTCAAAGCCCTGATCTGAACACCATTGAGCACATCTGGAGCTGCCTTGATATGCTCATTGATGACAAAAGGGCTAGCATCAATAATACTGAAGAGCTCAAGTCAGCTTTAGAAGAAGCTTGGGGAAGCATAACTGTTGAACTTGCTAGTAGGCTGGTTGCCAGAATGAAAGACCGTTGCCAGGCGGTTATTGATGACAAAGGCGGCCAAACGAAGTATTGAAAATAGTTTTTTTTTTATTTTAATAAAATATATAATATGTCGAGCTTTATTTTCATTTATTTTGGTGTTATATGCATCTGTTCTGAGTATGTTGTAGTCTTTCATGTAAGATACATGATGTTTTTCGGTACTTCAAAAAATAAAAAATCGTATCAAAACTGATGGTTTGTGATTGTATATTTTCAGGTTTGATAAATAATACGTAAAAAAGAATACATTTTAAAGAGAATGAGTAATGAATCAGTTCTTCAACTGTATAATAAAAACAGGGTATCGTTTATTTAGATATTGTATAAATGTATGGCCTTTATATTGACTTGACATTAAGATCCTGAGATGTAATTTAAGGCACTATTAAATCATTTGATCTGCTTGATAGTAATATATGGATGGAAATGAATCAATCATAATATAATCGTTCTCGCGGAGCTTGTGAGTTGCCTTGTTTCAATGCTGCACTAAATGTGCTTGGATGTTGATTTAATAGCTATGTCAACAACTCCATATTTTTTTAAAGATTTGAAAATCATTCAGTAGATAATAATGTTTTATAAAATGTGTTTGAGTATATACTAAGGGTTATTAGTAAATCAACTCATTCAAGAAACAAAAGTTTTCTATTTTTTCTGGTATTTTTCTAACATTTATTTGCTCACAACAGTTACTTAAACCGATATCTGAAACCTCAATTTCTCTAAAAAATAAATGTAAAACATATTGGACTACAGCTTTGGTTATGCACAAACAGAACGTTTATTTATTAATTTCGGTAGCTGACATTGATATGTATATTGTTTTTGATTGTTTCAGGCACTATTTCTAATTCTGAAATGGACTTCTGAGTAATAAATCCTACTAGAAAAAAACTGGGCACTTGATTCTTACGATTAACCAAAAAATCAATGGAATGCTAAAATTATATTACTGGATACTATTACAGCTGTAGTATACATTTTGAAACCTATAACCCATTTGGATTATAATATTCATTGATTCAACCTTTTTTCTAATTACTTAATTTTTTTTAAGCAAAAGAAGAAGCTTTTTTTTCCAAAAAAAAATGTCCAAAAATCCTTCAAAATCAACTATTAGCTAGTGAAATTAAGATATGATCTTTTACATCTACTATGCATCAAGTGTAACTTTAAAATTTAATTTTGAACTATTATTATTCGATTTTATAGAAATTTTCAACGAATATCTAAAACAACTCATACAAAAAGTTTAAACAAGTACGATTTTTCATTTCTCTATTTCCACAGCAACTCGGGGAGGCTAAACCTTTTGCAATTTTGTGGATCAACACTAGAAGCACCTTCCATTGCAACGGGAGGTCATTTGGGTCCATATTCGACTAAAACTGCTGAGTTTACTGAGCTTAGTCGTTGTAAGTCGTTGTAAATGTATATAATAAAAAAAGATGAGTACGTGAAAATTGGTCAATGTTTATTAAATATAAAAATGAGATGAGAAAATCAAATGAAGGGTGAATGTCTACTGCTATTTATATTTGATTTAAGGATTGCTTACGCACCTGTCTAGAACGGTATTTTCATACTAAATTTTAGTGTCAATTCTCACTTATGCTAATGTAGTTATATTTAGATATAGATGATCAGTCTAAAGTCTTTAGTTGTTCTTAGCAATACTAATTATTAATGTTCTTTATTTTCTATCTTTCATTATAAGACTAGATTATTAAAACTTAGCTTATGTGATTATCAGGGTAATTATTTAGAGTGTTTATACATGACACATATGCTAAATATGTTAAGGCATAGTTTATTGCTATATTTAAATTACGATTTGAGGTACATTTATATATGCAAATATAACATAAGTAGTAGGCAACCAACCAACATGCTGTTCAAATTTAATGAATGCACAATGACTCCCAAAAGCTGGTATTTGAAATACTTGGAGCACCTTTATTCATACTTATACCCATGTAGAATGGCAGCTTACTTGGAACAGTATTTTTATAGTTATCGTATTTCATTGTTTTCAATAAAAGTGCTCAGTAAGCTATAGATGCACTTTAGCGATGATTTTCTCGATACACCACAGTAGGTTGTCTATGTTTCCCTTTAAAACCAGCGTGCCAAAATGGTATCCCTACTCTCATGTAATGTTGAAAGTCATTAGGGTTGAAATACGCTGATATAGGGTTTTTTTTGTAGACTATTTATGGTTTTCCGTAAAAAAGTAGATTTCAGCTACAGTGAGTCGCAAAACCCTTTCAATGATTTGGAAATTTGAATGAAAATAACCATAACTTTCTCAGTTTCAATCGGAGATACACTAAATTTCTATTTTAAATAATTCAAACGTTTTTAAATTATTTTCAAAAAGTCCGATCTAATTAATTAAAGTTCCGC